>WEIT01031880.1:0-30826 GCA_013389985.1 Dryoscopus gambensis
TCCCGCCGTGTCCCCCCCGCCCCCGCCCAGCCGATCGGGGCTCTGCCCGGCACCCCCGAAGGGGGCTCTGCAGGGCTGTACCTGCCTGGCACAGTAAGGACAGGCAAGGGCTGGGCTCGGAGCAGCAGAGGACGGGGCACAGCAGGCACGGCACGGCACGGCACGGCACGGCCAGCAGACAGCCGCAGGTCCGAAGGAAATTCATTCAGCCTGCACTGCGCTGGCACCTGTGACCTGTGTCACCCCACCCGTGACACCTGGGCAGTCCCTTCGCGGGGTCAGTGCAGGCGGCTGCCCACACAGTGCCCTGGGATGGACAGAGCAGGCAAGGCCAGAACCAGCTCAAGCACACGCCGAGGAGGGGAGGATATGCAGGTACAGCCCGTGTGTCACTGCGCGGCCCTCGGGGAACAACGAGTGGCATGGACACCTGTGCCAGGCACACTGAGGCTTTTCCAGGGAGCTGCTCTCTCCCAGTTAAGCATCAGGATTCCCTCAGTCCCTGGATCTGTATGAAATCCCCCCCCACACAGCTCACATCCCACCCCAGAGCCTCTGCTGCCGTTCACGTGGTGCACAGGAAACATCCCCACAGAGGAAACCTCCCTCACCCTGCACCAGCCTGCCAAAGGAAACCAAAGCACAGCTGGGGAGAGGAGCGGAGGCAGATTTATCTCAGCGAGCACATCCCGGGCAGCATCACACCTCGAACACTGACCCTGCACAGCACTCACAGCCAGCAGCACATCCACCTCTTCCCACAGCTGATTTGTAAAGCCACATTCCTGTAAGAGCATTGCACAACCCTGGTAATGCCACAATTCCCATCCCCTTGTCTTCCTTTCTCCCACCAGGCTCTTTTCCCTCAGTTCTGGCAATCCCAGCCACCCCTGCCCCTGCTGATGTGCCCAGCCCAGCCTGAGCTCCATCGATCACAGCATCAAACACTTCGGTGATGAGCCGGGCTGAAGCCCCGAGGCGGGCTGAGAACACTCCCACAGCCGCTGCTCCTGCTGGCAGGAAGGGGGACAGGGGTGCCCGAATTTCTGGCCACACTCCTGCCGCTGTCCCCACGCCCCCAGCTGAGGGGACAAACACTAAAATGACAATTCTGAACTGCACATGTACGTAAAAAACAGCCAAACACCGTGAGATCACAGAAAAAGCCCAGAGAATTCGCCACGCCAGGGAGACCGTGCACCTCCAATGTTTATAAATTAATTATCTGAAAAACCCAGGTCACTCCTGATTGCCACGGCGGCTGTAATTTAGAAGCCTGGCGTGCAGCCAGCTCCAGGAGCTGCATTGATCCTGAATGACCGCAACAACCCCCGCACACACCCCCTCTCCTCTCCCCTTCCCCCTACTCCCCTCCCCTGTGCCCCTTCCCCGCTGCCCAGACCCCCCCGAGGATCTGTTATTTACAATCCTGCACTCTGACAGTTGGGAAATCAGATTGATTGACAGTGGGACGCTGGCGGATGGAGGTTCCAGGCACGGAGACAGACTGAATTCAGAATGTGGGATGAATGCCACTGGGAGAACGGGGGCGGAGAAGGGGGGCTGAAAAGCAATTAAAAAAAAAAGATTTCTAAATTATTAACATTTTTTAAATTATTAATGTTATTGGTGCCTCCATGTGAGCCCGCAGATAAACTGCGCTTTGTACTGGCACTAATAATTTATAGCCCAACCAGAGCCCTGTGGTGTGGAGACAATCCAAAAATACACCAAGTTTTGTCTTGTCAGTGTTCCCCGAGCGAGTCTGGCTGTGCAGGCGCCTTCTCCCCCCCTGCCCACCCCAAAACCCCAGCGTGACCCCCCCCAACAAATGCTGATGAGACAATTTAATCATCATCATAAAAACACGTCAGGTTCTCAAGGTATTGAGCTGTTCTCATTATTTGGGGGGCGAGGGGGCGATCCAGTCGTCCCCCAGCACACCCTGGAGGGATGGACACGTCCCTGTGTGCAGCAGCCAGCGGGGGCCAGGGTCTGTGCCAGCGCTGGTCACACCCCACGCTCTGCGCTGTGCCCCAGCCCTGCTGGGCTCCCCACGGGCTGCACGGCCCCCACGGCACGGCGGAACTCAGCACGTCCGTGCCTGCGAGTGCCACCCTTTTGTCACACGCTGTCCCTCCCTCCGGGCGTGCTCCCACACGGCCCCGGGCCATCCCAGCCCTGGGCACACGGCTCTGCCCCACAGCCACGAGCCGAGTCTGCGGGAGCTCTGCGACGCCTGGCACAGCCAGCACCACCCAGAGCTGGTGCCACGCTCCCCACGGGGGCTGGGGCAGGTTTGTGCCGGGCCTTTGCTGATAAGCAAATCCTTCCTCCACCGCAATCGCCTTCCTGCCCCCAGAGAAGCCAATCAAATCAAACAGAGTGGAAAAGAAGACAGCCTCTTCATTAACCTAACAAGGAGCCCTGGGGATTTACACTCGAGGCCAGAGATTCTCCTCCAGCTCTCGATGGATGCTCTGCTGAGGCTGCTGGTGCTCCTGCCCTGCCTCAGCCAGGCAGGGATGTGCCAGCCCTGCACACCTCGGCCAGGGAGCAGCACAGGGACAGATCCTTGCACGGCTCTGCCCTTCAGCGATGCTCCAGCCCTCTGGAACAGCACCACCTCTGCCACGTCCCTGGCTGCGCTTGATCCAGCTGAGTTATTTCCCTCCCCTGCAGGAGAAGACTCGGGACAGGGCATGGCTTTGCTCGGGGTCAGACTGGGCCCGTGCCAGCAGGTTCTGCTCACCCGAGGGCAGGTGGAGTGGGTGAGGAGCCCGTACCTGTGGAGGGATGCTCGTGGATCCTGCATTCAAGTGGATCCGAGGTGATCCTGCAACCGCCTGGTGCCCCCTTTAGGCACAGCCCAGCACGCGCTGGATTCAGCCAGCTCCCTCCAAAGCCCTGGGAAAACCTCCCAGCAACCCCTCAGTCCGTGTGGGACTCATCACATCCCAGGACTGCAGGACCTCCAGACACTGCTCCAGCCCCAGGAGAAGGCAGCAACACCATCTCATCGTTCCCATCCCTAAGTGTCAGGAGCGTCTGGCGCTGCCTCCATCTCACGCCCCTGCTCCACACCACAGCCCAGATCTCTTACTCCAGAGATTCCAAATATTCGGATGGACACAAACTCCTGAAACCAGGGGAGAGAAGGACCCCCCTCACCTCCCCTGCGAAACGCAGAGCAGCGGTGCTGATGCATTCCAGGAAGGAAAAGCACATCCCCATGGATGGCTGCAGAAGGAATCAGCACTTACAGACGGCCACAAAGACGGACAAAGGCTCTGCAGGACCCCCTTCAGCACCACGTGTGTCCATGGCACCACAGACACCCAGCACTGCAGCCCACCAACCCCTCAGCGCACACAGGGCTTGGGAACATCTCCCACAGTCACCCCAAATGGGCCCAGGGCTCGGGAACATCTCCCACGGTCACCCCAAATGGGCCCAGGGCTCGGGAACATCTCCCGGCCTCACCCCGCACGGCAGCAGAGCCCTACCTCCGTGGCTGGGCACTGCCATGCTGTTGGCCAGCTGGTAGAGCCGCTGCTGCTGCTGCTCCTCGAAGGTGCCGTGCTCGTTGAGGGCTGACATCATGCGCCTGTAGTGCTCCTCCGGGGTCATCTGCGTCACCGCCTCCTCCAGCAGAGGCGTGTGCGAGTTTTCTGAGGAGCACAAAGATTTGGTCTTTTTCTTTTTCCAGAGAGAAATACAGTGGAAAATCACGTAAGTACAGGCACAGGGCAAAAATAGAGAGGAAGAGGAGTAAAGGGACATTAGCACCAATTCCCACAGCTCTCTGATGTTCCCACTGCGCCTGATGTACCAAGCTGCCACATCAGCTGTCCTTGTGCTCAAAAGGTACCATCAAATGTGGTCAAGACCACGTGCAATCTACTAACAAATTTACCTACAGGGAAGTCCACAGCACACAAAAAACCTTGCCAACCTTTTCTCCTTCCCCCTAAAGCACCAAGCACTGCATTGCAACAGCACAAAAACGCCTGCGAGCTCTGTGCAGACCCTCAAAGGGTCAGGGAGGATGAAAGAGTTCACCGAGTTCTCAGCCCTGCATCTTTGGGGATGTGAGTTCTTTGTTCAGCTCATACCTGACCAGGCAGGCACCTCTTTCCCCCACCTTTCTGAGCACTCAAAGGACACCAAGAAGTGAGAGATGCTCGAGCACCCAAGGGACAGCGCTGACATCCACCTGTCCAGCTCTCAGAGGGACATCTCAGGAACAGGTTGTTTCCCATCTGTACCTGTGGCCAAGCCCCCTGAGGCCATCCGAATCCCCTCCTCCCTCTCCATGTTCCCGGAATGACTGCAGATCCCGGGAGGGAGGTGCTCTGGGGAAGGCCCTGCCTGCTCCGGGGGCAGGAGGGATCCCAGTCTGGCAGTCAGGGAGAGAAAACCACAGGGGTTTTGTGTTTACTGTAAGCACAGCTCACAGTAATTACTGCTCTCCGCCTTGGCTGCTCCAACACTATTTTATCTTGGATCTTTCCCACAGGCAAAGCCTTTTCATTACTCAGAGAGGAACTGCCAGGCACACTCGGAGCAGGCGGAGGGGAAGGGAGCTGCAGGACGGGCTCCGCAGCCACGGGACCACCGCGGGGCTCGCTGAGTGACGGGACCACCCTCCCGTGCGCCCCAGATTCCTGCTGCTCCTTCAGCCTCCTCCTGTCCTGGCAGGGCCCCGGGGGAGCAGGGCAGCTGACGCTGCTGCAGGACTGGCCCCGGAGCCGTGGGGGTGGCACTGGCACTGGGAATGCTGCTGGAGGGGCTGCGGGGCTGCCCCGCAGGTGAGAGAAGGGCTCCCGTCAGGAAAGGTGAGTCTGGGGCAGGCAGAAACAGCCCAGGAGACAGAGTGGCTGTGAAATGAGGCCCTGCCACGGCAGCTCGGGGACTGGTGCTGCCTTTGTCTGACACGCAGCCCACGGCACGGCCCAGCACGGGGCCTCGGGCTTTGGGGGACGCAGCTTTCACAGGCTGCAATGAAGCCACCCCCTCCCCAAAGCACAGGAGGGAAACATCATCATCATCATCACCATCATCATCATCACCATCACAATAATAATAATAAAATATAACCATAATAAAATATAACATAAAAATAAGTAATAATGAATAATGATAATAACAATAACAATGATAATTATAATGATGATTATGATAATAACAACAACAGTACTAATCGAGTCTGAGCTGCACAGCATTTCACTACCAAAGGGTGGCATTCCTGGCTCCCAAGGCCAGTGCAAGAGGGCAATGATCTCAGCTCAGGCCAGCCCTCCAGCACAGCGAGGGCTCTCCCTGAGCACAGCACTCTGTGTCTGTCCCTGCAGCCCCGGCTCGGTGCCCCAGTGACACACATCTGCACCCCGGCACCACTGCCTCCCTGTGCACATGCCAGGCTCAGAGGCTGCTCCTCACCCTGCTGGCACGAGGAGCTGGGTTCCCACCCTGTCCTGGGTCCCCCACCCCCAAAAAACAGACCCCAAAGGCGGAGGCTGCTCCCTCAGTCCCACCCCAAACCTGCAAGACACCCATGGAAGCAGCAGGGGAGGGAGGAAAGGGCAGAATTCCCTTCCAGGTCTCCTTCCCACCAGGGAGGATTCCCTCCTCCTCCTCCTCCATCCCTGCCACCTCCCCCAGGGATGCAGAAGCTCACGGTTTCAGTTCCTCCTGATGCTCTTACCCAAAGGTCTAAGGAGCAAAGCCACAGACCTGATTTAGAAAAACACCGATTTCCCCCCCCCCACAGCTGTGTCATTAGAGCAAAAAAGGGAGGGGGGAGGGGATTTAATAACACTTAATTACCATAAACTCTATCGGATCAGCCGCAGAGCAGATTTCAGGTGCAAGGAGGGGAGGGAGAATGGGGGTGGCAAGGGGAGGCTAAGAGCAAGGAGGAATCCAGGGAAAGGCTGGATTTCCATGCTTAAAACTTGGAAGATTTCACATGACTCAGCCAGCAGTAATTCCAGCTTTGCCGGAGCTTTGCTGTCTGCTTTTGTCATTACCAGGGGTAATGCGGGAGACTGATCTCGCCAAATCTCCTGCAGCCGCCAGGTGTGAAATGGACTCTGGCACAGCCCCGGGGAGGCAGAGCCAAGCCGGGCATCTGCCGGGCCCTCTGCAGACCCAGCACATCCCCTGTGCACCCCAGCCCAGGGCAGCCCAGCTCAGCCCAGCTCTCCCATCTCCCACCCCCGTCCCACCTCTGCCAGGGCGCTGCAGGCACAGCCACGGGAGCTCCGGCTCTGGGGCACCAGGTTTTGCACAGACCCAAGGACATTTCCCTGCTGCAGTCTCTCCACAACGTTTTCCAAGGCTCATCCTCCCCAGGCAATCCCAGACAAGACAGGAGCACCCAAGCCTGTCCCTGCCCCCTCCTGTCCTACAACAAACCCATGACAGGCCAAGGTCCCCTTTATTCCACCCCAGTCTGAGCTCAGGGAACCTGCTGCAGGCTTGGTCAGCAGCTTTAGGGTCTCCTCTTGCCTGTGCCCACTCCCCCACGCTCAGCAGCCTGGGTTTGGGGGCAGTGGTGTTGTCAGGAAGAACGGGGCCAAAACCTCGTTCCTTGCCTTGGCCTAACTGGACAGCTGCCAAAGCCACCGGCATCCGGATGTCCCCCTCAAAGGAGAGGGACAAACGGACAGAGGCTGGATGTGAATTGCTCAGCTGCAGTCCAGCTCCAGTCCTGGGCTCCTTCATTAACCAGAGCCGCAGCGAGGTTTTGTTTTGGTGTAAAAGGCCCACAATAGCACAGAAAGGAGGATGGCAGCAGGAGCAGCCCGCGAGCTCATCCACCCGCCCAGGGGGTGAGCCCAGTATTGTTCCCTCCGTGTGTCTTCCAGCACTTCATCCAGCCTGCCTTCCAGTCTCCCCAAGGCTCCTACCAGACGCGTTTCTCAGCAGCTCAAACGGGAACCGGAATGCTTTCCCCGATTTTCCCTTTCCGCCATCCTCCAGCTGCATTTCAGTCTCCAGGCAGTGGGGAAGGAGATCTCCAGCCCTGCAGGAGCGAGGGTTCCACTGGCGAATTGTGTCCCTCGTGCCCTGCCAGCACAGCCCTGGCCCCGAGGCGCTCCCATTTCCACGGGAGACCGGGAACGTTCTGCTCTGTTTGACGGCGGCAGCGCGGCCCCGTTTGCGCCGAGACACGGCTCCCTTTTGATCTCTGGAGCGAGCTCTGCAGAGGGGGAAGGGAAGGGAAGGAGGCTGCTTCCCTCTGGAAGCGTTTCCAGCCCTACAGGTGTTTTTTCGCTCGGCCCAGGAGCGGCAGTGATTTCCTTGGCCGCCTCTGCTCCCCTCGCCCCGCCAGGAGCGGCCACGGCAGCGCGAGCTGAGCCACGGGGTCACTGCTCCCCTTCCAAAGGCTCGCCCAGAGCCAGCCCAGCTGTGCCCGAGCCAAAGCTGCTCCCAGGCTCAGCATGGGATGGAGAGGGGCAGGGCCTGCCTGGAGCCCATCACCGCCCCGGGATGCAGGAGGAGCAGGAGCAGCACCTGCACGAGGCACGGGACCACGAGGCTGCAGGGAAAGGTCCCAGGAGATGCTGCAGCCCCGGCTCCTCCAGCAGGACAGCGTGGGGCTGGTGGGATCCTGAATTCCAACCAGTCCTTGCTTCCCTTCCCATTCCCAAATCCCAAACTGCACTCTGGGTCCCAGCCAAAGCCCCACACTGTCCAGCACCACCCCACGGCAGCAGTTCCCAAACCCCACGTGAGTATCCGTTAGGGCCCATCCCATCTGGAAATGGTTTGCCACACACGGTGGATCCCTCTGTTTCCAGCCAGAGCTGGGAACACAGGGATTGTGTTTTCCCCATGGCATCCATGCCACGGGAATGCTGCTGTACCCACAGCAGGATGGGAGCTCTCAGCCTGAGGGGTGTCACTGCTGGGGGTTAGGACACAAACCTCAGGTGCAGCCCCTCCTGTGACCCCCTTCTCACACCAGGGTGGGGAGATAACAGCCTCAAAATTCTCAGCCCCTCACTATTCCAGTTCCAGCATCAGCACAGGCTGGGCTAAGATTCCTGCACAGCTCTGGAGGGAACAGAGGCTCCCCAAGGATCTAACAAGAAACAGTGGGTGATCAGCAAAAGCCCCAGCTCCAAATTCCCATTCTGTCTCACCTCGAAGCAGGAGTAGAAAACAAAACTTCACTTCATTCGGGGCTTCCCGGGAACCCCTCTGTTAAAAAGTTGGGGGAAATCCCTGAAACTTTGGGATCTAAGGAGCAGGATTTAGATGCTGAGTGCTTCCTGCAAAGCCAAGGGCTCCTCACTCTGCCCTCAGCCCACTAAAAAGGTGGGAAGGCCAAAGGAAAGGAACAGAATGAGATCACTTGACCCGGATGCTCCCATGCCAAAAACATCCATCTGTGCCAGCTCAGGCACTTGTTGAGGATGGACCCAAAGGCAATCCCTTGGTTTCACATGGCTTGGTTAAAGTCCAGCCCGTTCCCAGCCAGGCCACACAGGTTCTGTTCCCTGGACTCGGCTCCCAAGCACAAACTTGGGATTGCAAAGGGCCTCAGCAGGAACAGCAAAATATAAAACGTGCCCCAGGAGCCTCATGTCGGATGGAAGAAATCTGTTCCTGAACCTATGGAAGCATCATCTGGAACTCACCTGCACAGCCACCAGAAACATTCCAGGGATAACAGGAATAGAGCAGATGGGGGAAAATCAAGGAAAACAGATCAAGAGGAGCAGTTCAAAGGGTTCCCAGTAAAATCTGAGGCCCTTCTGCTGTTACAGAAGAGTTAACAGGCAGGAGAGGGTTACAGCAGACAGGATTTAGTATTTGCTATAGTGACACCAGCACTTGACATCCTCTCAGAGCATTCTGCCCCCAGATCATCATTGGGGCACAAGGAGGGGAGAAACAGGAACATTCTGTGAGATCAGGCTGCAGGACAGGACCCCACAGTGGATCTTTATAAAGCAGAATATAAAGCGTGTGGTTTAAGAAGGCTTCAGGACAAACTGCTGCAAGAAGTGCCCTTTGAGATTCCCCGGATGGGTTTTTGGGAATCCACCCCTGGAGGAGTCTCAGCTGGACCCCAGACCCAGGGAGCAGGATCCAGCTTCACACAGCTACTCTGCTTTGGGTTTTTAATGGCCAGAGAGTGCAGGTTTAGGCACAGGGATGGAGGTGGGTATTACTGACAGCTAATTAGTCTGATATTAACAACAAAGCCTTTAAGTAAACGGCCTGCAAAACCTCATTTACTCAACCTGGAGACAAACTCATTAACTGCAGGCTCCATTACCCATCCCACTCTGCCAATCGTAAAGAAAGTTTAAAAATCGTGTTTATAGGAGAGAACTGGAAGGCAAATCCAGAGATAAAAAAACCAGAAAACAACAACAAACCAAACCCTAAATAGAGAAACCTTCTGCAGATTCCATCTCTATAGGAACGGTGCCATAAATGCATAAGAGAAAACTCAGCAGCCCCATTCTCCCTGACAGGCTCCTTTTTTCCCTTTAAAGGAGCAGATGCCAGCACGATAAGCCCGTGTGTACCTTTTATGTTAAACATGTAATCAAGACATTCTGCCTGAAAAAGTAGGAACACCCCTAAAATGCACCTCAAAGGCTGCAGCCTGCTTTTTTTTAATCATCAAGCAATTACTGTAATTAAGAGGCAATCCCTTTCTCGCCCTGCAAGGCTCCCTCCGAGGAGATAAAGGAAAAACAGAGCCCTGGTCGCCTCCTCCTGCACCCCCAGTGCCAGACACAGCTCCCACCCCACAGCCCTCCCTCCTTAATTTCAATTAAGTTCCACTCACGGGAAAGGAGAAGAAAGGGAAGGGGGTGGGGGAGGGAGAAGCAGCACTTACCCTTTGGGGACTCACTTCGGGCTTTCTTGCTCTCTAAAGGACACTCACTGCTGCTGTTGGGAGAACATACTCTTCTCTTGCCTAAAATTTCATCTAGGAGAGAGATGAGAAAGCTGAGTGTCAGAGAAGGCTGCACTTTCCTCTGTGCACGAGCGACCAGAGAGACTTTGGTATTTTGCGGCTCTCTCTCACACACAGACACACACACACATATATTACAAGCAGAGAGAGAAAAAAATGAAAGTAAGAAAAATCATCATCTTGAGAGCCTCGATCTGCTTTCCTAATCACGCAGCCCAAAAGCACATAATGACTATTCATACACTGATCAATGCAACGTTTTCAAGCCATAAATTCTGAATCCAGTTGATTTCCTTACTGAGTTTCATCATTTGCTCTGGTGCCTTTTGTCCCCCCGGTGTTTCCACTCCTTTCATGCCCTGATGCAAAGCAACTGGGGGAGAGGAAGGGGAGGAAAAAAACAACACAGGGGAAAAAAAAAGCACAACAGATCTCTGAATCTTCCTACCACAGTATCTCTGTCTCTCTCTCTCTCTCTGTCTCTCTCTCTCTGTCTCTCCCCCTCCTTCCCCCCTCCTCCTTCAAAACCTCAAGGTCCTCAGCAATCTTCCCCCTCTGGATTGCACGGAAACACTCAAGCCTTTTGCATTACTGCAGCCCTCCAAACCAACACCAAATCTCTAATACACAATTACAGCGTCCCCGAGCAGATTTCGAATCAATATCCTCCCCTAATAACGCTGGGGAAACTGAAAGCATGATGGTGCATATGGGCAGGAAGGAAGAGCCTGTTTGTCACTGCAAGCATCAAATTCTCATCTATCAAGGGCTTGTTAAAGATGCAGCATCTTAAAAGAAAGAAAAAAATTGTAAAAAATCTCACAAACAAGCAGCATATTTGAGTGAGAATGGATTGGATCTGCCTGCGAGCCCCAGCACAGCCAGGCTGCTGCAATCTGCCCGAAACGTGGGGGTTAAGGAAGGTTACAAACCCCCTCGGTCCTATTTATAACAACAACAACATTATCGCTGTTCCAGGGGACATTTCCAGCCAAGCAACTGTCCCCTGCGCTCAGGATCACTCCCCATCACTTGGAATGCAGCTGAGCAGCCCAGGTTGCTGCCGCGGCAGGGATTTATCAGGGGATCAGAGCACAGGGCTGAGCAGAGCAGCCCCAGCAGGTGCCTCTGCCCAAGGAACAATCAGGCAGCTCTGCCAAGTTCCAAGTGGCATTTCAAGGCTTTTAAGAGCCCGAGCTGCCTCCAAACTCAGCCTGCCACGACCCTGTCACCAAATCCCTCAGCAAAACTGGCACTCGGAGACGACGCAGAGGCTTGTGACCGCGCAGAACCCAAAGCCAAGGAAACACAACAGAACAGAGGGGATTGGGAACAGCCAGGGAAGGACAGGAGCGCTGGTGACAGCACGGAGCTCTCTCAGCACTTCCCATCCCAGGTGCCGAGTCAGCCTGCCCACACACCCGGGGTTTTCTCACTCCTCCTGCCTCAGTTTACCCCTTACACAACTCCTGCACAGCCACTCTCAGCTTCCCAAGCTCGGAGGTACCTGGCCAGAGAGCACAACCAGAGCCACCAGCTCCCTCCCCCTGGAATGCTCCATCCTTCATGCTGATTTTCCTGGAAACGTTACCCTGATACTGCAAACTCGGTGCTGGAGGCCAGGATCATATATCCTGCCCCTCCTCAGGACTGTTCTCAGCCAGGATTTGTGGCTTTGGAACAACACAAGTCCCATTGCTGCGCGCGCCCCTCCCAGCCCGGGCAGGAGGCAGAGGAGTCTCCATGGAAAAGAACTGGTGACAGAAGCACGGGGTCCATGTGACAGCAGTTGGAATGTGAGCAGTGAAGATTCCTTGGTTTCACAGCTCTGCCAAGGCACCTCGTTCCCCGTCCCTGCTTCCCTCCCGCTGTTCCTCTCCCACCCCCGGGCCCATCTGCCGGCAGACGCTCGCTCGGCTCGCGCCGGGCCCTGCTATTCCCAGCTATTCCCATGCCATTCCCACGCACGTCAGCAGCCCCATCTCCCTCCCAGCCGGCTGCACTGGGGCAGGGCAAGCCCAGCATCACGCAGGAACTCTGAACTGACACCCAACCCGGGCCCCACCATCCCCGAGCCCCATGGGTGAGCAGCCGGGTGTGACATCCTGACCCTCGCAGAGGGCTCCAGACTCCCTCCAGAGAGATCCCACATTTATCCCCAGGGTGATCCTCCCAGCATCTCAGGTTCACCTCGTCCCACAG
The DNA here is from genome assembly GCA_013389985.1 of Dryoscopus gambensis. Taxonomy (NCBI): domain Eukaryota; kingdom Metazoa; phylum Chordata; class Aves; order Passeriformes; family Malaconotidae; genus Dryoscopus; species Dryoscopus gambensis. Next base: position 12,152 of record WEIT01031880.1, read on the forward strand.
CACCGAATCCCACGCGCTGAGTCTGGGTTTGGGCTGCCCCCGCAGTTTTTCTGTGTCACCACAGAATGAAACCTTTTCTCTTTTTTATTTTTCAGTTAAGGCAAAGCCCTGCAGTGTGGCAGAGACACCTCTGGCCCCAGAAGTGTGGGGACTAAATCCACAAGAGATACAGTAAGCAAGGAAAAGGGAATAAAGATCATCACAGAAATCTAACAACGCACCCCAAAGGTACCGAGTCAGGAGCAGAGCACAGGACTGAACTCCAATTTTCTGAGCCCCAGCCCAGTGTTTTAAGAAGTCAAAGCCCATCTTTGCTTCCTGAGCTTCGAAGCAGAGAAGAGGCAGGTCCCACTTGCTTTAATTACTCTGTGAACTCCGAGCTCCCAGAGCACAACCTCAGCCAGGTTTGTGCTCCAGCACCCATCCTCTCCTCCTCACCACCTCAGCCCCGTGCACAGCTCTGTCACCCCACTGCCACCTGCCCAGCCCTTCCGCAGGACCCTGCGCTCCCAATCCAGCCCTGGATCTCCTCCTGCCACCCATCCAACCCCCCTCTGCCCTCACACAAAGAGCAGGACACGAGATGGGAGCAGCCCCAGTCCATCTCCCCCTGACTTTGCAGCAGCAGCAGCAGCAAAACCAAATATGTTTTGCAAATGAGCTGGCAGAGCGGCTCCTGGCTGTCTCAGCACCCTCCCAGACACAGGTTGTGCATTTAGTGCCTTGCTGCTCATCGACCACAAAGCCCCAAGACAGATTTTGCTCAGCCCGTGCACCTGCAAAAGGCAACATCCACCTGAAAGGATGGGGAGGGATGGCTGGGGTTTTGTTCCCCAAATCCATGCTTTTGCCTCCTCTCTCCTGCCTTCTTACAAAGCGCTGCAGTTGAAAGGAAGGCAAATCAGGGCAGTTTTTAATATTACAGCTGAAAATGAAAGACATTATCAGTGCAACTGTAGGGCCATGAAGCCAGGAGAGGAAATAACTCCAGGAAGGGGGCTGGTGGGATCCCCAGGCAAACTGATCACCCACTGCCACCAGGGCAGCACAGCCCTGAGCACAAACCCCCTCACCCAGCTCTCCCACACAGGTCCCCAGATCCCACATCACACCGCAGGCTCCTGCTGGCCTGGTGAGGCAGCACAGGAAGTGACCCAGAGGGAGGATTTGGGGACAAAGTCAAACATTTTCCCCAAAGCTGTAGAAATCAGAGTGGACTTTTTCCTCCCCTCTTTGGTGGGAAGCCCAGCACTCACCTGCTGCACTCCTGCAGTGGGGCATGAAGACAGGGCAGGCAGCAGCTGCAGCAGGACAGCACGTCTGTCCCCAGCACAGGGATCACCCCAGGCTTTGCAACACCAGGAGAAAGGACATGGGCACGGCCCCAGAAACCAGCTGGTGTGGCAGCCAGGCTGGGGGGGCTATTTTGTCTCCTGCCCTGCTCTAATCCTCAGCCTCCCTGCACTCAGCAGAGCTGCCTGGCTTAAGAGTCATCCTCACCAACACATCTAAGAACCCCAAGCCTCCTGATCAGCTTTGAGGAGAGGACTTGGGAGCCTAAGTCTGGGGAGATTAGAAAACCTATCCCTAGGCTTCCCCGAAGACAGAGGGGCTTTACCCCCACCCTTCATGGGGAATCTGCGCCAAGGACACTCACGGTGAGAGCTGAGCACAGGGGTCACCTGGAGAAGGGAGATCAGTGAGGTGCTCCCAAGGTTTTTACCCTCCCAGCGTTGCTGAATGAGCTGCAAAGGGCCCGGATTTCGGCCGCGGGACTGCACCCAGTTCCCCCGGACTGTGCTCCTGCTCCAGCACAACGGGAGGGGATTGAGACCTATCTCACGCTCCCCGTGCACAGCACTAGGTCTGCTCTGAAAGCTTCTTGGACCACAACGTCCTGAGTAAACAGAGAATGGAGCCAACTTCCATGGGAAACCACCCAGGCTCAGCCAGCCAACATCCAGCAAGACCAGAGCCCCTCTTCCAACTCCTTTCCCATTATTTTAAGAGAGGGAAAACATCCTCCCTTGCTCTTAACTCCGGCCCTGCAGATGACAATCCCCACTGGCCAGTCTGAGATGTCTTGGCAGCATCTCCCCCTTTTCCTTTGGCACGGACAAGCTCCCACCAGAGGAGCTGCTCTGCTCAGCCGAGCCCAGAGCCCCATCTCGGCCACTCCTCCTGTCCCTGTGTCCAACGCAGCAGGTTTGGGGACACCCTGGGGACTCCCTCTCCCCGCCATGGGCTTTTGTGAGGAGCTGCCCCAGCTTGCTGGGGCTCAGCAGGCCCAGAGCTGCTCCCAACAAAGGCTGGTGGGAGAGGGGGATCCATCGACACCGGCCCTTGCCAGCAGGAATCCACGGAACAAAGGCAGAGGGAAGTGCAAGGTCATGGGAATCACGGGCCATAATTTAACTGAGGGCAACAAGAATGGGGAAAAAAAATTATTAGGGAAGCTGGGGGCAGGGAAGCAGTTGGCTTCTGGGATTTGGGATCCTAGAACAACACCAGAGGCAGGGCAGCTCCCGGGGCAGGGAGGAGGGGACAGGGAATATTGCTGGGTCTCTGCACGAGGAATGCCAAACCAGCTGCCAACTAAAGGCAGCAATCTCCTCCCAGCAGGTCAGGGTATCTCGCTGCTCCTGTCCCCACACCTTCATCTGTCCGGGGTCATTCAGATTCTGATTGGGAGTGCTCCCGGCCAGGAGCAGCCTGACAGCACAGGCAGCAGGGCAGGGTGGCACTGCTGGCTCAGGACTGCTCCCAGCACAGCCCAGGGTGTCTGCAAACCCTCCCTCAGCATCACCCTTCGAGCTCCCTGGGACAAGGGACTCCTGGAAACAAAGGAAAACAGGAAACAAAGGGGAGGGAGGGATGGGACACAGGAATGGGCTCTCACTGCAGAGCAAGGAAGATGCACTAAGGAATAATCAAGAGTTCTCTCTTTTATGCTCACTTTTGGAGGCCTTTGGCTCAGACTGGCTGTGCAGTCACTGCTCTCAGCAGCAGAGGAGGGCTCCAAGGCGAGCCAGTGCCCCTCACCACTCTGATCTCAGTGCCTGTCACAGGAGCACCCCACAGGCTGGTTCGGTGTCACCGACCCTCCCCCAAATGCCAGTTAACCACAGCACAAGGGAAGGAGGGGAGGAGGGGACTGAGCAGGAGGCCCAGTGGGTAACACACCAAGCAGCCTCTCCTGGGCATGGGAAGCAGCCTGGATCCCCTTCCTCAGCTCCACGGGACCATCTGCCACTCCTCCCACCATCCACAGTATCCTGCTGCTTCCCACCTCCTCAGCTCCATCTCCCCAGCTGCAGCAAAGCACCTGAAAGGAATGGCCAGTATTTCAGATCCCAAGGAGTGAAACAGAGGGAGGTGCAGGAGATGCTGGAGCCATCCTGCTGCCTGTCTGGAACGAGGCTGTTTATTAGGGAAGGTGCTCCAGCATTCCCCTGGCTCCCAGGTTCTCACAAAATTCATTTTTACAGCATGCACCAAAGCCACAGAAAGGTGGTAAATATTCATAGTATGAGAAACGCTCATGGAAAGGATATACTGCACTTAAGAGAGAGATCTGAATTAATTTTATATGCTGCAGAGAGGCTTTTTAGCAATCACAAACTTGTGAATCCCAACTTTCTTTCAGAAAAGATTTAAAGAATGCAGCTGGGAGAGTGGGCTGGAAGTCCAGGCCTTGTGGAGTCTCATCTTCCTGCCTGGAAAGGAGCAGGTTCCAGTGGGTAACACAGGAGAAGGGGGAAGTTTGGTAAATCAGAGACCTGAGCACAGTTCCAACAGACAGGTTATGAACTCCCCGTCCCTGGCAGTGCCCGAGGCCAGGCTGGACGGGGCTTGGAGCAGCCTGGGACTGTGGGAGGTGTCCCTGCCATGGCAGGGGTGGCACTGGATGGGCTTTATGGTCCCTTCCCACCCAAACCAGTCTGGGATTCTGTGACCACAAACCTCTTGGGCAAAGCTTGCTTGGCCCCAATTTCTCCATCTGTGCTCAAAGAGCTGGCACCACTCCCCTGGCACAGAGACCCCTCACCCCTGGGGAATGTCACCTGTCACCCAGGGAGGCAGGGACAGCACCCCTGTCCCTCTGCAGGCTCCTGGGTGCTCAGATGCCTGGGGTTCCCCCCAGGACCCAGCACAGCTGCTCCTTCCCGAGGCTCCCGGCGCTCCCAGCACACGGGGAAGGCCGAGGACGGCGATTTCCAGCAGAGCTGCTGGTGGTGCTGTACCCCCTTAGCACCATTTAAATGTCCAATTGCACTCATTCAGCCCCTGAAAAAAACACTGCTCCTCCAGCCCGTGACAGCTTTGACAGCCAGACTCCTTAATTCCTTTTTCTTATTCCCTTAATCTGTCATCTTTATCAGGCTGGGGAAGTGCCAGGCAGCAAGCAGGAGCCCCGGCCCCGATCAATCTCCACATTACAGCTGACAGAATGGTGCTAATAACTTATTGATCTCATGTTTGCCAAGCCCCAGTGGGGCTGAAAGGCTCCCATTGATTGGCTTGAGGGAAGGAGCCTCTCAGCTGAGAGCCGAGCGGAAAACCTTCAAATTGTCTTCTTCCCCAGGAGCTGCGAGAGGGAGGGAGTGGGGAAGGGAGGGCAGGGACCAGGACCAGGACAAGGAACTGAAGAGGAGGAGAACCGGAAAGGAAGAGGGATGTGTGTGCGTGTGTATGAGATGGGGATTAGGAATGGAAAGGGAAGTGGGGGGAAAAGGTCTGAGAAGAAAGAAATGCGAGGAGGAGGGGAAAGAGCAGGAAAGGGGAAAGAAGCAAAGGGAAGAAAAGGAATTGGGAAGAAAAAGATTGTGCAGACCTGAAAAATGAATGAAATAGGCACCTGACCCTCTTCCTGCTCACAGCAAATCATTAATAAAATCCTCCCCATGCCCAGCCCTCCATCCTTAAACCACTCTTCCCAAGTCTGCTCCTGTCTGGCACAAAGCTCTGCTCGCTCCCTGAGCAGCGCGAAACCACGAGCTGTACCTGGGGACAGGGCAGCAGCAGGACACATTCCTGGTCCCCACGGTGACAGATCTGCAATTCAACCCTGGGGAATCCCCACCCAGCTCCTTGATTTACACTGAGAGGCCAAGAACCACGGAGAGTCACCAGAGATGCTGAGCAGAGGGAAAGGAGCTGTGCGCTCTTTCCTGAGCCCCCGTGGGGAACCCCGGGCCCATCCCGATGAGCAGGGAGAGCGGGAGGGAGAATAAACAAACCAGCAATGACCTTTCACAAACCAGAGCAACAGTTCCGTCCCCCTTCCCATCCAGCCCGGATCGGCCCCGGGGCACAGGAGCTGGAGCGGGGCTGGGGCAGGGCTGAGCTGGCAGCAGTTCAAGCCAAGGCAGCGCCAGGGTCACTCACACACTGCCCTGGGGCTCTCAATGCCCAGGGCTCTTTTCCTGGTGGATTTCTCTCGAGTTCATCCATCCAAAAGGCTGGGGCAGCATTTCCATGTGTGCTCTCCAACACAGACAGGTCCCTGCACCCCTTTCCCTTCAGCAGGACGTGTCCTTCCCGGTCACCTGTGACCCACTGGGCATCCCTGGTGGCCTGGCAGGAGCAGGGGCAGAGCAGCAGCTCCGAGCCTGCTCCTCCCCTCCTCCCCACAGGGGCTGTGCAGCCCCACGGCTCTGAGGAGGGACAGGCACAGAGCTGTCCCCTGGAGCAGCAGGGGCACAGGGCCAGGCTGTGCAGGACTCACCCACAGCACCCCAGCCTGGTGCCAGGGTCGGGGCAGGGACACTCTGCCCGCTGTGCCCAGGTGCCACCCAGCAGCCAGGGTGGACGAGGCAGGGGCCACGTTCCTGGAAGCCTGTACAGAACACCAGGGAGGTGTCAGGGCACCAGGGATCTGCTGTCAGCTCTTCCCCAGCTGCCTGGAAAGGCACCTGGCAAAGGAGGTGGAGGCAGGGGCGGGGAGGTTATTTTTGGAAGCAGGATGATCTCGATCTTCCCAGAGCTACAGGAAGGGAGCAGGAGGAGCAGGAGTCAGTGTTTGTTGGAGTTCCAAAGCTGCTGAGTGTGCTGGCCGTGGGTTTGGTGGATCCAGCCCCAGAGAGGGACAGACTCCCTGTCCCCACCAGGCACAGAGGGGGCTGAGGGACTCCCTCTGCCCAGCCCAGCTGTGGCAGCCCTTCCCTCCAAGTGACGGAGATACTCCTTGAAACCCCACAACTGCCCAAAGGGGTTTGCAGAGCTGTCCCACACGAGCCCTGCTGCAAGGAGCAGGTTCAGACCCCTGCCCAGGCTGGCCTCAATGATCTTTGAGGTCTTTTCCAACCTTAACTGAGCTCCAACAACAGGACCCTAAACTGCCTCGGCTCCTTGTCCTCCAGCAGTGACAGCCAAGAATAAAACCGGAACACTCACACCAGCACAATCCTCTGCACAGACCTGTGCTGGCACAGCCAAAGGAAACGCTTCCATGTTGGCTTTCCCATTTTCCCTTCACTTCCCAAGACCTCTGTTTGTGTTACAAAAGGCTGTTGGTTACCTCCCACTCCTGCAAGGCTCCAGGAGACATAAAAATGAACCTAAATAGAGCACGGAGAGGGGACAGTGCTCCAGATCCAGGCCCAGAGGACGCGGAGCACTGACAGAGCCTCGACCCTCACGTTGCCAAGGTAAACAATTGTCCTTCACGGGAAAACACGTCAACAACGGGGCCTGGGCTTCCAGCTCCTGGATGCCCATTCGGTGCTGATTTTCTGCTCAATTTAAGGCAGCAGTCCAATAAAGGCTGCTGCTTTTTTTCCCTGTTGTTTGGCTTAGTTAAATGAAAACACGTCTGCAGCCCGGCTCATTATCCCGCGCCCCCAGAGCAGCCGTTCGCTGGGATCCTGTCTCTAACCATTAGCTGCAACATCCTTGATCCCAATTCTTTCCCAGCCCCAATATTAACTCCTCCTTAGCATATGAAAGCTCTGGGTCTCAGTGCAAGGGTCTCAGTGCAAAGCCAAACGAGGCCACTGCAAGGCCTCCATGGCCACAGCAAGGTCCCAGAACCCAGGGCTCGGCCCACAGAGAGTGAGACAACTCCGTGTGCTCAGCTGTGGATCCACGCTGGGAGTTACAAGCACTGCCTTGTGAATAAAAACCCCAAATTCTTCAATTTCAATCTCTTTACAGTCCAAAAATTCCTCCTTCTCCCTTGCTTAGTCAGGATGGCACCAAGTGGAAGGATGAGACAAGAGGGTGAATACAGAACAAATAATCTCACAGAAGAGAAATTGCAGTTCTGTGATGTTTTGGAGATGTGTGGGTAAACTCTGCTCTTCCAGGGCTGCAAAAGCACTGGGAATAAGTAGCCTCTAAGGGAGAAGGACCCTCAAATGGGGACACAGGTGTCACGTTGTCCCCACCCCATGGGATTCCCGCAGGAATCACTGCAGGTGAAGATGCAGCTGCACCAGACACCGAGGACATCCCTGCTCTGGGGCCAAGGCACTCAGGGTTTGTCATTCCCATCACACTGACCAAAAACCCCAAGGAAAAGGCTCTCTGGGAGCTCTGCCCCATGGAAAAACTGCCCTGCTGCTGCTTCCCACAGCACAGCCAAGGGCACCTGAGTCCCAAATATTTTAGGCAGAACCGCAGTGATTTTGTCCCTGTTGGGGCAGGACCCGAGGCTCTGCCGTGTCTCCGCTCTGTGCCCTCTCAGACCATCTCCAGCCACCAAACCAACTCCCTGCAGGCACGAGGGGCAGAAGGAAGAGAGGGAAGAGCTACCCACCTTCCTCTAGCATGAGGGAGCCTGAATCCTCCACTTCTATCCATGCAAATAGTCCTACTGCAACTGGAAACTCATGAAATCTGGCACTGCAGAACAGAGGGTGTTTGAGGAGAGAAAGAGGAGAAATTAACAGGATTTTTTTGCAGCAGAGGAATGAATTAGAGCCTCGAGAGCAGAACTCTGGTGCAAAATGCTGGTTCAGGCCCTAATGCAGAATGCAAAGCACACTCACACTTCTGAGAGCCTCTGAGGCTGCTCCATCCTCCCCACCCCCCGCCCTGAGAAAACAGACAGAGGGGGCTGCTCCTGTGGACAGCCACACCGGGGCTGCTGGGAGGGCCTCTAAAGCCCTGTTTGATGTGCAAACCCCCAGCTCTGCTGCCGTGCCTCTGCCAGGCAGCGCCGGCGCTGCTCAGCCCTCTGTGTGTGTCTCGACCAGGATTAAAGCTCCTCGTGCCATCCTCCCCTCTCCAGGTGAGCCCCTCGTGGTGCCAGGCCGGGCCCTGGCTGCTGCCTCCCCTCTATCTGAGCTGCTCCAAGTGACTTCTGTCCCCTCCTTAGGCTCCTGCCTGCCCTCCCTGTCCTCCCAGCCTGCTCCCCCCAGCACTGGGGACACTTCTCCACCTCTGCAGATGTCCCTAAGCCTCTTCCCAAACCTCAGCTGCCTCCACGTGTTCCCAAGGAAGCACAGACCCCGTTCCATGCACTTTTCCTCTCCTCCTTCCCTCCCACCCCCGGCTTGGCTGCAGTTTAATTAGCACCAAGGAGAGATCTCAGCACTCCCCAGTGCAGAACCACCTCGGGAGGAGGGGACAGCAGGGAATCACCTGCAGCTGAGGAGAGACCATTCGTGGGTTGTAGGGAAACTGTTCTGGGAGCTTTGGGAATCACCAAAGCTGCTTTTCCAGGTGGGTTCTCCCTGTTCCCTGTGCGGGCTGGCAGCCCCAAGGTGCTGGCTCACCCCTCTTCCCTGCACAGGGAGCCAAGCTCACCCCAGCTCTGGCCTGAGCCCTGGCTCCAGCCTTCCCTACCTGCCAGAAGTCAGAAAAGCCCCAGAACTGCACACAATTACTTTTCATTAGTTTCAGCCCCTTTGTGCATTTCAAAGACCACTCAAGGTGCAGTAATAGTGCTGATTTTCCAGTCCATGCTGCTCAAAACGACAGCACTGCCTCTAATCCTGGCTGTAACCACGAGTCAAGGAATTCCCTCACAGAGTTAGTCACAGACCAGCCAACCCTGCCAGGCTCAGCCTTTTTGCTGCCCCCATGGGCTGGCAATAAGCACGTCTCTTCCCTTTGTGCTGTCCTTGTTCCCACTCCCCTGCTGAAGCTCAGGCACAGCCAGGAAGGCCCAGGCACTGGTGAGTCCTGTTCCAGCAGCTCGGAGCTCAGCGGGGAGCACAGGAGCCTCCAGAGAGCTCCCTCCCTCCTCACCGGGACCAAGGGCCCAACTTCAACCATAAAGCAGCGACAGAAACATGCCAGCAGCAGATCCCAGCGGCCTGGGAGAGCCCTGCAGCTCCCAGCCAGGAGTGATGCAGGACTTTTCAAACCTAATGGCATCAGCATCATTTGTTCAGCACTGTTTGTCTGCAGGTGCCGTTGTGAGGGGGCAATTCTCATAACCCAGTGCACAGAATTGTTCGCCAGGGCAGACAGCTGGGGGCGAGGTTCTTCTCCCCTTGCTGCTGGAGCAAAATGGTTTAAACAACAGCCAGTCCTGCAGACTCACCCAGCACCACCTCTGGAAACTCTGTTGGAGCAGTTCATGATTACCCTGCTCCCCTCCCAGCCGTGCCAGCAAACACAGCCCAGGAGGGCTCAGCCCCAAAGCCCAGGGCTGTCCCTGGAGAGAGCTGACACAGCCCCTGTCCCTTCAGACACCTCCCCTCCCCACGTGATTCTTTTAAACCCAATCGCCTCTTGCTAAACACCCCAAACCTGTCTGTCCTCAAGAACTTTGTCACTGGCTTGGGGGCCTCCTGTGTGCATAAGCCTCTTCTTTTTCACTGCTCAGACATTCACTGAATACTTCATAAGGTCATTAAGGTTGGAAAAGACCTCCAAGATCACCCAGTCCAACCACTGACCCACGTCCCAGGTGCCACAGCCACAGGTTACCTGAACGCCTCCGGGGGTGGTGGCTCCACCACTGCCCTGGGTGGCCTCTTCCAAAGCTTTCCCTCAAGAAATTTTCCCTAATATTGAACCCAAACCTCCCCTAGCACAACTTGAGGCCATTTCTTACTGTTTCTTAATTTAAGAAAACGAACCAGAGCACCTCAAACACCAACTCTAACCAACAGGTATTAGAGCTTCTGCACCTCATCTTTTCTTCTGATGGGAATGAGAAGAATCCTTTGCATTTCTGGAATGCCAGAGGTCTCAAAAAATTCCAGCAATGCTGATCAAGCCCAGCAGCTTCTCTGCAAAGCAAACAATACTGAAACCCATTCTGACATGCAGGGCCAGCTGAGCCACACAGACTCGAGCAGGGTCAGAGGGAAAAATGGATCTGTGGCCAGTTTGGCTTTTGGAGTTGTGCAGAGAAAGGGGGTTTGGAGAATTGTTCATGAGGAGATCGAGATTCAGCTGTGAAAGCAAAGTCTGGGAGCTGCCCATGGCTGACGTGCAGACACCACAAACCTCTCTCGGGCATATATGGGAGTGAAGACATTATTTAAGTTTTCACCCTACAAAGACATTCCTGAAGGGTGTCAGGTGTGCTGGTCCCTCTGGATTTGGGGTTCATTCACACACTCAACAGAATGACTGACAAAAAAAATATGGACAAATCCACAAGCAGGCAGATTTTCAGAAAAGGCCTCTATACAGTGAGATCCAGCTCTGGTTTGGAAGGACAGGGATCACTCAGCATAAAACCTGACATAAATCCCAGTTTTTCCTCGACTTTTATTTATAATTGAAGGATTCTGCAATCAACAAGCAGATCTTGTTTTATTTATTCCAGAGCCTCACTTGTTGACTTCGGCACATTTGCCACCAGGCCATCCTTCCCCGCACTCCCTTCCTGACACCCAGCGAGTTCCAGGGCAGGATCCCACAGGAACATCTCTGTTTTCACACTGCGGAGCTGAAACCGGGGGAACAACCCAAAACCAGCCAGGTAGCACCAGAAACCCAAACAAACCTGCTCCCAGAGGAGCTGGCAGGCCCGGCAGCAGCATGGGGAACCTCTGATTAATGAAATTACAAATCAAATCATGCTCTCTGCAAGGCCTTTCTGCTTGACTTGGCACCAGCCCTGGGGACATTTCACTCCTGTGCTGGCGCAAGCTCCTTTAACACAGACCACTGGCTTTGAGAACAACACAGGGCTGGGACCTCCAAAGGGCTTCAGCATCACCATGAAATCCTTTCCATGTTCGTCTTTAGCCAGAATATTGAAAACCTTCCTACAGCTCCAAAGCGTACCACAAACACCAAAATAAACAGGAAAACGAACGGAGGCGGGAGCGAAAGGGAGAGGAGGGAAAACACAACCCCAGGGCAGCAGGAGGTGCCCCAGCCCTCACCTGCTGCTGCCAGCCCCACGTCCAGGGGGTTCCTCTTGAACTCGCAGCGGCTCTGGGTCTCTGGCATAACGAGCTGGCGGCTCTGGTGCAGGTTGGAGATGATGGTGGAGAGGTCGCTGTCGCGGCTGCAGCAGAGCACAGAAACCCCACGTTAAGGACATCCCATCTGCCCCCCGGAATTGATTTTCCCCCATGCGAGCACATCTGGGAGAGGCTTTTGTGTGCTCCAGCCCCGCTGGATTGCAGGAGAGGTCCCCCTCCCTCCCTCCCACCCACGGGGTGCCTCGGTAACCTCTCGGTTTTGGGGAGTGCAGAGCCCTTCCCAAGCTTCCCTCTCATTTCCCATCAAGGACCCTGCAGCTGCCAGAGCTGCTGATTCCAGCCCTGCCAGATATAACTTGCGTGGGCCAGGACTCACATCTAGAATGGAAAAACTGAAAGTGTAGGAATTGGCAGATCTGCTCCAGAATTAATAGGAAACTTGAACTGAAATAACTGATAGTTTTCTATCAGTTGCCACCCTTCTATTCTTAAAAACCTAAGTTTTTCCATTCCATCACTGCTGGGACAAAAGGCTTTTTGATTTGATTGAATAATAGTTTTTCTCCTTAGAGAGAAACCCACCACGAGCCCGGACAGCAGCGTTACTCAGAGCTGAGGGGACAGATTTATTTACAAAACCCATTTTCAACTCTCCCCTCCAACAGATCCTGAAACAATGCTCTTCCTTCTGGGAAAAGACACTGTGTTAGAGCAATTCAGCATTATTTTGCCTGTTCTCCCTGCATCACGTTGCTGCTAACTAGGCTGGTTTAGTCTTTATTTTCTCTTTTTTTCCTTCTGTGGAGAGGGAGAACACAAAAACCAATTCACTGTAGCAGATACTGCAGCTCAGTGGTGAATGCTTTTGCTGGCGAACCACTCTCCAGTTGCAAAATATTCCTGAATAAATGATCTACAAAGAGTGAGGAGGAGGAACAAGGTAGAGCCCGTGGCAGGAGCTGGCAGTGCGGGAACGTCTCCTTTCCGTTTGTTCGCAGGAGATGCTGAACTCCCCATCCTCCCAGCACCACGGGCCCGCCCGGAGCTAAACGGGGCTATTTTTCCTCCTGCCCTCTCTCCAAAGGGACGATGACAGCCATGAGAGTGGGGAGAGTGACACAAATCAGCGATACTGCCCTCCCTGCCCAGCCCCAGCTCCCTCCCGTGCCAGAGCCCCCGGCCCGTGCGGCTGTGCCAGCACCGCTCCCACCCACCGGGGCGTCCTCACCTGGGCCCGGCAGGGCAGCCCGGAGGGTGCATTATCTGCGGAATTACCGGGCAATGATCTGCCTTAAATATCCCCCCGATCCCCCACTACTGCTCCCCCCGTTCCTGCAGAGATCCCGGTGCTCCCAGCGCCCATCCCCGGGGCTGCAGCAGGGGCTAATCTGTGTCTAGCTCGCTGCTAATCAGATAAGTTTATGACAGAAAGTCTTTAGGTACTTTCAGCGGGCGTCTGGCTGCAGATTTTCACGGGAGGCAGCAGACACAAACAGCCCCGTGACTCCCCCCGGGATCCCCCATCCCTCGGGGGGATCAGCAGGGGAAGGGATGCTCGGATCCCAAAGCCTCTGAGCACCCACCGCACCTCCCCCACTAAGGCACCTCGGAGTGCTCCTCCTGCAGGCACGAGGCTCATTACTTAAGCAAGCCCACAGGTGAGTGGGAAGCCCATTTCTCCTGTGCCAAGCAGTTTTGGGTCTTATCCTCTTTGAGCTGCCACCTTTAAGATGCATTATGCAAATATTTTGGTGTCTTAAGTCATTTATGGGATTAATGTGAAGTGATTATCAGTTCTTTTTAATCATGCCAATCAATAAGTGGCTGTCAGGGACAGAGGACAAATGCAGATAAACGCTGCCATCAGCACAAGGCCCGGAAAGGGCGGAGGAGAGGAGCCAGGAGAGTAGGGAGTGGGAAGAGAAAAATGGGATAATTACATCTTTGCATTTGCACAGTGCCTTGCATCCCAATCGAGCCCGGAGCAGTGCTGGTGTGTAAACACGTTCAGCTACGGGGAGGGATTGTTTTATCCACCAGGAAAATGCAACTCCCTCACTCTGGAGCGGCTCCTCAAAACTCAGGGCGTGCACAACACTGGGATATATCCAGTGAAAACAGAACCCAGGAGATCTCCATGGAAGGGAACACCACCACACCAGAAGTGGGGTTTTCCTTCCCCCAAAATCTTGTGCTTTTAGGAGATTTTCTGTGGGTTTGGACTTAAAATCATCATGGTGTGCACAGGTGCATCAGCAAGTCCCAGCTCCCAAGGAGCAGACACCATGGAATCAGGCAGAACCCCAGGAAAACACGACTTTGCTGGAAGGCAGACTGAACCCCAAGGTGACACTGAGAGGAAAGGGAAGACTCGAGATAAGGCAAACAGGCTGAGACAGCTTTTAACACATCCCACTCTCCCCAGGAGCTGTTCCTTTTGCCTCAGCCCAGGAGCTTTGGAGCAGAGGCTGCCGTGGTGTCCTGGGCTTGCTCTACACCTGGCACAAGGAGAAGGGGGACAGAGCTGGGGCTCAGCCTTGGTAGGAGAAAAGGGAATGAACGGTAACCAGGGGATTTTATGAAAAATGGAGATCTCTTTCTGCACAGCTGAAGGATTTCAGCATTTTTTTGCACACTCCCCAGCAAAGGCAGCTCCAGCAGCCGCAGTCACACCCCGGTCACTGCTCGGACTCTAACCAGGGACAGCCCTGCCTGAGGCTCCAACTCAGGTAACTCCTACAAGAGACCCCTCTGAGCCTGCACAGAGCAAAGTCCAAGCAGCTGCTCTCCTCCCAGGGCCACTTAATAAAGCTGAGCTTGGGAGTCTCAGCTCTGCAGGTACTGCCCGAGCTCTCGGGGCTTCAGCTGGGAGGAGTTTCTGCAGCTCTCAAGAGCTCACCTCTTTGTGCACACTCACCACAACTGCAGCTGCATCCCCACACCCCAGGGTTTGTGCTGGTCCGGCACGACAGAGGACACTGCACTGCCACAGGCCTGGGGAGGTGCAACTGGATCATCTTTAAGGTCCCTTCCAACCCAGCCACTCCACAGTTCTTCACTCCCACCTGCCAGCTGCGGAATTTTGTTCCCACCTCCTGTAAAAGAGGCCCTGTCCAGCATTTATCCAACGCCACCTCGCAGGCTTGCAGGGAATACAACAGGCAGAGGAACGTGCAGCTTCCAGGACCTCCTGCAAGATCCAGCATGTCCCTCTGGGGATCCCAGCAAAGCCCGACTCCTGCAGGACCTGGAAGGAGCCACACGGGTTGGAGAGGGCTGGTCCTGCCCATGCAGAGGACTCCCTCCGGGAGCTGCCCTGCAGCCCCAGCAGGGCCCTGCCCTGCGCTGAGCTGGCTCCGAGCCCAGCAGGTGCCCTGGTGCAGCCCAGCCCTGCCTCGGGCACTCCCAAGCTGATTAAAGTCTGAGCCCTGCCACTGCCGCAATATTGTATCCTAAAAACCGGATTAGGGAAGGGGGCTCGAGGGAGATCCAGCGCTCCTAAAGGTCAGGGGGGAGACAAAGAGCCTCCTGCAGGGCTGCGGGTCGCCATGGCAATGCCCAGCATGGGAATTCAGGGCTTGGGGACCTGCAGAAATACAGGTGTGATTCCAGCTGTGGGAGAGCATGGTCTGGGCATGGATGGATGGAGGGAGGGAGAGAGGGGTAGAGGGATGGATGGATGGATGGATGGATGGATGGATGGATGGATGGATGGGCTCCTGAACTCACCCAGGATTCCAGAGGGCACACAGCTGGTGGGCCACATCCAGATTTCCTTTCCAACTGGGCAGTGACTCCCTGCTCCTGACAGCCTCCCAAGACCTTTCCTCTGGGATGTGGCTCCCAGCCCTGCCCGGCCAGGCTGAGGCACCAGACACAGAGGAACCCTTGGGCCTGACTTCTGGGAACAATCATCTCTTCTGGAGCAGCAGCTGCACCGCGAGCCTCTGACTGGCCACAACTGAAGCCAGCAGCTCCAAGGCTCCTTCTGGTCCTCTCTTGTGCCCTGTCCCTGTGCGGGACCCTCACTCCAGTCCCTCCTCTCCATCCCAGTCCCTCACAGCTGCCGGCAGCATCTCCCAGCCCGTTCTGAGCCAGCGCCCTGGGATGCAGTGATTCAGGAGGGGCTGAGACAAACGGGGCAGCCCCCAGGCCCCTGGCCCCTTTGGCTCCTGGCCTGTGAGCCAGGGTGGGCACAGAGGTGCTGACAGACGTCCCCGAGGGTCACACGCCACCCCCAGACCCGGGCGAGGTGGCAGCTCCCAGTGCCTGCTCAGCCGGACCCAGACTGGGAGCAACGCCTTTTAAATGTGTTTCATTTACAGACATCAGCAGCAACTGCATCTTTAACGAGGAGAAGGACGAGCAGACTAATGGCTGGAGACAATTAAGCGGAACATAAATCAGTGTCGGGCTCTGCACAGGCAGCCCGGCGCCCGCAGGCCCCGGTGGCTCTGCCCGGCGCTGCTCAGTGACTGCAAGGAGTGATTGCAGAGGGGGAGGGAGACGGTTTGGTCAAAATTTAAATAATTTTCAATAGTGGCTGCCTTTCAGTTTGCTGCAGCTCTCTCCCTCTGCAGAGAGGAGGCAACGGAGCAGGAAGCTCACTCCAAATGCCCCATCCTCCTCAGGGCTGAGCCTGAAGGAGCCTCCCCGAGATCTCCCACCCTGCTGGCAGCCGGGGTTCGCTCTGCCCCTGCTCGGAGCTGCGAGGTCACTCACAGAAACCTCCCGCTGCTCGGTACCAGGCAGGAAAAGTGCAGCCCCTGTGCAGAGGAGGCGTTCCACCCACGCTGCAGCTCCTCTCAGCAGCACCCACAAAAGCTGCTCCGGCGTTAGGGTATTTGTGTAAGCTTGGAGCTCAAGCTGTCGTTTTCTGCTCCAGAGCTCCCTGGGATGTCAGGGAAGCAGCTTGGGGCGGCTGCTGCTCCATGGGGATGCATGGGGAGAGGGCACCAGACACCAGAGCCCACCTGGTCCTGCAGCCACAGAGCTCCAGAGAGGGCTGGGATAAAACCAGAGGGAGTTCTAAACCAGCAGACACAAAATTCCACAGGTCCAGGAACTGCAAGAGAGCTGAGGGAATGGGGAATGAGTCCAGCACCACACAGACTGGGTAACTCTTTTCCTAATACTTAATCAAATCAAAGGAAAGCTGGGAAAACACAGTCAAAAATCTGAAGGCATGCAAAGGAGGAGACTGGAAGAGAAGAGAGACTCAGGAAGTAAAATGGGAAGGAGATAAAATGGAAAAATATTTCTTTTAAAATACATTTCACTGGCTCTCCATCCCCATAACGATCACCCAGTAAGTGCAGGGATTATATTAAATTTTACTGATCAATACAGCGGCCATAAAACTGTGCCGACCCTCTGCCCCTCCCTCCAATAAAGAAAGAAAAAATCCAATATGCAAAAGGAGGAATGTCAGGGCTCGCAGGGGAGAAGGGCGGTGATCAGGCCAGGGCAGGTGGAGCTGCCTGGCTGGACCCAGGGCTGGTTCCAGGACGTGTTTCAGCGGCACCCCTGGCTCGGGTGACAGCTTCAGATGGGTCACTCTGCAGTGATTTCCCTCCCTGAACCCTCTGCTCCCACCCTGCCTGGCCAGGCTGCTGAACCAGGAATGACAGAGAAGCTCCAAGGAGATGAGAAAATCACCAGAAGCTGCAGGAACACAGAGGACTGTCCCTTCTCTGTTGGTCTCAGCAGCACAAAAAGCCAAGTCTCTGTGTCGGCAGCAGTGTCCCAGCCACAGTCACGGGCTGCTGGAGGAAATGGCCTCAAGTTGCACCAGGGGAGGTTGAGATTGGGTATCAGGAAACACTCCCTACCCCAAATAAAGGAATAAAGCCCTGAACGGGCTGCCCAGGGCAGGGCTGGAGTCCCAGCCCTGCAGGGATTCGGGAGCCCTGTGGCTGGGGACACGGGGCAGGGGTGGCCTCGGCAGGGCTGGGTTAGGGCTGGATTTGATGACCCTGGAGGGCTTTTCCAGCCTGAAGGAGCCAGGAGTCAGCAACAAGCAGAGGAGGCTCAGGGCTGCCCAAAGTGGAGCACACGCCCAGGGACAGGGGGGATGTAAATCAGTCAGGGACTGGGGAGGGAATAATGAGCTTTTTATGGAAGCCATTAAAGGGAGAACCCAGATTGGTCCATAAATGCTGTTGCATCATTACAGCCCTGAGAAACAACCTTATGTAACAGCACAACTGTGGGATGGCAGGGCTGCTGCAACACGGGCACGCAGGGGTGCTCAGATTTCCTAGTTAGCATTTCTTGAAAACTAGTAACTGATTTCTAAAGGAACATCAGCACTCCAGTCCAGCCCCTGGAGAAAAATCCCTCTATTGGGTAAATCTGGGGGCTGTACAAGGACCTGCAAGAACTGCAAGAGCAATTCCTGCTGCAGCCCCCACATAAAATGCCACCAATATCACTGCTTTTCCCTTAACCTGCAGTGTCCAGCCTCCGTGGGCCATTTAATCACGGACTCATTGATTTTTAAGCCCCAGAAGGGACTGCTCTATCTCCCTGCTCTGACCTCCTGCACGGAACCTGTCAGGAAATCAGCCCCTGGTGCTCCCAGTTAATGGTGGCAGCTCGGAGTGGAAAAATGTGTGAGTTGTGCCTCTGCTTAGCAGAACAGAGACCCCCACCGCAACTCCGACCATGCCAAACCCAGTGCTCTGGGAATAAAATAATGTTTATTCCCAGGAACTGATGAATCCCCTCAGCTTCTTCCTTATCAGAACACGAAGCTTCATAACCAAACGGGGAAAGAAACCATTTCACATTTCACTCCCCCCACACACATGGAGCACCCAATCAGTGAAGAATTAACCACCCCCCAGCCCAGCAGAGCTCAGAGGCACCCCGGGGTAAGAAATTCTGGGCAATAACTTTCCCCTCAGCATGCCTGGCTGTGCCCTGGTGTGGCCTCCGAGTGCCGGAGGTCCCTGAGCAGCCAGGCAAGGTCAGTGTCCCTGACCCCCAGCAGTAAAGCCAGGGCGACTGAGTCAGCAGAAAAAGCGGGGATGTGGATCAGGGAAAGCTGGGAAAGCCGCAGCTCAGCCCCAGCGTCCCCTCCTCCCTCTGATTATCACCTTGCACAGAGCTCCGAACCCGCAGCATCCCGATCGTGACCTAAAGCTGGGCACGGCAGGATTGGGGTCAAGGATTTGCAGGCTCAGGTGCCGGGGAAGGCGTGGGGGGAGCAGCAGGGGCTGTCCCCGCTGCGCAGGAGCAGCGCGAGCCCGGGCGGGCACTGCCACCCCTCCTGCCGGGGCTGCCACCTCTGTCACAGCCGGGCCAGCACTGCCACCCCTCCTGCCAGGGCTGC
>WEIT01031880.1:38504-63035 GCA_013389985.1 Dryoscopus gambensis
AAACCCCGTCCTGCTGCACGGAGACCCCGTCCTGCTGCATGGAGACCCCATCCTGCTGCACACAGACCCCGTCCTGCTGCACACAGACCCCGTCCTGCTGCACGCAGACCCTGTCCTGCTGCACCCCCTCTCCCTGAGTGCTGCAGGGGCTGCAGGGTGCTGCCTCAGCTCCCAGGCCCCGTTCAGAGGAGGCAGAACAAGCTCAGCGCTGACATTTGAGGCACAACCCCCAAACGTGTCCGTGCCGTGTTCCCTCCCCAGCTGGAAATAAATTATCAGCAATTTCCCACCTCGGGAATGAACTCGGGGTTCTGTCACTCTGCCTGTGACAGGCAGGAGCAGCAGGCTGGGGTGAACAATATCCTAAATTAAGGCAGAGCAGCCAGGGGGGTTGGGCTTTTGATGGATTTTTTTCCTTCCCTCAGCACCAGACAGCACCCCCAGCACCCCAGGGGCGAGGCAGTGAGTGACCTCTGTGCTGGGTGTCCCCTCTGGAGCTCTGCTGGCCCCAGCTCGGGGAGGGCTGTGCCCAGGCCGTGTCCCTGTGTCACGGTGATGGATGACAGCCCCAGCCCTTGCGAGCAGCCTGGCAAACCTCTCCAGGGCTCCCCGTGCCTGCCGGGGAGCCTGTGCTGGCTGTGCTGGCTCCTGGCTGGGGACTCACATCCCCTCCTGCAGGTGCAGGTCCCTGAACGGGCGCAGAGGTCAGAAAGCCAAAGGCACTTTGCACATTTGGAGCGGCCCTGCAGCCTCTGCCCCGGGCAGGAAAAGCAGCTGTGGCTGCAGAGCAGCAGGAGCCTCGTCCCAAACCTGCTGGAGTGAGAGAGAACCGTCGCTCTGATGGGCCGGGCTGTGAATTGGACCAGGAAACCCCAGGAGCTCTGATCCTGCTGCCCCTTCCTACTGAATTACAAGGCCACCTCTTCCTTTGGGGGGAGTTTGTCTGAACCTCTCAATTTTCCAGCGCAGGCAAAGCCACAGAGAAGAGAAAAATATTGCCAAGGTTGTGCCCACATCTCTGGTTCAGCTGCCTGCCCTGCAGGGACAGAGCTGGTGAAGGTGAATGAAGGATCTCTCTTCAACCAGCACAGCCCAACAGCACCAGGAGCACTGGGAATTCCACGTGCCCTGGAAAATGGGATAGAAGGAGGCAAATCCCAGTGCTGCAGGGCAGGTGCCCTGGCAGGTGCCATTCTCCAGGGGCCTGGCTGGATGGAGAGAGCTGGATCCTCTCTCCTCCCTGCTCCTCCAGGTTATCCCTGCCTCAGCTTCCACAGCCCCCCTGTATCCATGTCAGGCTATTTCCCAGCACTCAGAAGGCTGAGCAGGGAGGGAACACGGGTTCAGGGAATCTCATCCACGGTTCCTGGCAGAATGGCCTGACAATAGCAGCAGGAGACTGGCACTTGGGGCATCTGAGTTGTTCTCCAGCACAGAACTGCTGCTGCAAGGGCCAGACCCAAAGAGATGGGCAGAGCTGCCAAGAGCACTTGTGGGGCAAGACCTCATTTCCTTCCCTTTTACACTTCACCTCCTTTGCTGCTCTCACATCTCCTTCCTGGGCAAGAAGGGATTTCCTGCTCTGTGTGGTATTTTACTCTCATCCTCAGCCACACCATCCCACATTGCCTGGGACTCGGACAAAGCTGTTCTGACCCACCCTGTTCAATCTCAGATGCTGTCAGTGCATTCTCCTCTTTCCCTCCCCTCCCACACTGGTGGAAGAGGCCACTCTTTAAAATAAGAATTAAATGCATCAACCCACAAGACAATGCTGGGCTTAAATCCAGCAGCATGTGAGGATCTTGCTGTTAAAGCTGAGCCTTCCTCCCTGGCTCCCCTGGCTGTCATCTGCCGGGAGATTCCTGGGATAACATCACGGAGCTCCTGACAGGCACTTTGCACCTCGGGGTGGAAAAGCTCCCAGGCTGAGGTAATGCATTTATCAGGGCTGGGTGGAATCTCCCTGGGAGGGTAGGGAAGTTAAAGCTTCCCAAACTACTGCAGAGCAATGGAATTTGCAGAGTCTAAATTAGAATTATAGAATCATTAAGGTTGGAAAAGCCCTCTAAGCTCATCCAGTCCAACTTTTAATCCAGCACTGCCATGTTCACCACAAAACCATATCCCCAAGTGCCACATCCACGCATTCCTTGAGCACTTCCAGGGATGGCGACTCCACCAGTTCCCTTGTTTGGTGTCTGAGATAATCAAGAGGGCAGTAATAAAAGCCAAGACTGGCCTAAATTTTAGTTCAGCTTGCTGGGGAGAGGCAGCTTGGTCAATAGTCTGTGAGAAAAGAAAAAGGCTTCCCGAAGACAAAGTTTCTGCCCGAATTCTGCTCTATGCTGACTGCAGCAGTGCAGCTCTGCCAGTGTTACTGTGACTGAATAATTGCACAGGTGACACTGATACAGAAATGCCCAACACTGACACCATCCTCTTCCCCAAACAGCAAAAACGATGTTCACAGACAGAGAAACATCCCAGCAGAGAGCCAGGACAGCTTAACCAGGCCTGGGAATTCAGCAACACAACTGCTGCTCGTAGGCAGTGCTGTAAAGGAGCAGGATTTCCAGGAAGCTGAAATCTGAGAGAAGGAAAAGGATTTTCCTCTGCAGCGCTGTCCCAACAACCTCCAGCGCCGAGTGCTGCAGTCTCCCAGCACAGGACACTTGGGGAAGCACGTGGGATCAGCTGGCATGAGCTGAATGCTTGACTCAGGTGGGAGCTGCAGGTCCCTGCCCATTGCCAGGGCCGCAGGAGCAGGACAGGGCAGGCTCTCTCTGCCTCACATCTCCTCTGAAGGCCACGGGCAATGCCCAGCATCACAGAGGAACTCGCTGTCCAAGGCTGAGTGGAGGGACCAGCCAGGAAACTTTAGCTTCCAACTCCTGTTCTAACCCCCAAAGTCTTTCCTTCCCCAGTGCCCAGCCCTCGAAGCAGCAGGAAACCTCCCTTGTGCCAGCAGTGGAAGGAAACACCCCAAATGAAGCTGGGAATAGGAGAAAAGAGAAAAGGCAAAGCGCTGAAAGCAGCGATGCAGGTGTTCACAGTGCCAGGTGTGCAGGGCACATCCAGGGCAGCGGGAGGAAAACACAGGTTTGCTGAGGCCTGGCCTTGTTTTCCCATCCCAGTTTAACCTATTTCTGCTCTCAGTGGGGGCCAGTAAAGCCCTGGCCCCCGGGGAGGACACAACAGGTGAATTAGGGCAGAGCATATGGCGCACAGTCCCTGCCGGGCCCAGCTGTCGCGTCTGGGCTGCGGCGCCTTCGCGCTGCTGCTGCTGTCCCCAGGGCCACCCCGGCACCCCCAGCCTGTCCCTGCTGCCACTGCCACCGGCACTGGGGCCAGCATGAGGGGCAGGCTGCTCCCCAGCCGAGGCTCTGGAGCGGCTGCAAGTGCCCAGTCTCCTGCTCTTTGGGACAGGGGGGCTGGGGAGCCCTGCCCAAGGGACAAAGTGCTCGCCAGTGCTGGGGGTGGGAGCAGTACATGTTCCCTGCACCGAGCACTGAATTCCTCTTTCTCCCCTTATTTCTGCACTCACAGGAATTCTGCCTCCTGTGAGTGAATTCTCACCCCACTGTTCCAGCTTCTCCCCCCACACCGCACCACAGCTCCCAGGAAAAGGAAAAGAACAACTGTACAGAAGCAGTGAGAGCTTAACCCAGCCGGGAAGAATCCTGCTCTCCTCCAAGGAAATAAAGCTTAACCAAGAGACCTCCAGACAAGCTGATGGAGAACTGCCGAGAGCACAGCCACGGTGAGCAGGGGCATCACTGCCTAAGGGCTGCCAAACGTTTTGCCTTCATTTCCTAATAAACAAGGCAAAGCAATTACAGTAATTAAAGATTTCAGATAAGAGCACTTTATATTTGGGGGGCCCAGCATTATCAATTATGGAGTTATCATGTTGTTCTCCCTCCTAATGAGACAATCTAGCACCGTAATTTTGCAGCATTAAAAGCATAATTAAAGGGGGCAGCAGAAGCAGGGCAGTTCACCAGAACTGATTAGGAGGGTTCCCTGTGCTCTGTGGCTCCTGAGCACGGGCACAGCCCACAGCCATTCCCCAAACTCCTTTCCATTTCCAGCAGATAACCCTGGAACATGGCTCCTGGACAGCTGCAGTGATAAACCCAGACTTTAATTACAGGAGGGTTTTATGGGAAGAGCTGGTTGCTCTTTTGTCTCCCTGCTCCAAGCCCTCAGCTGCTGAGGGTCCCAGCACCTGTCAGAGGTAAGGGGGAAATGCTCATCTGCTCCCAGGCAAGGAACACATAAAACATTACGAAAGCAATTACAGGCCTGCAGCTCCCTCTGCTCTGTTTTTCCAGGGCCTGTCTCAGGCTCTGAGCCCCGGCACGCACCAGAGGGAGGTGACAGCCGAGAGGAGGCACAATGATCTGCACGGGGGGCTGAGGCCCGGTGCCCTCAGGGGTTCATTCTCCTGGAGTTACAGATTTTCTGGAAGTCCTGGTTTTTCAGAGAGGTGAGAGAACCCAGAATTTTGCAGCTGAATATTGTGGGCACTGAGGCCTCACAGGAGAGGCCAGGTGAGAGTTATCAGGACCTAACCCAAGACAATCCCTTCCCCTCTTCCTCTAAGACTGCACAATCCAGGATGAATGTTCATGGCACTGGGAAAAACAGGATAAAAATCAAGCAGTTACTCCTCCCTACTGCAACTCCATCACTTCTCCCTCACTTCTAGAGGCTCTCAGGATGCTCTGTAATCAAACACAGAACCCCACACGTCGCTGCTACCCCTTCCCAAACTCTGCTCCCCAACACTCAATTTCCCTCAATTTAAATTACATCAGAATTTGAGCACAGCTGAAAGCAGAAGGCAGATGCGGGGCCCCCACACCTCTGTGTTTCACACAACTGTGGATAAGCCCACAGATGATTTCTTGGTCGTGCAATTCCTTGGCCACAAAGACACAGAGCCCTGGACAGGGAGCAAGAAACAACTGATGATCTGCAGGTCCAGACCCTTCAGTGTGAACTCAAGGCCACACAGAGCCTCACTCGCTCCAAACACGAGTAAGTGAAAAAACCACACCCAGCCGCCCTTTGCGAGCTGAAATGTGACATTTGCAGTGTGGTTTCAGCCCCCGGAGGTGACTCCCTGGGGCCCTGCTGGCTGACCAAGGCTGCTCCCCCTGTGCCGGGTTTCTGTGTCCTTGCCCTGGCGCTCCAGCCCCGACTGGGCAGTACCTTCTTTTCATGATACTGATGTGCAGATCCTCCTCCTGCTTCACTTCGGGGGGCTGACCATTGCTCTTGTCACTCTCCTCGCTGTCCTCACTGTGAGAGAAAGTCGAGCTCAGCTCTTTCTTGGGGATCCTGGTGGGGGGCAGGGGGATCGTCCTCTTCTCTGCCAGGCGGCCCCGGTTCTGGGATGGGTTGGGACGGGAGATGGCGAGAGGAAAAGAGAAGAAAACAAGAATTTGGTGAGGAATCTCAGACCTGAGGAGCTCCTCCCCAAAGCTGTCAGTCCCTGCAGGGCTCACACTTTGTCCTGTTCACTCTGCAAAGGACTTTCCAGCACAGGCACTTCTGTATCCAACTCTTCCAGTTCTACCCAAGCCATGCACTTCCAGCCTCTCCCACCCCTTCACTCCCAGCCTGCGTCCCATCCACACTGAGAGGAAAGGAGCTGGTAGGAGAATCGGGCACCGATCTCTGTCTCCAGAATATTTCCTACCATGTATCTGCATGTCACCATGTATCTGTATCTGCTGCATACTCCCCATTTCCTACTCCCGTATCTGCACGTCAGTCAAAGCTTTGCCAGTAGCCCAGGGAAGTCATGATCTGGATGATCCGGGGCTGTAAAGGGACACCTGCCTGTGCCAGCCAGCAGCAGGCTCCTCTGACATCAGGGAACACGCTGGAAACCAGGGAGGCTGCAGTGCCACTGCCCCACAGAATCTGTAATTTTAGCCAACAAAATCACGGAGCTGGGATGGGAACCCCAGCGAGGGAAAGTGAGGCCACAGCTCTGTGCACGTTCTCTGGACAGGGAGAAAGGTGTGTGAAACGGGGCCAATAAATGCACAGGAACACCTAAATAATAACAGCTTATTAAAAAAAAAATGATTTCAACTTTCCAAATAAATCTGGCAAAAGGAAGAGGTGCTGGGAAAGCCAGTCAGGCTCTCTGCAGGGGAGGAGCGCTGACAGAAGAGCCCATGCTTTTTTAATTAACCAAATTAAGAACTTTCCACAAATACCGAACAAAAACTTGTTTACCTCTGTCAATAAATTCCAGTTGTGGTCATTAAGGGCAGCCCTAATCGCTGTGATAACGAGCTAAACCCATCTGGAAGGCATCACCCCGAGGAGCCACACCGGCTTTTCCCACTGAGCTGCGGGTCTCAGCCAGGAGCAGCTGTCTGTGAGCAGCAGCACCCAGGGGAGAGGGGAGCTGTGGGCCAAAAATGGCACAAAAATGGGAAAATGTGGGGAAAACCATGCACTTTATGAACTGTGCATCTCCTGCCCTCAAATACTTTTTGTGTTCAAGGTGTTTTTGTGTTTTCCAGTCCTGCCCCTCTCCTGCTCTGTGCACACAGGGAATGTGCCCCAAGTGCAGCCTGTGCCCAAAGCCACCTCAGGAACAGGAGCAAACGCAGCCAAAAGGGGAGAAGAACCAGGGCTATTCCTTGTAAATCCTGGAATTTCAGCCCCAGCAATGCAATTGTAAAAGCCCTGTTTGCTTTGTATTTTTATCCTCAGGTTTGGGGCGTTTTATTTATTTATTTACTACATCCCTCTGTCCTCCGAAAATTAACATAGTCTGAGCCAATCAATTTTGCCTTTTATATTCACCTATAGCCAGTTTGGAATCAGTTGTACTTCCCGAATCTGTTTAGAGGAATCCACCAGCAGATACACATCACCTTCAAACGAAGCACAAAGGTAGCCAGAAGCCTGGCCCAGAACCACTCCACAATCCTTGCCTTCAGAGGGCTCTGGTCCAAGCTGCAAACACAGAACCTGCTCCAGAGCACGCCCAGCTCGTCCCCAGGGAGGAGCTGCTCCCGGACTCCCCTGGGGGGAACAGCTGGGCAGGGCAGGTGTCGATGCAGAATTATGGCCCAGGAACCCTTCAACAACCTCAGCAATGCCAGAGAGGAGCCAAAGGTGTTTCCCAACACTGATCCAGCTCGGGGAACCTCCTGGAGGCTGCACCCTCCTCTCCCAACATGAGGATTCCCCCAGCCCTTGGATGGGGAGCAGAACATCCCTTTTTCTCTCTTTAATTAATGTAACCGGAAAGTCAAATGTCTCCGCAACTCTCCAAAGCCTCTGCGAGGGCTGAGTGTCGATGGCACTGCAGAACAGCCTCGTGTCCAAGGGCTCCCCTCCCTCCATACATTGTTAAAGATTAATTTTGCGGGTTATGGTTCCAGCTAACGAAGCACAGCTGGAGTTGGAGTCAATAACCCTCCATTCCCCCGACAATTCCGCTCCGCTCCTGCGTCAGCCTGGCCTTCCCTCCCTCCCCACTCCACCCTCCCAGGGTCTTCTGACACCATTAATTGCTTTCATTGCCTCTCAAAAGTATTGTCAGGGTGGGGGGTGGCTTTGTTTTTACAAAATCACAGACAGGAATATTTCCTTTCCCTGGGAAAAATCAGATGGGTACCAGCACACGATTTAAAGTTACCCGAGTCCAGAGGTGCAGCTGCAATTAAAAAAAAACCAAAAACAAGAACTTGGGAACATCAGCAGGTTCTGGGAGTAGAGAAGCCTGGAAGCCTGATCCTTCTGCCGTGGAAGGAAAGGAGCATGAGAAAGATGGGAAACACTGGGGATACTTCTTCCCTTCTGGAGAGATGAGGGAAATTCTGCTCTGTGTGGCTGAGCAGGGTCAGCGGAGTTACAAAATCAAATCCTTCTTCCCCCGCCCATCCAGCTCCTCCTGGCTCTCCCCTGGAGCCATGGCCTCCCAGCCAAGAATCCCAAAATCCAAGGAGTTGCATAAGAGCCCTGGGAGAGCTCGCAGATGGAATCAGGGGCGGGGAGCTCGGAGCTTGGGGGAGACACAGGAAGGGAGGGGAGGGAAGGTTTCCTGCCCTGGGAGCTGCAGCAGGGTCAGAACAGCTGAACGCCCTGGTATGACACCGAGAGGCAGCCAGGGAAGGGAAGAGCCCTCGCTGGAGAGTCCCTGGTGAGCCTTTAATTGATCCCAGCCATGGAAAGGCCGAGAGCTGCGAGGGCTGCGAGGAAAAAAATGCTCCACGGAAAAATAAAATAATGCATATGAAAGCAAAGCTTTGGCCAGTCCACGTGAAACCCTGGACATCTGATCCCAGCAGGAACTGACCCAAGCAGATGAGCAGGTGCAGTCCCTGCCGACATCGGGCAGCCAGGCCAGGGCCAGAAAAAAGGCACGGAAATGCAAATGCCCCAAGAATTGGCTCACATGTAAAAATATCGAAGATGTTTGCAAGATGATTCACGTGCCTGTGATTCACCCCTCAAAAATAATTACTATTGGATAAAAAACCTGCAGAAAAAAACCAGCCCATGCATTCCTTCCACATACGTAAAGCTGGGAAGCACAGGGAGCAGACAGGCAATGCTGGGGGGAGGTAAGAGGGGAGGTTTGTGAGCTGCTGGGAGCGGGAGAATTCTAAATCTCTTCCATATGTGAAGGAAATCCTCAAGCCCAGACAGCATTTTCTCTCTCTTTTTATTGATAATAAAGATAGGGAAAAGGAAAGGGGGGGGTTGGAGGGCCTGGGATATTTTTCTTTTGCTTTTCCAAATAATAAACCTGGTGGAATGGCTTTAATTAGGGAAATTACACAGCAGTGGGGACCACACATCCCCCTGTAGAATAACTGGCAGAGTTTGCATTTACCTTCAGCTGTGATTAGTGTAAACACCTCGGAGAGGGTCAGATTGCCTTCCAAGATAATCCTGCCCTGTCCCCTGGGCCTTCATTAGCCCTTCCAGCCCGGTGTGCTCCCAGCCCCACTGTTTCAGTAGCAAATCCAGCCCAGGCACAGCTCTGCTGCCCTGGGCTCACCAGCATCTGCATCCAAGCAGAGGTCACAGGCAGGAGAAGGTGCCCAGGCTCTCATCCACCTCCTGGCCCAGCGTTCAGTAATGAACACATGAATAAAACAGCTCCTGAGGCATCCCTTCCCCTGCCTCCTGCCAGCACAGCCCAGCCCTGTCACCCGGCCACCAACACGTTTATGGTGCACCATCTCCTCCCAGGGACACCAGTGTCCCACTGGCACTGTTCCAGTGCAGGAGGGATGGCCCAAAGCAAGAGGGAGCAGCAGGGCGCAGCCAGCGATGGTCAGGCAAAAGATGATGGCAGCACAGACCACGGAGACCCTCCCGGGCTCTGGGGGCTGCCACATCCTCCATCAGCACTGTGGAAGGGCTTTGCAGGTTCTTGAGCGACTCAAGGAGAAAGCGAGGGAGGCAGAGGGGCACAGCCAGACAGGTGCCACAGCTGGAACCAGGGCACAGCAGGCCTTGGGGACGGCTGTCCCCAGCCATTGCTCAGTGATGGTCTGGGTTGTCAGCAGCTGGCTCAGAGAGCAGCTCTCAACTCCAGCACAGAGAGTCCAGCCCGTGTTTGGGGTATTTTAAGTGCACCAGAGAAGAAAATGACTCCTGACCACAATTTCCCTGAGTAATCCCAAGCAGCTCCCTCGACCCCCTCGTGCTCAGGCTCCTGCTACAAAAAGCTGTCCCCAGCACGGTCCCTGCCTTGTACCTGCCCCTTCATCCTGCTCAGAGGGTTTGTCCCGGCTATGTTGGAAGCTCTTTGGGCCACAGGATGACGTGTGGATGCTGAGGCTCCACAGAGAAATTTGGTCCTGCTATAATTGAAGAAAATACAGAAGTTTTAACCCAAAAGAAAGTTGCCCAGAAGGGAAGCTGCAGCTCTTCCCACCAATATTAACAACGTGATTTTGTGATGCCCTAAAGAAACAGATGAACAAGATCTGTGAACAGAAGGGAGCATTTCCCATTTAGAATCTCTCAGTGACTTATAAAGCCCAAAGGATAATTTGTTAATAGAGCGAGAGCTATGCTTTTCTGGGGAAAGCCAATTGGAATTTCCAGTCTTTGAAGGGAGGTAGATCTAAGATAGAAAATCTATCAGGCCTTTGGAGCTACCTGTTTCAAAAACTCTTTGGAAGGAGGCTGAAAAGTGTCCTGCTCTTTGTTTTCTGTGTCTGTTTCCACATCAAATGACTTTGTCCCTTTCAGCCTAAGGTTGCAAAGAAGGAAGCAGAGATGTGAAGCCGGGTCCTCAGGCAGTGTAAGTCAGTTCTGATGGAGCAAAAGTCAACTTACACCAGCTGAGTGTGGAACACTGTTGCTATCTCCTAAACAAAGGCAAAACTTACAGATTTTTCTCTTTTTTCTTTCCTTGCCCACTCCTCCTCTCTGGTGAAGAGGCAAGGAGCAAAGGGGCACGGATGCTTCCAGACATCTCCCCGTCTCTTCCCACACCTGGCTGCTGCACCTCTGGAGCAGCAGAAAAAGAGAGCAGAGGAATGGTCCAGCATTGCCCAGGTGTCAGTGCCTCCCTCCAGAGGTTCATCACATCAGCTCCCAGAGAACACAGCCTCCCAGAGAACCTGAAATCCTTCCCCAAGAGGAACCTGACTGGGCCTTCTGCTCTTCTCCTTCTCTGGAGACACATCCTTAGCACACTTGAGGTCTCTGGGATTTCCACACAGCCCAAAGGAATGGGCCCAGGCCTTGCTCCAGTCTTTCTGCTCTTTTTTGTAAGTCTTCACTGTCATAGAGAGCAACTCTCAGAGAGATCAAAGAGAATCCTTGAGTTCCTCCCCACATCCATGTTCTGCTGTAACAGAAACCATCCCCTCCCCACAGCACATTCCTCGCTATCACACACACAGTGGTGTAAAACCCACAAAAAAGGCCATTTTCCCCTCTTCCTCTTTCCCTGGTACCTCTCTCTGATGGGCTGTACCCTGCTCTGCAGTTTTACTCCTTTTCTCGAGCCTGGCGTCCCATCCCACACCCCTCCCACCCCACACTCCCTATGCAAACCCCGGCCTCCATCCCTGCTCCGCAATTTGCCTGCCACACCTGGGGGATTTCCCAGCAAATTGTATTACTTTATTTGGTCAATTGGCCTACAAATTGATTTTCCTGTACAAATAATGAACATTTATGGTTATTTTCCCCATAGACTGCTTTATTTCACGTGTAACAAAGACTGATTTCCTGCAGGTTTCGAGACCTGAGCATATGAGCTGCAGTTACTGTGACCCCTGGCTGATGGATGGCAAAGGGCTCCAAGCACAACTGGAGGGTTTGGGTTTTTTCATTTTTACCCTGACTACAGAGAGAGGTGGCAGCTGGAAGCAAATGTTGGTACCAGACCAAGGAATTTTACAGAATAATAGGAATAGATTGTTTTAGAAAAGATTCAGCCTGGGATCAGGCGGCCGCAAGGCCAGGTGAATGCAGGTGAAGGAGCTGGGGACAGAGCACAGAGCTGGTGTCCCAGGCAGGGATGGCAGCATCCCCTGCTCGTCACTGCCTTTCGGGACACCCTGCAAGGCCTTTCTGTCATCTTGATTCAGTTATTTTGGAGGGAAGAGGAGCAGGAGTCAGGGAGGCTTGCAGGGAAGCAGCTGGGATGAGGCGCCCCGGTGTGATTTGTGAGCAGGGAGCGCAGGGTTGCTCTGCCCCGGCCTCCCCGGGGAGGCAGCGCCGCAGCAGCAGCTCCACACACGTTTCATCCCCACTAGTGAGGGAAGGGCTTGGGAGACAGAGCCTGGAGCAAGTGTGGAAGGTGACTCCCGCAGGTGTGGGGACGCGCTGGGCTGGAGCAGGGTCGATTCTGGCTGGTTTGTGTGCAGGGGGGTTAACAGCCCGAGAGCTGGGGGGGATGTTTAACTTAATTCTCCTTGATGGCTGAGCCTGGAGGGACAGAGGCCTCTGAGAGGCAGAGCCAGGGAGGTTTCTCAGGTGAATCTGGCTGAGGGTGGCCGCAGGAGAGAAAGTCAATTATCTGCAGTGAGTCCCGGCTGCCCGCAGCTCCCCGGCCCCCGCCCTCGGGGGTGGGTTCGGCCCATGAAGTCTGACTTCAAATCCAATAAAAAATTAACTGCTTCTGAACAACTGCTCGACATGCCTCCTTAGAGTTTTAATACGTGCTCCTAGCTGCAGCACGGAGTGAATTAATGAACGGGGAGAGAGGCTGAGAGTGCCAGGCTGAGGAACTCCAAACTGCTGCCTCACTCCCTTGGCTCGGGGATCCCTTCCCTGTTCCTGGCACTGCTAAGGACGGACCTGCCCCCAGCCCGTGGAGATGCTGAGAGCCCCAGCAAGGTGGCTCACACCTCAGGGGACTCATCCTGGCCCCAGCACAACGCTGCCCGCTCTCAGGTGTGTCCTGCCAGCACTGGGGTCACTCTCAGCACCAGAACCACGGATCCCTGACACTGTGTGCACCAACAAACCCAAAGGATAAACCCCTGTGCTCCCAGGAACACCAGGAACACACACCCAGCGGGCTCAGCACGTTGGGAGCACCACCGGGTGACACCATGCGATTTACAACACTTGTATTTATAAATAACACTGGGAAACGAATGACCAACACCCACAGTGGCTTCCCAATGAGCACGGGATGATGCAGGCAGTGTTGGGAGTTGTATGTTTTGAAGGTAAACACAAAGAGAATATTAAAAAAAAATACAAGAGAGGTAAATAATTCATCAAAAGAATGAAAAACCAGAAGCTGGAAGGGAAAAAAGAAAAAAAGCAATGCCAGAGGGAAGAGTTTTCTGATAAGGTGAAAAAAACCTAATCTCACCTGGGAGTGAAAACCAGAACCAAAGTTAACTGGAGTAAAATGGGGGGGAAGCTTTAAAGGTGAAACATTTTATCAGGAAATGGTCTCTCCCCTGTCAGGCACGAGGAGTTTCCCCAGGGTGGGGAGCAGAGCTGGGCCAGGGGCCCCGAGGTGGCTTCCAGCAGCACTGACACCATGGACAGAGACTTCCAGCAGCGGCACGGCAGCACAGAGCTGCTCCCACCGGCAGCACTGGCCAGGAGGAATTCCAGCAGCTCCTTCCACCAGAGCCCCCATCCTCAGTCTCTTGTACAAAACCTACATTCACACAACGTGCCCACAACCATTTGTGAGCCTTGGAGGTTTCCTTCGATGTTTAAAACAAAACTTGCAGCAGAAAAGGGGCTGTGTTTGGATGTTTGCTGAGGGCCATTCTGCAGCTGCCATTCCCAGCTTTAAATCACAGCACATCTGCTGAGATCTAACTAAAACCCACACTGCTTTCAGTGGGAACACTCTGGGCTCCTCCTGCACGAGTAAACCCCTCCTGGCTGGGGCTCCTTGCCGCGCTGGAATGATGCTGAGCTGGGCTTGGGAAGTCCCTGGATGGGTGTTCTGGATAAATGCAGGTAGAATGCACCTGTGCTGAGCTCCCGAGGAGGGGAGCTGTGACCATAGGTGGCACTGCTCCCCCTTCAGTGCTGCCGTGCTGCAGAGCAAACTGGAGTCCCAATTTATTATTTACTTGCTGATTTTCTGGGCCTGTTGAAACAAAAGGCCCGGCCAAACACAAGCTCTACCAATTACACTGTGCCAATCCTAATTCCCCCCCTGCAGCTCCAGCAGACACAGACTCGGAGGCCTCCTGATCCTCTTGTGCTCTTCTAAGCAGCTCTGGGTCACCCCAGGAGCATCTGCACTGGAGGAGACTGGGAAAGGGAAAGTGAAATCCCACCCTGGGTATGTTTTCCATCACACCTTCTGCCTGCAGGGCTCACCACTTCCAATTTACAGCTTTGGTTTTCCCTGCAGACACCCAGTCCTGAGGTGATGGTGCCCATACCTGCTTGAAAGGGCATGGAGAGATCCTGTTCCAGGAATTCCTGTCCCCAGCTCAGGAGAGCCCTGCCGTGGACAAATCCTGCTCCAGGAATCTTCCTCTGGATTTACCTCACTCCAGCTCAAAGCAAAATACAAATGTCAGAGCACAGCACAACATCCCCTAACTCCACAGCGTAATCTCTGCACAAGCAAAACCCAACTCAAACGCAGCACAGACCCGAATTCTGATGGACAAACAGCCAAAATACGGGTTAAATCGAATTAGGGTCAAACTCTTACACCCATCAGCTCTGGAGGCTCGAGATCAGGTCTGAGAAACAGCTCCTGAGAAGTAAATGCCCTATTAAAATAAACAGGATCAGAGGGACAAATCCCTGCAGACACTTCCAGAGGCTCAGCTGGATCTCCCCGTGCACTGTGCTGGGGCAGGTGAGCCATTCCCAAACACAGCAGGCGCGAAGCAACACCAGGCACTCCAACAGGCAGAGGCCTGGCTTTGTTTGGACACTGGGTGCCAGCTGGAACTCCAGAAAAATCCCCTCTGAAATCACATTTAGAGTCGGAAAGGTAAACAAAAGACAAGGGTAGTATTTAAAAATACAAGTTAAACTAATAATAATTGTGGATTCTTTCACAAAGACTGCCAAGGTGGAATTTAGGTGGAACGAAATTCGGCCCCCGTGGGAGGCCACTCATTGTTCGCTGATCCCTGCGGCTTCCCGGGTGTTATTTACCGAGCGCAGGAGGGCAGCTGGGACAGGGATAAGGGAGGAGATCAGGGGAGCTGCAGCTCCCCGGGCAGAGGGATCCTGCTCAGGAGCCCCGAGTGCCGGGCAGGTCTCTGTGCTGCCACCACCGCTGCCTTTCTCACCCCGTGAGCGTGCTTTCGGAACCAGGAATGTGCACTGGGAGCTCCCGAGCTGCTGCCTCTCACCTGCTGTCTCCTCCTCAGAGCCAACATCTGCTTCTCCTTGCCCCCTGCCCTCGCTGCAGTCACAGCACAGCAGCTCCTGAAGGAAGAGCTCTGAAGGAAAGGGTTGGGGCCACCTGTGCTGCTGAACCTCCAGCCCCTGATCCCTCACCCCTTCCCCTCCTTCTTCTCCCCAGACAAACTTGGTACAATTCTCTGCACTGTTAATCCAGGAAGGCTCCAGGTGAGGCTCCCGAGGCTTTTTCCTCACTGAATTTTCTGCCTGGGATGACTCCCACACATGGTGGGTAATCCATGAGGTGAAGACAGGGATGACTGAGATGGGCCAGAGAGGCAGCTTTCAATTTGACTGCATTTTTAATTAACTGCATGGCACTTACAAGCCAATGACAGGCTCGTGTTCTATAAATCTGAAGTAATTAAATAAAAAAGCACAAGCTAAATAATAATTTTGTATGTGCCATGCATATTTAAATATTCAAATAATGAGTGTGATATTACTAAAATGTATCAAAGCTCACCTTGATATAAGGCAGATTTGCTGGGCTGTATGTATGGTACAGCTGGGCCTTACAGGGGTAGCAAAAGCAATAAGAAGAAAAAAAAATTCTGTTTGCAGACAAGCAGCCACCATTGTGTTTGTGGCACAGGGGAACCCCGTTTCCAGCTCTTTTCCTGGAGGATTACAAGGGATCATTTCCTCTCCTCATGCCCCTCTTCCCCCTCACCTCTTCCATTTTTAAACCAGGGGTTTTCACACTGAGGGAGGATAATGCAGCACCCAAAGTGGTCCCTGTGTGCAGGAACAGCCCAGCCTTGCTCGCACGGAATTCCAAGAGCAGCCAGAAAAGCCTCAAAAGCACCCCCTGAAATGCCAGGCTGCCCCAGCCCTGCTGATGTCACGCCTCCTCTCCGGCTCTAATTACCAGGATTCTCTGATCAAGGTAGAATTATTTGCTGATCAAGGCTGTTATTGATCGGGAGCCGCCAGCCTGCTGGGATCAGAGCGAATGGCAGAGCAGCCCCCGACAGAATAAACACTGCCAGAACATCCAGGGAGGCTCGGAGGGAAGAGTCTCTCTCCCTGCACATCCCTCAGCATATGGCAGCTTTCACAGCTCGGGGAGACCAAGACGTTCCGTGCCAGGCAGGGCTCACACTCCCAGCCCTCGGTGCCAGCAGCGCTGGGGAGGCTCCTCCGAGCACACAACTCGAGTGGGGTGGGAGGGAGCCGGGCAGGAGGGCAGGAGGGCATCTCCCGATGGAAATCGGGGCTCAGAGGCCCCACACCCCCTCCTCTCCTGCGCACACAGCCCGGCACCTCAGAGCAAACACCGCTGAGGATGCCTCGGGAGCTGCAGCCCTGACAGGACACGCCGGGATCACAGCTCGGTACAACTCAAACCCACCCCGCCTGGGAATCTGGGGCCACTCCGGGAGCCTCCACTGAGGGACCAGGAGGCAGCAGGAGCAGACAGACAGGAGGGAGAGCTGAGCAGCAGCAAGGTGGGGAAGGCTTGGCTCTCCCAGGGAAGCCCAGAGCCCTTTGCCGGGAGCCCAGCAGAGCTTTCCACCACCCACAGCCACAGCTCGGGCTGGGGAGCGGCGCAGAGCATCGGGGGGAGGCTG
The DNA here is from genome assembly GCA_013389985.1 of Dryoscopus gambensis. Classification (NCBI taxonomy): domain Eukaryota; kingdom Metazoa; phylum Chordata; class Aves; order Passeriformes; family Malaconotidae; genus Dryoscopus; species Dryoscopus gambensis. The sequence continues at coordinate 54,947 of WEIT01031880.1, forward strand.
CAGGGACAGCACCATTCCCTTCCCAGAGCCCAAAGCAGCTCCAGCTCACCCCCATGCCGGCTCTCCCACCAAACCAGCTCTCAACAGGAGGGGGAAGGCCGAAATCCCACTGGAGACACAAAGCAGATCCCAAGGAGTGACACACTTCAGGGCATTTCATCAGCACAGCATCAGGGGAAAGGCCTTTGTGTGTGTCAGGCCTGTCCTTCCCCACCCGTCAGGAAGATTTTAATCTTCAGTAATTGCGTGTGTGATTTTAATCATGCCTTCATTCATGGGAGAATTCCAACCTGGCTTACTGAGCACAGGAGGTAACGGTGCCTTCAGCCCATTGTTGGATGGCAACGACAGAACCATCAGAAATAAGGAAAAAATAAAAATAATCAGTAAATATTTTGTTTCCGCACTGGGAGAAAAAGCCAGCTCTGGCATGGCATGGTCATGAAACAGTTTTCACTCCAGCAGTGAATTAGGAGATGTCCGAACAGAAACTTCCAAATCCAGGTTTAAATCAGCAGATTTGGGTAAGTTGCTCTCAAAGACTTCCAGAATACTTATCCAGGGAAGTTCTTGAGACACTTCACTCAGATTTTTAATGAGCCTCAGAACAATGAGGAAATACAAGGTAAATAGGAAAACACAGCACTGTGACTGTATTTTAAAAAGCTTAAGCAGAATAATCCAAGTAATTTTAGAACCCCCAGGAGAAATAATGAAATAGAGGAAACCGAACAAGTAATAATAAATTAACAGAGGGTGATATAATTTATGCAAATTAAAGCTTGTTAATGGAAAAGATGTTAAACCAATATATCTTTTTTTGCTGAGACAATAGTGCCAGCGTAATGTGCTTGGATTTCTGCGAGGTGTTTGCTCTGACACCACACAACTTTCTGAACGTGGAATTAGAGCCCTGCAAGGGAGAATCCTGCCAGCCTGAATCCTCCAAACAGCTGGGGCTGGGGAAGGAATGAGGGGCTGGAATGAGATTTAAGGGCTTTAAGGTCCCTTCCAACTCAAATCATTCCAGAATTCCATGATCCTAAAAATGAGCAACTCGTCCTGCTCTCCTGCTGGTGAGGGTGGGATTACTCCCAGTGCAGATCAGTTTGCTCTGAACCCACTACTCACACACGTTTCTCAGCCTCCTCTGTCCTTCCCCCTCTCACTTTGCTGCATGTCAGTATTTCCTTATGATACGGGAGGAAAAATGACTTTCCACTCTTGTTTCCAGAGCTTGCCATGAAAAGCAGTCCAGGGGGTTGGAGGAGTCCCACCACAACGCCAAAATGACTCTCCAGATGGATGTTTTTCAGCTAAAGGGAAAGCACAGCCACTTAGGGCACATAATTTCAAATACCCTTTAAACACACTTTTTGCAGATTCTACAGTGATTTAAAGACAACAGCAGACACATCAAAGGGAGAACTAAATCCTCCCAAAGCAAGGATGATTTTTGCCCTCTGCACACGCCAGGGGACAGAAATGCTCCCCAGGCTCACGGAATTACTCTTAACTGAACTTATTCCTGAGAAATCCATCACAGCAAGGTGAGACTTCAAAAAAAAACCCAGATCCACACTGCTGATACAAACAAGTCCAGATCCAGACCTGCATGAGCAGCTCATGAATTTCAAGCCAAAGATGTTTTAAGAAATCACACTGTTAATGTGCGGATTAGAAAATGAATTAGATTTTAATTCAGAATTAAAAGCATTCTGCTGAGGAGCAGCCAGGCTGCTCCTGCTCTGCGGTGAGACCACGAACTGTCCACTGGGCCTGCAACACCCTCAGCAGGGGTGTTTGGAGCTGCACCACCAAAAAAAAATCTATCTGAATAAATCAACCCTCTGCTCTGAAAGGGCCAACACAGCCTGGCCAGAAACAGGATTGCTTGAGGGCCAGAGCACCCCAAATTTTCCATGCTCTGCTGGGTGCCCTCTGGTGCACAGCGGATTTTGATGCAAGCCCTGCCAGTCTGAAGATGAAAAAGAAGCCAGCAGAGTTAAACTGAGGTAAATCTTGGCTGACTGTGATCAAAGTCCACCCCGCACTCACGTTTTAACCCACGCTTACTTTAGATGTGAACATGATGTTATCGGTCCCACTGCAGCTGAGCAGGAACACGCCAGGCACAGATGAGATCCCAAGAGTTTTGGGCATGGAACACACAAGGAACAAAAAACTTCCCAACCATTCATAACATATTTTTATGTATTTTCATTTTCTTTCTTTAACTCTAAAACATTGTAATACTTAAGACTAATGGTGTGCAATGTTTAAGTAACGCCAGTGTTGTAAATTCCAGTGCACTGAATCATCCCTGAAGAACCTTGCAGTGCCTTCCTCTGCAAGGGCACTTTAGGGTTAAGTGGGTGACTCACAAGGGGGAAATAAAAGAGGAATTGATATCATAGTCCCCTCTGGGAGAGGAGAAAAAATAAAATTAAAAAAGGCAGGTTCGTGTGGTTCACCCCGTGCCACAGAAAAAGAGATCTCAAGAATCACAGCTGTGACAAACAGTGGGGAAAGTTATTGATCTAAAAGAATTCATTTTTATTATAAGGGCTGGTACTTTTACTTATTTAATAAAGGTCTGGCGTCAAATCACTGTGAATTTCAGGATTATCTAATTCCATCTAATCTCATTCAATCACTGATGCTCCAGACTGTAGCAGAAAGGAATGTTTGCCCTTTCCTGTCTTCAGGGGCCATCTCCGGTTGCCCTGGCAACACAGCAAAAGCAGCTCCCACAGCCAGTACCACCTATCACATCCATCTCCGGATAAAAGGCAGGGATGGGGTTCCAGGGGAGGTTTTGCAATTTGATGGGCAGAGATAGGCAGGGAGAGGCAGAGCAGCGGCTGCCCCCGGGGCGGGATCCGCTCCTAACCCGAGCCACTCAGCCCCGCAGCTCCGATAAACGCGGCTCGGGGTAGGACACTCCACAGGGAACTCTGGCTCTTCAAAGGGAGCAGGGAAGTTTCCTACCAAGGAGCTGTGGTGATTAAGAGGCCCGAGCGAACTGAAGTCGTTTAAAATCCCGGAGCTGCTTTTGAAATCGCCTGAAGCAATCGCGGCACTGAACTGGGCACCAGCTCCAAGGGAACACAACTTTGCTGTAGTTCTGCCATCAGAAATATTTCAGCTTCTGCATTTTCAGTCCCGTGGCTCTTCCATCACCAAAAGCTCTCAAGCTTTCCAGCTTCCCAATTCTCTGGAATTCCCATTCTCAGCCATAGGGACAACATCCCTGGCTGGTGCCTGTGGACGTCAGCCCAAGGTGACACTGCCTCCAGTGACCTGGCTGGTTGGTGAATGCTGCTGCAGGTTCCCTTCCAGCTGGAGATGTAGAAGATTAAAGAACCTGCTCTGCAGAGGGATTGAAGCTTTCTTGACATCTGAAAATGAGGGATTTGATGTGCAGCAATATTTCTGCGCAGCTAATCAAAGAACAAGCAAATTTGGGCTTGATGGCCTTCCCAGATCCCGTGGCTTTGTATCCATGTGCAAAATAAAGTAAAAGCTACAATTTTCCCATGGACTAGAGGCAAAATAAATGAGCAAGAACCTTTCACTGCTTGGGAATTCCCTCCATTCATCCTTCCTCAGCCTCAGACACAGTTACAAGAAAATCCCTTATCAGATTCTATTTCTGGCCCAGGGGAATGTGTAATTTCCTCTCTGTCCTCACTGGTTTTGCTAAAGTAAGAGCCAAAAACAACAGGAGGGAAATGCAGAGCTCCAGCAGAGCAGGGGGTGTGGACAGAGGCACCTCCACTCCACAGCAGGCTGAGAGCACAGCAGAGGTGCTTCTGGTTTATTTACAAACTGCACCTGACTCCTGCAGCATTAATGAACTCTTCAGGAGAGTCCTTCCTCGCCCTCAGCTGGAAAACACAAGTTTGGGACAGAGGGCCCTGTAATGAGTTCTCCAGCAACGTCTGCCAGGAGTGAGGAACGTGAGCACGTCCTGACAGCAAGAAAAAGCCCTGAAATGGTGAGAATGGTGAATTCTTCAGCTGGGAAAGTGAAGATGATGCACTTCACTAGAGAAGGAAGAAGGGAGGGAAGAGGGCATCGATACCAAACAAGAACTCCTGAGTAGCAAGACATTTTCCAGATAAAGGAAACAGACCGGGCATAGGAGGAACAGGGCAAGACAATGCAGAAGGGGGAAGGGGGAAGGACAAACAAACAAACAAACCCCACAAAAGCAAACCAACGAGAGAGAAAAAGAAAAAAAAATATAGAGCAAACAAAGTGATTTTACAAGCGTAATATTTTGGCCACGCAATAATTAAATAAAAACAGAGGGGATCTCTTTTCCCAAGTCCAGCCAGTCATAAAATCCCAGACTGGTTTGGCTTGGAAGGAACCTTAAATTCCTCCCTCTGCCATGGGCAGGGACAGCTTCCAGTATCCCAGGCTGCTCCAAGCCCTGTCCAACCTGACCCCGCACACCTCCAGTAGGCTTCCAGTAAGAAACTGTTCTCTGCTCTCCCTGTCCCATACCTGAACCAGAACAAGCACTCTGAAAAGTTCATCATCCCTGCAGACCTGAACTGGTTGATAGTTTTAAATTAATGAAGTTCATGAGGGAGTTCACTGCTCTTGGTCACCCTTTGCCTTTCAGCTCCCAGTTCACGGGAGGCGTTTGCCACCAGGCGCCAAACAAGCACCGCTCCCTTTGAGTGAGCCCAGCGAGTTTGGACACAGAGCAGTGCAAATTAAAACCAGGTGTCTGTGCCCTGAAGCACCAGAGACAGCCCTAAGCAGTTTAATGACATCTCTAAATAATTTTGACAGCAAAATTACTTCTCCTGTGTCACCTTTACACTGCCCTTGACACGGCGCTAACGAGATGATGGTGCTTCCCCTGCTTCTCTACATTTATTTGTCTTTCTTCCCAGGCTTCATTTTCTTTTCCTCGAAGCAGGAGAATTCCAGCACCAGGCACCAGAGCTGGCTGCAGCTGCTGATTTCCCGGGTCAGACTTGCCCCCAGAGGGGCTGAGGACTCAGAAACTGCCTCTCCCTACAGCAGAGCCCAGGACACTTCAGGGAATCAACCCCATGCCAGTGTCTGCAGGGTAAGGAACCCCCTCTGCAGCCTCAGAGAGAAGATCTGCTCCCTCCAAGCAGAATCCTCACATACACCAAGCTCAGCACAAATTTTCTTTCCTTCTCTCCCAGGCCTGGTTTCCACAAGCACTGACCTCACACACAGATCCTCCTCTGCCCTTCCATCACACGAGACTTTTCGCCTCCATTGTCTCCTCACTGCTCCCTGGCAGAGCAGAAATCTTCACCCCAGCTCCTGCACGAGGGCAAACCTCCCCCCTTGGAGCTCCTTAAAGCCCCCTGTAAGATAAAATTATTTTTCTAAGCCACAGCTGCTTCCACGTCTCTGCTGTTCACTCACAAGTCTGCAATCCAATTAATATTTTCCTTTCCAGAGGGTATTTAATAATCCACAAAATTAAATCCTTCAGCATTGTGCTGGCACTCTCAGTGCCATTGATCTGGGTTTGTTTTGCCTCTGTGCAGAACAATAACTGCTCCTTTCATTGGTGCAGCACCCTCCAGCCCCTGACAGTGGCAGCTGCTGCGTGCTGGGTGCAGGAGCAGAGGTTGGGCCACCGGGAACAACTTCCAGGGCACAGCACAACACACAGGGCACACTTCAGAGCTCCTCTCCCAGCCACACTGATTCCCATTTCCAGCTGTCTCGTCCCAAAAATCCCCCTTTGGAAGCGCTCTGTGACCCCAAAGCAGTGGATTTAAGGGACCCTCCTGTGAAAGCAGCACAGAGGTTCCCATTGCCCTCAGAGCAGGAACCCCTGCGAGCTGGACCCAAACTCAGCACCCCTGCCCAGCACTGGATGGGCTCTGTGAGTCTCACCCCATTTCAGACCAGGATTCACCTCATCTCCAGTTTCTCCATAAAGCTGAGATCTGACAGAGTTTGAATAAACTTCTGTTAAGAATTCAAGTTGGACTTGCAAGACCACAGTGCAAGCACAGGCTGAAATCCACCTGGGCCAAGTCCTTTAAAAAGCAAAACAGAACCAAAAAACTCCCGCAAACAAATAAAAAAAGCCCATCCATCTCCAAAACCTCCAACAAACACTAACCTGAACTAAAATGTGCTGGATTAAGAGCAACAAGCCAAATCAGCATGAAACCACAAATAAAAATCAACAGACTGTGCCAAAGACCTTGGGGGGATTTGGAGGTTTATAAGTCTGCTTTACAGAGGGGCTTTTTCCACATTCATAAGGCAGCCCCAGGGGACGAAGGCAAAGTTATGAAAACAGTCTCTGCACATAAACCCCAACATTCTCCAGCTCCCATCCCTAAGCCCACAGCAGCTCAGAAAGGACCCCAAATCTAATCTATTCAGTTAGCAGTGAAATTTCAGAATTAATCCTGCCTCCGCAGCCAGCCAAGTAAATTCTCCAACAGGCAAAGTCCTCTTTCCATAGGAAAGTTCTCCTGGAAGACTCATGCCCGGTGTGGGAGATTCTGCTTTTGGTCAAAGCATCTGACTTTGGATCCCACCACACTCAGCAGCCCCAGGATCTCCCTCCCTTGCCCAGGTGCTGCTCTGCTCCTGGCTCTCCAGGGAAACTGTGGAGAAGACAGGAGGGGAACACTGGGGAAGGACAGAGAGCGGAGCTGCAGCCAGAGCCAACCCACGAGTGACACAGAGCCACTCTCTGGGGTGGTACAGAGCTGCCTTCCACCCCTGCACCCAGAACAGGGACCAGCAGAATGCTCAGAAACCTCAGGGCTAAACAACAGATTTTGCTCATTACTGCATTTTTGAAGTTAGCAGATAGTAGTTCCTCTTTCCATCCCTGACAAACTCTTGGACTGACGCCTGAACCTCAGGGCAGTAAAGGAAAACAACCATGATGACGAAAAGCGAAAAGCAGCAAATAAAAAATCACATATAAATCAAGCCAAGAGCAAAACATGGCCCCAGCAAGCAAATGAATCCCCATTGTTGGTGCCCCAGTCATGCACAACCACCCTGTGTCTCTGCATGTGACGGAGGAGATGGGCCAAAACCCAAACATTATTTATTGCATTTTTTGTTTTGTTTTGTTTGAATGTGGTCGTGTCACAACAGCTCTGGGGCAATGCTTCTTTCCTTCTCTACCTGTGGCCCAAACCCTGAACTCCAGCAAGGGCCACCTTTCAAACAGACACCCTGTCCAAGAAATGATGGGAAAAGAGGATGAGGAGCAGCCAATCTCCAGCCCAATCTCCCTTTCAGAGGCAGCACTACAAGAATGGAAAACACAGCAGGATCGCACTCTGTCTGATAAGGGAACAATCAAGTGTCTCATAAGGAATGTCCTTCCACTGTTCTCCTGGATGTCTGCTGCTGGACTTCACAAATCTAAGGTATTTTCATTCATCAGTAAGGATTTCAGAGCTGTTCTCCCCTCCCTCTGGCTGTAAAAGCCCACTGCCCCTTCTAAGAGCAGCCCTGGCTGTGGGCTGAAAGCAGAGATGGAGAGAATGCACAGGCGGTGTTTGGAGCACTGAGGGAAGTTCGATGGGACAGAGGAAACCCTGGAGGGAATGGGTTTCACCAGAACAGACTGGAATCTATCCAGGGCTCCAAACAAGATCAACTGTGTATGCCCAAAACTGACAAGTACAAATTTGGGGGAAGAGCCCTGTTCCCATCTGGCAGCTCACTCTGTGAAGGTTTGGCATCCTGTGACCTGCAAAACTGAAGGCACCTGTGCCATTTCTCCCGTCCAGATGGCAAAAACCTCTGTGAGGGCACAAAGCCCAGGGGCAGACCCCACTTCCCCGCGGCTGTGCCCGCACCCCGGCCCTGGGAAGGCCGCTCAGCCCTTCCTGCATCCCAGCGCGCAGGGGATGGATGGATGGATGGATGGATGGATGGATGGATGGATGGATGGATGCGCTCGGCATCCCGCACCGCCCCATTCCCCGGGGTCCGCCCTGCACCCCGCGCGGCTCAGAGTGACCCTGCGACCCGGAGGGCCCCCCCGCACCCCCCGGCCGCCCCCGCTGACGGACGCACGGATGGATGGATGGATGGA
>WEIT01031881.1:0-11867 GCA_013389985.1 Dryoscopus gambensis
TCAAAGATTTTTTTTTTTTTCCTTAGTCATCTGACCATTTTGAGGGAACTTTGGTCAAATCTCTGGAGGGGATACTGTGTGATACGCTGTTCACGTCAGGCACAAGAAGTTTGGGTTTGCAAATGTGTGGGAACCTGTCATGCTGGGCTGGGGGGAAGAGAGCCCAGTCCCTCGTGATTCCAGGCAGGCAATGCTATGGTACATAAGCCATCAGCTCCACGTGTTAACATATGCCATGGCAGTAGGTAACTTGCTAATGCCATCTGATAAACGTACATCCTGTAGTAGAGGTCTTGGGCTGTGTCTTCCAACAAACTCTGAAAAGAGAGCTGGAGGGATCAGGTTTCACTATGCATTTGAATAAGGATTTTTTTTTTCTCAACTCTTTTGTGTAAACCCTTGAGTTATCATTGCAGAATGTTTCAAAATCATCGTTCTGTTTCAAATAAAAACTTGCCAGTATCTGTACTGATGAGCATAGTTTATTCATGAATGACAGATGCTTTGATCAGACAGGTCACAGAGGCAATGGTACAATGATGTTTTCATGTCGTAAAATACTGTCTCTGATTTGCTTTATTCTTAGATTCAAAAGGAAAAGAAACTGCAGCAATGAAAGCTGACCTACTAAGGGCTCGCAATGTGAAGAGGTATATTAATCAGTTGACAGTGGCAAAGAAGCAATGTGAGAAGAGAATAAGGCTCCTGGGAGGCCCTGCTTATGATCAGCAGGAAGATGGCATTTCTGATGAAGGCGATGGCCCTCCAAGTCAGAAGGTATAAATCTCATTGTCTGAAGGTTATTCTAAATGTGTTAGCACTGGGTCATGTTACCTCACTGTCGTTAATCCCTCCCTTCCCCCAGGAGTCAAGTACAAATTAATTGCTGCATGGTTTATTTACCTTGGGAAAAGATTACTGAAGTACCCGAAAAGACACATTGATCGCTCAGCTTGGAATATTGCTCAATGTGAAACTTCATAAAGCATTGAGTAGCTTGTGTGGCCTGTGATTTTTCAGACATGCCACATGTAAGGAGTTAATAAGGACATGGTAGCAGCCTTTATGAAAGTAGCAACTTGCTTTCAAATAAAAGATTGCCAACATAAGTGCAATATTTCTTTGGCCCTCATTGTATTCACTTTAGGAAATGTGTGGGGTTTGAAAATATTAAAATATTCAAAAGTAAACGCTTACAGAAAGCAATTGACAAAATTCAGGGCAGTTGTTGCAGAAAAACACTGGTAAAGCTGCTTTGACTGAATGCTGGTTCTCAATACCACTGTAGTCTGGAATCAGAAATAACTACAATTGTGTTGGCCAGCATCTACAAAAATAAAATTACTATGTAGCTTTGCAAATCTTTAAAAATTTTAGTGACTTCTTATGTAATCTACTCTGTTCCCTTCAGGCAAAACACAGTAGCTGATGTATTGAAATGTGAAAGAAGATTTTATGTTTTTCATGTAGGTAGAAGGTAGCTTACCTCTTTACACAGGGATCTTCAATTTTCATTATGTCCTTATAATAATTGTAACTTAGCAGCATGTTAGAGAAAGTAGTATGATGGAGAAATAGCTCCTACTTTTTGTATTTTGTTTTTCTTGAGTAAGGTCTGAAACAGAGTGATTCCCTACTCCCCACTTGTCCTTAAAGCATGATTTCAGATGGTGTGTCATAGATTGTGCCAAGGCAGTCCTGGTCTCTTTCCTAAAGTTGGGTGTAGTGAGAGGTGCCAAGGAGAAAGAGGGAAGCATGTGGCAGCACTGCATGAGCCAGTGATGGCACTTTTGATGCCTGCTGAGATGTTATGAATTTTTCTGGATAGATACATAGTGACATAAGATTGCTCAAGAATCGAGTCCAGTAGTAAAGATGCACTTGATAGGGGCAGGGATTGGTCAGGAGTATAATAAAATATAATATTTTAACTAAAATCAAAAGAATTCCTGAAGCTGATGTTACATGTTTTCTAAACCAATGGGGTTTTTTAGTGGGAGTTGCTGACCTGGGGTTATATCCTGCAAATATACCAATGAGCAGCTCAATACTAAGTTAATGGGACTACTAATAGCAAGAATGACTTCTTGCACTGACATTTGTTGTGTGGATCTGAGGCAGTTATTTCTTCTAAGCTTTTGATGTGTCTGTGATGAAGCCCTAGAACCCCTCTACAGTCATGTCAGAGTAGAAAATAGGAAAACTGCTTCTCTCTTCTCTTGCCCCCAATTCTCCATTGCCAGGAAAGAAGCTGAGGGAGGCTGATTGAGAGATGGAGGCCGTGCTGTCCCCTTCTGAGCACAGAAAAATGCCCAGGGCTTAGCTGAGGAAGCAGTCTTTTTTCACTGTTGCTTCTTCCCATCCTCTTCTAGCACTGTGGTAGCTGCAGTCTGGGTTCTTATTTCAAGGCAGCCAGTGTTATTTTGGATGCTAGCCCCTCCTATTTGGGCAGTAGTGACTGAACACTCAGGCTCTTTTCTAAGCGAAAGGGAAAGGCATCATTTGGGATTTAGTAGATAAGATGTATTGGTATGTTGCAGCTGCTGACTCTTTAGAGTATGGTTGTGCCAGCTTTTCTGTTAAGGTGGCATCTACGTTGCAGAATTTCTAGCTTTTGTAGAAGAAACTAAGTTTGCCTTCCGTTCTTCAACTTGCATGAAATAGGTCAGAAATGGGAATTTACTGATGGTGTTTTGAATTAATGTTTTATGTAAGTGTAGTGCAGAAGCTTGAATACATTATTAACTTTGGGGAATTTATGGTACTATTTGAGCAAAGAGTTGACTAGTGAACTAAACTTGTATTTTGATTTCACTTATGCATCCTATAGAAAGCTTTTTCTTGACTGCAGTAGTAGGAGACTAATGGCATTGCTAGTAAGAAGTCTTTAATGCATGTTCTGATTATTGGCTTATATGTGGAGATGGATTTTTTGGAGCTGTCAATGTTCTGTTTGTTTATGCAGTCTTGTGATTTTTATTCATTTGATTCTGTACGTTTCCCTCACCTAATTTCCCTGAATCCAGGTTCTCTAGGGAAATTCTAAATATGTGAATTGTAATCAAATGCTTATAAGCAAACAAACAAACAGACAAACCACAGCTACCCTCTGAATCTGAATTCTGTCATTACCTCTGATCTTGATTTAAACTCTGCCCATGGTGTTAGATTTGTTTTCAGAGAAAATGCAGTTTGAATTAGTGCAAGCGCCTCTTAATAGACAGTGCAGTTTTAGTCCTTCTTCTTCGAAACTGTGCCTGCACAGTACTGCAGTAATTTGTTGAATTCTTGTTATCTGTGTTTTATTCAGTAAAGGATTTTTTCCCTCTGTTGTGCTGAGCACAACTGCCACACCACCTTGTCTGTGAGATTTGATGTATGGAGTCACAGCATCTTCTTAGTGGAGCTGTTTTGTATATTGTGGGTTCTAGGAGTAGGGCTGAGGATCTGACCCTTAACTAGCTGTGAAATAGCAAGGAAACCGTCTGAATGTATTTTGAGGTGGAACCAGCTCATGTTCATAATCCAGCTGAGGAGGACTAAGATAAAACTCCTGCAGAAGACCTTGCTTCCACTGCCTCTGTGGATAGATGTTGATTTAACTGGTGACTTACCAGATTTTCACTGTAGTTTCTGAGCTTCAGGTTGTAAGATCATGTTATGTCAGGATACATCATGGTACAGAATTCGGGAATATTAAGAAAACAAGCTTCAATTGTTGTCACCCTATTGTCTGGTGATGGGTTTTCTTATGACAGAAGTATGTTTGTGAACATGTGAGTCTCAAGGCAGGGACTTTTACATTAGTATATGTGCCGTAAAATAGCCAGATACTTTATGTGGTTAGTATACTTCCTGATACTTAAATAATCATTGTGTTTAGTTCAGCTACTGCTGTATGTGAAAGAGACAGTCTTCTGATGATTTGCCTCTTTTTAAAATATAACAAGACAAATGCAGGCTTTAATTTTAGTCAGTATACAGACAAAGCATTAGTTAAGGGGTTTTTAAAATGCACCTTGGAAAAAGATATTTATCAGTATTGGTTTTTACATTCCAGTTATTCCTGGCTTCTACAAATAAAAAGAAAAAAGGAAAAAATCCAAAGCAGCAACCAGAAGTCCCACAATCTGAGTGTATGCCGTTATCCCAGCAGAAAACTTCCTCTAGTGACCCAAATGCTGTTCATCCCAACCACCTGCAGTGCTGTTACCAGCTTTATCAGGGTTATTCATTATAGGTCAGTGTGGTTGTAGTGAATGGGAATCTGGTGTGTTGCAAAGAAATACAGTACAGTGCATCTAATCTGTGCCTGGTGCCTGTGCAGACCTAAATTAACTAGTTGCTCTATGCTCCTGACCAGAGAGAGGTTGTGACTGTCTTCAGGGATTTAACAAGACCAAGTCTCTGCTCTGTAGGGTCAGGGACAAGTCTCTTCTGTGTGCACATGCTAGGGGGATGCTGGTTAAAGCACCCCACTTAGGTAAAGAAAACAGAAAAACCTAACGCTTTCCTAGTCTTAGGCAGAGCCTGTGACCAGCTGTGATATATAAATTACATTCCTCTTGAAGCAGGGAATAGATGTGGCAACAGCAAAGTGTCTGGTTTTTCCAAACCCGGAAGTTGCTCTCGCGTTAATAGGATTTGAAGGGTTGCTGTGGTAGCTGGTAATTCTAAGATTATATCTGCTAACTGGATATTAGATTTGAGGGTGTACACATGCCCTAATGCCTGCGTATGTGCCAACATAACTTAGAGTTTGTGCTCTAATCCGTGGTGATACTGAATCATAAACTGATTTCTTGCTGAGAATTACAAATTACTGCAGAACTTCTTCTTTAAATTGTAAAAGGAAGGAAACTCCACAGAATAGCTGGGTACCAGAAAGAACTGTGGTTTCTCCCCAGCCAGCAGCCAAGCCCCACACAGCCAAGAGCTCACTCCCTCTGATCCGCAGAATCAAGGAGAGAATCAGCAGGGCAAAATCTGGAAAACTCATGGGCTGAGATAGACAGTTTAATAGGGAGAGCAAAAGCCACACACACAAGCAAGGCAAGACAAGAAATTAATTCCATGCTTCCCATGGGCAGGCAGGTGTTCAGCCATCTCTAGGAAAGCAGTGCCCCATGACACATGACAGTAACTTTGGAAGACAAANACAAAAGCATCTCTATGTTATCAACCTTGTGTTCAGAACAAATCTAAAGCATAGCCCCTGTCAGCCTCTGAAGAATGTTAACTCTACCCCAGCCAAAACCAGCAAACATGCATTTTATGATTTTCACCTCAGAACTAAAACTGAAGCACTGAAGCTGTAACATAATGTTTTTAGTACAGCACTTGTAACATATTTAAAAATTCCAGGATAGTCCAGACTTAAAGAAAAATCAAGAAAACATTTGAGAGGTGTCATTATTGCAGGAGAATAAGCTTTTCTGCCCAGTAATTTGTTTTTTAAAGTGTTTTAGTTTGCAAGGTATCTATGAGGAAATTTGTGTAACACTGTTGCTAGGCACCACTGCTTGGATTACCATGGGGCACTGGTGTAATGGGCCCTTAGGTGGGAGAGATGGTTGCACTTGCCTTGCTGCAGCAGCCCGTACCCCCAGTTACTTTTGACAGGGGCTTGTTTGTTAGTTACCCTCCTTGCTGGCAGCCAGAGCGAGTATACCTTGGATAACAGAGGCATAGAGACCAAGGTGACCTCTCACTCAAGAAGTGGCAGCACATGCTCCATGCTGTGATTTACTAACTCTTCTATTATTTACAGAGCTGACAGTCCCTGAGATGGGGAAGACATCTGTTCAAGGGGCTGGAAGTCCCTCTTACACTAGTATTTTAAATCATTGTCCTTGGTAAAATGACTGAATAGAAAATATGATGATGCCCAGCAGTGAGGCTAAACCACATGCTGTTCTCTTTGACAGCCTGAACACCATTTTTTTATTAAGCCTAGCTTGAACAAGGTACTCTCTGCTGTTTGGTGAGCTTTATTGAGTGAGCTCTCAAAGGCAGATGTTCATATAGGTAAATAGTTTTAAAGCTAAGAGCAGTCATGTCCAGAAGATACTGGTATGTTAAATGATAAAGGGAAGAATGGCGCATGATTGTCATAGGGGAACTTTGGAGATGTAAATAAACATTCAGTTATGAGGCAAACATAATTTACTTAAACACTGCCCAAGATTTGGGGGAGCTGTTTCAGACAAAACATAGATGACTGCAATTGTTAAAGAACCATGTTTAGCTTGGTTCGTTAAGGCATTGATTTGGTGCCAGTAATTATGTTTATGCCCATGCAGCTGGTTTCCTCATGTGTAGCTTGAGACCAGGAAACTTTTTCCTACATGTAACTTGGTTATAGAGTTTCACAGGTACTAGGTTTAGGAAAACAAGCAGTCTTCCCAGAGACGGAGGTATTCTGATGCTAACTAGATTTGTATTATTATTATTAGGTATCAAAAAACCTATATTATAGAAATTATTAATGCCTCAGTCTCAGACTTCACATCTTGCTCCGTACCAAATAAACTTTGCTATAAAATGAAAAGTCATAGGAAGACTCATTGGCCCCAGTGATTAAGGACCTTCTTTTCTTTACAAAGAAAAAGGTGTGAGTTGACTGGTGCCTGTGAGAAACAAAGCAAGAGTTTAAGACTGCTCTGGGTGGTGTATTTGGATTCCTGGTGATATAAGTAATGGAACTAAATAAGTGTCATGAAAACTGGTTCAGCTGCAAGACTGAAGGGTTGGAGAGAAAAGGTTGCTTGGTTTTGATGAGGTATTTGGAAAGTTGGTCCTAATTTTTCAGAGAAAGACAAGGTTATTCATTTTGTTCAGTATGGGAAGTTCAGATCATTTTGTCAGGGAGGTGCTTTGTTTTCAGGCATTTATCTTATAGAAAAGGCCTGGATTCACAAAAATATTAGAGGATAAGGAAGTGATAATGGCTTTTTAATGCAACTTCTTAATGGCTGCAGTATCTGTGTGGGTATGGGAAGTCTGCATTTCATTTCCTTTTCTGCCCGATGGACCACCCACCTCACACGTCTCAGGAAAAGTCCTGAGCATTATATCACAGAACATACTTGTTCCTGGCTGCATTTCTGATAGATGTTTTTCAATAACAGTAGGAACTGGCCACCAAATGCCCTAGTTGCCAAGGTATTCCATCTTTCTCTGTGTCCCTGGGAATAATTGAGATACATCTCAAAGCTCTGTGGGCTGTGGTATGGAAACGGCTGGTGTTTGAAACAAGTAAAGAACAAATCAGTTAGCTTTCAGCTTGACTTCTCTGCTTTTCAGGAACATTGGAAGTTAAATTTTTGAGAATAGCATTTAATGAGTGACTTGAAATGCCATCTTAATCCTTTGAAATGTATCCTGATCAGAAAGATGTGGAGGTGTTTACTATCTGATAGGAGCATAGATGAATTTATCTTCTAAGTACTTAAAAAAGGGTTTTTTTAATGAAGCAAAACTATTACTGTAGGAGGTCTGTGTAGTTGAATCTAGGACATATTTGTGGGATGCATAGTGAACAGATTTTCCCTATAAGGGATGGAAAGGAGCTAGTTAGGCATTTTCCCAGTTTTATTCTTAGTTTTCCCTTTTTCAGATTCTTCAGTTTGAAGAAATTTTGGCCAACCCTTCATACCGAGAGCACTTCCGGATCTACATGGAAAGGATGGACAAGATGGCTTTGATCGGCCTTTGGGAGTCTGTGGAGAATCTGAAGACTGCTAACAAGGTGGAAGAAATTGCAAGCCTATATGGCTTTGTACATTGATGATGCTCTGTTCGTTGTGATCTCGATGTTCGGAAATGTCTTTATGTTTTTAAAATATCAATAGCAGAGGATGGGTGCTAAGCAATTTGGGTTTTTTTAACTGCGTCATTTGAGGATAATATTGCAATTAAAATTTGTGGACTGTTGTGATGATGATTTATTGTTGGTTGGTGTAACAATATCTGTCAAAAGGACTACTTGATATTCAAAAGTAGTAGAATTATTTCCCCCTCCACCAGGGAAAAAACGTGCAGTAATACATTGGCTTTAGTTGTATCAGTTCACATGAAACCCAGAAGCACATTCCAACTGGATAGATAAGCGTCTCATCTTGCCAGTTACAGGTAGCCCATTCAGTCCAAAATGGTGAAAGTGTGTGTATATACGTTCTTAAAATATTTTTGGAAGAGAGGTGTTGCTTTAAAAGACCTCTCCCTAATCTGTAGCGGCTAAGTTTCACCAGGAACTCCATGCTATTGATAGA
Organism: Dryoscopus gambensis; assembly: GCA_013389985.1. Taxonomy (NCBI): domain Eukaryota; kingdom Metazoa; phylum Chordata; class Aves; order Passeriformes; family Malaconotidae; genus Dryoscopus; species Dryoscopus gambensis. The sequence goes on from WEIT01031881.1 coordinate 8,274, forward strand.
GGGAAGAAACAATGCTATACTGTAATTTTGGCTACAATAAAGTAGGAATTAGAACCCTGAAACAAGGATAGAGAATATCACGTAAAGTTGCTACTAGTATCCTGAAGCAATGGTGCAGAGCAAGGATTTGTGGAGGACAAATTTGCTGTTTGTGAGCAGTGTGGTGGATTTTTGGGGGAAACGATGAAACCTTCAAGATTCATGCTAGCATGAAGTACAAATTTCATTATTGGTATCAGTTAACTTTTTGTTCACTGTAATTTTGCTGCTCTCTTATGTATAAAGATTCTAGTCAATTGGAAAACACAAAACATCCTGTAAATGGAGAGACAAATTGTAGAGTGTGAGTAGTGAACCATTAATACAATCTGAAGAAATGACTGACAACCAACTCAAGCTAGAGAGTGTTGATAAAAACGGTTTGACAGGCACTGTGAAGAGAGTTTTGTACATCAGTTTTGATTTGCAAACTGCTGATGATTGGAAAAGGTACTATAAGTCATTTTACGACCTCTTAGCTGTGATTTCTCTCTTTCCATTCAAAACAGTATGTTTGGATATATCTGCCACTACAGGGGCAGCTTACAGAAAGGTAGTGTCCTGCAGTCATGTGGCTATGATATTGTCAGATGAGGCAGGAAGGAACATTGTGCCGTACTAAGGGAGTGGATAAACCCTTTTTAATTCTGTTCAGTTTAGGGAGACGGTAATCTAGGGAGCTGATCATGGGCTGTGCTGCATTACTTTCTCTCTTTCCTGTTCATTAATGCACAGTTCAAGCCTGTGCACTTTACTGTGCTCAGTAAAAATACCCAGCCTCCTGTACTGGTAAATGTCTCTTCAGTTATGCTTTTTTCCTCTTCTTGTTTCTTTTTCTTTTTTTTTTTCCTTTCCCCCTGCAAATTAATTAAAATCCTGTATAAAATGAGTTGATTCTATTCAGTAGATGACAGGAGAGCCAATACAGCTGAGCTTTACAATCTGAATTTAAAATGGTGACCACACTGTTGCTCTAGCACTTTTCTTCCTTTTATTGCCAGCTTTCGGAACATAGGTTTAAAAGAGTGGGTGTGGAAGCTCTGGCAATTTTAGAGCACAGCTGTTTCTTCATTTGACAAATATCAATACTTGACTTGTAAAATTGATTGCTTAGCAGAGGTGCACAGGCAGGCAGCATGCTCAAACTCAGTAAGAGGTTTACAGATGTGTTCTCATACATTTGGCTAGGAAATTAGCTTAATTATCCTTCAAATTATGCACCTGGGTCCTGAGTCATCTTTATATTTTCCATATTTTTTCATTATTCTTTTCTCCCTCCCTCTCTCTTGCTTCCTAGGCTGAAATACCTCAACTGGTGAGTGATATTTATCAGAATTTTTTTGTGGAAAGCAGAGAAATACCTGTGGAAAAATCCCTTTATAAGGAAATACAGCAAAGTCTCGTGGGAAATAAAGGCATTGAAGTATTCTACAGAATTCAGGCAGATGTTTATGAAACTCTAAAGGACAGATACTATCCCTCATTCATTGTCAGTGATTTATATGAGAGATCAGTCAAGAACGAGGAAGAAAGAAGTTCTGCTCAGCTAACTCCTGAGGACAAAGATGAAGTGGTGAGTCACACAGACCATTTCTTTCACTGTTACTTAAAATGATCTGAGAGACTGTCCTGAGAAAAGATGTAGTAGCATCTTCTGTCCTTCAGCTTTGGACTACTCTTCTTTTTCTCATTTCTTTATAAATAGCATCACTCTTGTAGTTTCATCTGGTAAAACGTGTATGTTTACATACTCCTTGAAATAAAATGGTACAAAACAACAGACTACTGAAATTTTAAATCAGTTGAAGTAGGTATTTCAGATTCCTAAGCCTTCTGTATTTCACATCTTTCATTATGCTCCCTAGAAACAGAGAATGCAGAACATACTTCATACAAGCTCAGCTGCTCTGCTTTTCAGTGAAAAAATTCTCACTGAAACATCAGTAGGTTTTTGCCCAGACATTGTCCCTGTCTTCCATGCATTTCCTAGGTACTAAATAGGTATTAAAAGCTGCACAAAAGAGAAGAAAAAGCAGTGTAAAATATAATCTTAGTGGTTTTAATTAATTGACTAAATTAATAGGCCACGTTGGAAGATAAATCTAGCACAAGAACTCTTAACAGAGAACTAAAACAGAGCTTTCAAATGTCATAAGCAATAAGCCAATGGCAACTCTTCTTGGGGCAGGCTTTTTCCTTGGGTTGTCTAAATCCGTCATGTCAGGGGAGCTTGTGTTGCGTTTATACAGGAACATTTTGACAAGAGCACGTCTCAGGCTGTTGAGTGCCTCTTTCAGTCAGGCTGCTGCTTCAGATCAGCATGGATGTTTTCATTTTACATGTGAACTTGCTCAGAACTCAACGAAATGTAACAGTTTGTCTAAAGCTGGATCTAAATAAACAAATAAGCAGAATCCAGAAGTGCTGATCTACATTCTGCTATTCAGAAGCAATTTTTCCAGAACCTAAGGCTTTTGTATTTTCTGCTTAAATGTCTTAAATTTCTGTAGGTCAGTTGTTCTAGTCTTTGTAGTCTGCATATCAGCAAATCTGCAGAGATGAACAGTTGTAAGTAAATTACTTGCAATATGTGCTTTTAGAGCTTGCTGCATCTTTGCAGTGTTTATTTTTCCCTGTATTCTTTTCCTTGATAAAATACTCAAGATGTGTTTTCTAGTTTTCTCACTGCTGACGCAGCTCTGTGGTGACGGGGTAGGTACTTCAAAGACTTTGTGTCCTTGTGCTTGTAATCATTGAGACTTTGCACAATGGCTCTTAACAGTTTTGTCCAGAACTTCCTAAAGCATTAAATGTTGTGCTTTCTAATTTCTTCATATGCTTTATCAGAGTCTAACAGATAATGATTTCTCTAAGAAAACTGACACAACACTTTAAGGCTAGCTGCACTCTGTCTGATAACACCTCCTGTGGCTGCCAAAAAGTTAGATTTTTGGCATCAGCATCATCTGTCCTTCCTCTGAGTCCTTGGATATGTATGTGCCAGATATGAAGTCTGTGTCAGCTGTGAAACCTTAAAGCCTAATGTATTTCCAAGTCTGCTTATAACATGCAAGGTAGTTTTTTTTTTCCCCATGTTTTACAACAAATTAAGTATGAAGTTGTACATACTGGTAGAGTATCTCTTGAATAGAGCAGTTCTAATGGTGCTGTGTCATGCTTCGGGGTCTTTGAGGTGAAAACAAATTATAAGAAATTTTTTCTGAAGCTTCCCATGTTCTTTCAAAGGTTGGTGAAAATACAGTACTGGCTAAAAAGTTTGTGGGGTTTTGTCCTCCCCATGTATACGAAATGACAACTTAGAAATTGGATGTTTCTGGAGGGATACATATTGTTAGCAAATATGGATTGGTTTTGGTTTAGTTTGGATTTTGGGTCTATGTCCTCACTTCCTGGGGCACTGTGGGCATCACCTGTGTTAATTCTCTATGAATTTCACTGCTATAGCTGAATAGATAAAAAGCCATCTCGTGCACTCATGGAGGTGAGGACAAAAGGATGAGTCCTGATTAAATGTGAGAAAATCAAATCACAAGA
>WEIT01031883.1:823-17122 GCA_013389985.1 Dryoscopus gambensis
AGGTTTAGATTCCCCAACCATCTCTAGAACTTCCTGAAAAATCCTTGGAGCTATCATGACCATGCCATGTTTGGAATTGACTGGGGAGAAGCACGGAGATAATTAGGATCTTAAAGCACCTTTTCCATTTTGTCCCATCAGGATACCTACTGAAGTGTACAGACTTCATGGGGGCCTCAAGCAGCACTCTAAGTAAACAATCTGACACAGTGGTTAATCAGTTAGCAGGATCTGTGCCTTGGCAGAGGTTTCTTAATTCCTTTTACTTTGTTCTGAGATAGTTTCAGATAATGATAGTATCAGTTACCTCATGGAGGTATGTTGAATCATGACACAAAAAAAGGCAACATGCAGTGTGTTAAAAAGGCCTCAAGAGAAGAGGGTGACAGAGCTTTTAAGATGGCTGTTGTGCCTGAGGGCATCCTATGTGCTGTCCCCACAAAGGGATCCTAACACACTGGCTTTCCAGCGAGCTGTCTTTAATGGAATGAACATCTAAAGCAGACCAGATAGAATCCTGTGTAAACGGCATTTGAAAATCAGGTAATTGGCTGGCTGCATAATAACAAATTCCACACTTAAAGCACCCAGTCTGAAGAAACACCTCATTCTAAGTCATGCCGCTCACATCAGACTCCCCGACCTCCAACATCAACAACCAATATAGTAAAGCTTCATAGCACCGAAGCATGAAGTTCGCTCTTGATGAACATTTTCTTAAACATTTGATTCCACATTAGAAGCACAATAAACACTTTTCTTTTTAGAGCTTTCATGAAGATTCAATGTATTTCATGTGTATCTTGATTTTAAATACTGAACTTAAATGAATAAGTATTAAAATACAGTGCTGTCTGAGACATTAAGATGGCACTTATCCACTACTGATTTGTGGGCACTACCATAACCTGACCTGCACTTCCAGATCTTGACAAGGATGATGAAACTTCAAAACCGGAAAGAGATGAAAATTATGTAAGGAGCTACGTGAGCAGGCAGTGATGAGAGTATAGCTTATGCCAGATCAGTAGTTTAGAATAATGTATCAATTTGTCAGAAACAATATTGTATTGAAATGACATTATATTATAAAGATATGGATAAACATTCAAGAAAAAACTTTTCTTTGCATCGAAGTGGCAATCAGAAAGTACAGTTTTGGTAAAAGTTCTAAATGGATCTGGCTTTAATAAGTAACATAAAATTGTTAGTTGACATCTTCATTCAGTAAATATTTGTGCAGCACCACTTCAGTAGAGTTAAGCGGACACACACTATCTGATTAATTTGGCCCAGATGATTCTCAAAATATCTCATTACCCAGACAGTAACAATTTTCAAGAAAGCCAGATTTGGAGGGTGAATATTTTTTTATTTGAAATTATGATCCCCGGTTGCCAGATGAAACTTGAGTCATTAACCATTTTCTACATGCTGTTCTCAGAGCACTAGTTTAACATGGGTGACTTAGTGCAAAGATGTGCTGATCTTTGCTAAGGTGACTGGAACAGGACTGGTTCTAAGCCTCATTTTCATAACCGATTGTAAAGAATATGCTCTACTTCCCTCAAATTCCACAGCTCATGCAAGGAAAAAGGCATGTTGAGAGGAAGACATGAAGCAAGAAAAATGTAGTTCCAGACAAGACTTAATAAAGAGATTGCCCTGTGTTTCAGATGACTTACGTGATGGACAGAGTAGCCTCTTTGCAACTCTCAGGCTATTTTCTTCCTCTTTGTCTATAGTGTGCCTTTATCTCTGCATCTTTTTCTCCCTGAGCTCAGACCTCTATCTCTGTAACTCCAAGCTGGGTCGACCTTTGTAGCACTTGCTTCCTTGGTTTGTCTGACTGCATTCTCTGGCAATATGGGAATTTGGATGCCTTCTCTCCTCTCACCAGCTCTTTTAAATTTATATACTTGATGTATCTCTCAGTTGTACCTTAACCTCTCAATTTTTAATCTTAAATGAGCTTTTCCTGCTCCCAGTGTGAGACAAAATAGTCTAACACCAGAAATCATAATACACAGTAAATTCACAAATGTTTTCCCAGACTTGTAAGATTTAGACTCCTCTGACCCTACCTATACTCATATGTGTATATATATCAGTATCTATATATACACCTTTTGATATTACAGACAGGCTTGGCTTAAGCATAGTTTTTCTAATTATTTCCTTCTTAATTTTTGACAGTGGAACCACCAAGCAGCCTTACAAAGTTACGTATCTTACAAGCTATAGTTTATAAAGCATTTTTGCAATCGTAAGCTCTTTATAGAAAAAGAAGGAAGAGCAGTAAGCGAAACATTTTATATTACCTTAGAGCTTTCAAAATGAAAAAGTGAATCTGTAAATTTTGCAGATATTTAAATACTAACATAGATTCTTTACAGGCCCACATTGTAAATTATTCATTACCCAAGAAAATGGAAAAATGTCATTTAAGTGTCAGAGAGATTACACTTTGAGATGCAGTGGGTGGGTCCACACTGCTGTCCTAAACCACACCAAATAAAAACGAATCAAGAAATTATGTAATAAGATAAAGGATTAAAACATTCTTCAGAAGTGTCAGTGTGACTACTTTGTCTTCACACATATCAAGTGAATTAATGAAATGGAAGTAAAAATATAGCATTTCTGTGGTTTCAAAAATGGACCATATGAGAATACACAGCCTGTAAAAAGTACGGGTGGTAAGGGTAATGAACAGGTCTGAACATTGCAAAGCAGTTAACACCGATTTCTGGTGTTATATATTACAGGTCTGTTTCTCCAGTGGCACTGATAGGCAATAAGAATATGGTTTAATGCAGTGTAATCTAGAGACTTGCTTGCAAGGAGCCCAAAGACTCTTATGAAATACAGCTTGCATTGCTTATATCACTTTGGTCCTATTTACAGTTTAAAGTTTGATAGTAAGAATGGGTGGTGGCATTTATGGGATCATGGGCCGTAAAAGTGCAAGGGTCACTACTTGAAACTGCTGGGCAGGTTTTTTTAGATATTGTCACGCAGATACCTTACCCAAAGCTACTGCTGCATGAACAGGAACAGCAGGGTAACCTGAAACATGAGCCAGCCCATGGGCTGCCTTTACCAATACATAATGGAAAGTGATCTAAACTAATTATAATCTAACAAACTCTTTGTGTACTATGCCTTGCCCTAGTATGAATATGGTTATAGACACTTGTTAATGTGAACACACTTTAAATGACCTATTGTTTAATCATCAAGCTGATTTGAAATTCTGCCAGAAGACTTCTGTGAAAAGCACAAGCTTCTCTGAAAATTTAGTCCATTTGATTTTCCAAAAGGGTCTCTCAGTTACACTTGTGATCTTTCATTTGAAAAATCAATTAATGATCCCTTTTCTTCCCATCTGCTATGAATCATTTCAGAGCACAGAAGTTCTTTGTGTATCATGCCAAAAGGGGAGTGCATTGTGTATTTTCAAACCGTGGCTCATCCAGCAAATTACTATTTAAGTTTACATTTGAAATACAAGGTATTTGCGTTTGAAGTTTATGCACCTTTAGACGCGGGCTGCAAATAGAAATTTAAATTAGCTTCCATTAGTGTTCTCTCTGCTGCTTAACGCAGCCAGCCTATACTTGAGATCCTGCAGATGACACCAGGATGAGAAATTGATGATAGAATCAATGTATCTTTGATGCAATCTTGTTTATTTGCAAAAAGGTACATGACACCTAGTTTGTCTTGGTGTATTAGGAACAAATAACAGAAAGCAATTACCAGTTTCAAAGCAGCTATTTCAGACAGCATTGTATGCTACTGTGACCACTGCATTGGTATCACTTTACACTCAGCTTCTGCTCTGGGACAAAATTAATTGTTTCTCAGGTAGAGAAATATGGGCAGAGACTAGAGAATGGTTCACACTGGGGCCCTGCCCTTGCATGGGCACAACCTATGCAAGATCCCAGCTGTTCAGGCTTTTTTTTCCTGCAAAGGATGAGGCCTCATGACTTCATACACCCTTCCAACCGCTTGGGTCATACCCTAATACCCGCATTCCTGCCTCATCACCTTACATATACACATGACCAACAAGTTTTAGAACAGCCACCTCATTTACATGCACCTTTGGCAAGATACAGTATACACCTAAGAGGAGACTAGGAAATTCATCAAGATTTAAAATGGCTACTTTCATGCCTTTGACTTTGCTGACAGGAATACTCACCAGCTGTAGTAAGAAGAGATTACAGATGATCCAACAAAGGTTGTTTTCATATAAGATGACAAGATAAGCTTATTCAACTTCAAGAAACTGAAAAAGAACATGAGGACATGAGGGTGGTATTTAAATATTGTTTCCCTATCTATGCTGAGCTATAGATCTTTAGAATTGCTCCACAATTGTCTCTGGGCTGGGTCCAGATACCAGTTCTCAAACTTGGCCTCTTCTGGTACCGAGACAGCCCAAGAATGCAGGGAGACCTTGCTGCAGGCCACCAGTGCCAGCCTCTCCCATGCCCCTGTGGCAGCACTGGGCAGCTAACAGTGCACTGCACACAGCAGCCAAGGTGATGGGTATCGGCTGGATAAAAACTCCTAAAGTGAGAAAAATTTTTCTTTCCAGTCTTATTCAGGAGAAAAGAAAGTGGAACTCCCTAGGACAAAGTACAGTCACTTGTACTGCTTTGTTGGCAAGGCAGCGGCCACAGGTGCTCATTTTGATGAGAACATATGTCACCACCTAGGTTACACCCAGTCATGTCATGCACGGTCACAGGGCTGACTGGGTGCTCGCTCCTACCAAGGAATTCCATCTGAAGGTAAGCAGGTAAGTGATGTTCTGCTACCTACACACCATAAGAATAGAACCACCCTCCAAAAAAATGTGCCATGCTCCTGCTGTCAGGTCATTCAGTGTACCTCTGGGATTACGCCACTCCTTTTGTGTTCACATGCCCGCCAGCAGGTGCTGTCACTGCACCCACTGCTGCTCACCAAACAATTCGCAGCGATGGTCACTAAAGAAATGATTGAAGCCCATGTGTTTACACAAAGTTAGTGTCCTTGAGGTGTGCGTGTCTTAGTAGGCTGTGTCTGGGGAACCTCCAGTGAATTGTACCCCTCCCAACCACCAAGAACAAACATCTCTGCCTCCACACATACCTGTGATGAAGAGATACTAACTTTCAGTGTTCCACTGCTTCCTTCAGCTCTTAGACCAAGAAGAACAGCTCAAAAGGACTGAGCATCATTCCCCTGACAAACTTCCTGGCCTAAGTAGTGCTATAAGGATAATCAGATTAATCTGTGGCAGGATCTCCAAGAATACCTCACTGCAACTTTCAGGAGTAAGTAGAGGTAAATTGCTGTTAGCAACTGTACTATGTGATAGCAAATGGTCTGCATTTGGACTGTTATTTTATCTTGGAGCATCCACACTGCCCCTGTAATAAATGTTAATTTGCATCAAGGATACCTGGACAACTTTGTTCTGCAGCATCCATTCTAACTTGAAAGACTCCAAATTATGGAGAAATTATGGCTGCATTACTGTGCTTTCACTAATGCATACTTGGCAACTGTAGTACTATGTGGTGACTGTAGTTGTCATGATGATCTGGAAACTGCCCTCAGTGGTCTGTTTGGAGCAGCCAGGCACCTGCTGTAGAGCAGTACAATGAAAAGGAATAGCAACGAGCAGTGCTATTAGTAATTAGACATATACTCGAAGGCTGACAATATCACAGTCCTTTTGGAGAAGAGAGTGCTGCTTTGTCCCTAATGAAGATGCCCAAGCTTTAAACCCCACAGAGGTTACATACTTATTTTGTAGACTGCATCACAGACCCGATAAATAATCAATGATAATCTTCACCATCCCTGAACTTGTGAACAAGAACTTGTAGAATGAATGAGTTATAATACTGAACAGTCAAAGCCCCTTGTGGTGGGCCTGAACAAAGACGGTATCATTCCTAACTCTTCTTCCCCTGACTATACAGATAAAGTATGAAACTCTACAGCACATGAACCTTTGAGGACCTCAGCTGGGCAGTAATGTGGGCAGTGGAAGACCCAGATGATGTGGCAGTTCAACCAAGCAAATGAGTGTTGCTACACTGACCTGATTGTCTAGTCATCTGCAGGAATCAGGACTTAACTAATTTTATAGGCAAATGGCAATCATGCTGACCATGGGAAGAGACATTCTGCAAGCGATGTGTTGATGCAGCAGAGTACCCAACAGTCGCCCTCACCATTTCTGAACTCAAAACAGTCATTCAAGACCAGTATATGATGTAATTGGACTGGGCAACTGTCCTCATCCAGCAACCCTTGGCAAAGCAGAGAATGTTATGCCATAGGCATAGGCTAGCATAGTGCCTTCTGCCTAGAAGAAAGGTGGGCTTGAGCTGAAGCATCGTGTTCTCAAAAGCAAATTCCCAATTACCTTACACTTTTAAACTGAAGGACAGGACACAGGCCCTTATTGAACTGTCCCGGGCAGCCTGACCCCACAGCATATGGGTGTTTCTGATGTAGTCACTCTGTCATGGCACCCTCGGGGCATCACCACTGGTGGCAGCAGCACCATGGCTGTGCAGCAAGTGCAACAGAGCAGCTCAGGACCTCTGCTCTGCTGTTGGTCCCAGCACAGGCCACGTGAAGAACTTCACATCTAAGTTTCTGGTGACAGATTAGATCAGGTATCGGTTGACTACATGCTCTCACTCTAGCTATTCAGTGCCTTACACAATTATATACAGTTCACCACTGTGTTTCATGGAGTTACAGCAGGCAGAGTGAGCATCTCAAACTGCTGTGTTCATAACCAAAGAATTCAAGATGTTGAAAAAATGCAGTTACTTTTCTAGCTCATCCTGATTTTTAACTGCTTTTCCCTATGTTCCACGGGTAGAGTAAGATCTGTATACATATCACCCTCAAACCTTTTATCACCATTAAAACATTTTTTTAAAAAAGCAGTTTGGTGTTAAAAGAAATGACTCATAATGCTGCAGCATCAGTTAGGTGGCTTGAAAGGGATGCTAACGTCATAATTTTGATTTTCATTACCAAAGAATAAGAAGGTAAGGGCTGAAAATGTTTTACACATCTATCACCTCATTTTATATTTTAAAGATATAAATAAGCTACAGTCACTGGTATCTTGGTGTGCTCTAATCCAAAAATTGAGTCTATATTGTGTATAGAAGCAACAAAACCCCAAAATTTAAGCTCTTACTACTATTACTTTTTTTTAGAGTTTCGTTCCCGGATATGGTAGAGGTAAATATGCATAAAACCTTACCACAGAGCTAACAGTTTAAGGACTCAAACCTATAGAACTTCTATGAATATAAGTAAAAGAGATAAGCAGATAATTAGTCCCATTGAACTCAAGGACAGATGAAGTGCTTAAACATTTGCTGTATTGTACTTCAGCTCCATACATGTTTGAATGCAAGCCATATACTCTATGCAGATCTAAGCAAAGAAAGATGTGACAGAAAAGTTAGCATAAAGACAGAAAAATATATAAGCAATACAATTGCTTTTCATAAACACATGTACAAAATAAGCTACCCACCTTGATATAAAATAAGTTATAACTAGTATTAATGAACAATACAGTTCAGAAATAAGGTTTAGCTCTGTTTTTGTCTGCTTAGCAACCACTGATCCTTTCTCCCAGTTTCTGCACACATGCCAGATAGGAAATTGTAATAATGTACCTTAAAATTCCATATCCCACATTTGGAATTTGATGGGACAAAGGGTAATACCTTTAAACTGAAAGAGGGTAGGGTTAGGTTCGATATTGAGAAGAAATTCTTTCCTGAGAGGGTGGTGAAGCATTGACCCAGGTTGCCCATCTCTGGAAGTGCTCAAGGCTGGTTTGGAAGGGGCTTTGAGAAACCTGGTCTAGTGGAAGGTGTCCCTGCCCATGTTAGAGGGATTGGAACTAGATGATTTTCCAGGTCCCTTCCAACCCAAACTATTCTATGATATACCTATTTAGGAAGCACTTTTTAAGAGTAACCAGTTTTGTTCTGGGACTTTTTTTCACGTAACTTATTATGTATCCTAAGTCTGGGGAGTGTGCTAAGTTTTGGTTTATTTTGTTTTCAAATGAGAAAAGACTCTCGGCTTGTTTGAGTATTAGCTTTTGACCCAACTGAATTTTCCTCCTTCTGTGAAATAGATTTTCAATTTACATTACATCCTAGTGCCTGAACAGTTTCATGGTACAGTTTATATATACATAAAGTCCAAATAATTCAAAATATTTTTAAAACAGTATTCTTCAGAAAATAGAATTAAAGCTACATCTAGCCCAGTTTCCTGGCATTGACAGTGATCAATAATGCATACCTAAGGAAGAGCCCAAAAGCAGAGAAAACATTCACAAAACCTAGCTGGTTTATCCTTCCAGCATTTCAAGACCTCTGGTTCAGAAACTTTGGAGCTAAAGGACATTTCTTTGTTTGTAGAACGTAATGTAAAAACTGATAGCCAAGTGGACTTTATCCCATATAACTGCAGCTTGCAGGGTATAATATGGATTTCATCAGCTACCTCCTAAATTACTTGGCTTGGAAAACTGTCTAGGTGCAAGTGCTAAGAATTTTGCATGGATAGTTTCATTAGGATTCCACTTTCAAAGCTAATATATTTTAAAGCAACTAAACTGTCTTTATATTAGAATGCAATCTACAAAGACAGCCATTCCTTTAATCCTAATTCCATAAAAATATTTCCTCTTAAGACAAACATCTTACATGAGTGTTCCAGCAATTTTCAGCAGTATCTCCTCCCAAAGGGTCAGACTACACAGTATATGCAGTGAAAAAAGACAAGACAAATTAAAAGCACTCAGCAGCTTACATTAATGTGCTTCAAATCTAAATGTACAGTTAAAATAGAGCATTCACATTTGAAAAACTGAACTCTGAAAAGCTGTGGGATTTGTCTCCAAAAGATTAGTCAAATGTGTGGGATTTTGACTTTGGGGGAAAGGGAGCAATGAGTTTGGTCCAAATCTGGCCTATTTAGGTAGCTTCTCTTTTAATATAATTCATACAAAGACACATATTTGGGACCACCTTGAATTTTGAAGATGGAGTATTTAGGAACAGCGCTTTCGGACAGAAAAAAAGACAAACCTACATAATGGATAATTGTTCAGCTACTTGGAAATATAACAAAAAAAATCATATAAAGCAATGCGTATTGTATGATATATTGCTATATCATAACTACTAGGAAGTATTTTTAAGAATATGCAAAGTTAGAAGAACATTATGATTTGAATTCAGGATCAAGGTGTTTCTTATTGCAGATTGAAAAGAGAGGATTTTAATCAGTTAAAAGTCAGATGAACAGGCATCAGTTAGCAGAAACTGCTGTGATTTCCAGTCAGACTGATGCAGCAGTAGGAGACTGCTATTAAAAAAACCAGTTAATACAACTAAAACATTTGAAGAGATGATGGTACCTAATGACTTTCAAACTCCATTCTCTACTGACAGATTTCCCTCATGGAAATTTCTTTTCTATTCTCATAAAACTGACTTTGACATAGAAAATTTGCTATACAAGGCTGATTTTGAATCTATTAAGCACTTCAAACTGCAGATGTATGAGATATACAATCATTGTGTCCATGGGAAAATTGGCAGAAGTAATGCAAGCTCACTGGAGCATTTAAAAGAATATAAAACCATATATAAAAATGAGCAAATGTGTGTCCTTTGCATCAAACAATAAACATACCCCACCCCCCTTTAGTGGAAAGTTTAAAAAACAAGCATTCTGAGTAGATCCAGCTTCAGTTCGGATAAAATTATACATTATTTTCCACTCCTTTTGAAGTAGGAAAATATTGTGATCTGTACTTGGTTTCAAAATCTAGGCAAGAAAAAAAGTATACATATATGTATATAAATAATATACATGCATTCATTCCATGGTTGATCATATAAAGGAAACTATTCTCAAGCAGTTATTTCAAGACTGAATAAACTTAACAGAATAAAAGTCCAAAATGCCTATCTTATAGTTCAAAGAATAGAATGATCAGGATGTGACTTTTCCATGGTTACTAAGTATGCAAAAGAAAATACATGAAACAAAGTGCATTAAGTGGGCATAGTTCAGGATATAAGTTATGTGTATTAAAAATAGCTAAGAATATTCACAGAAGTGCATCTAACTTCAGTGACCTCGGGTTCATGAGCTGAAGTCAAGCATCTCAAATGTCTTTCTTAAAAATAAACAGGAATAGAGAGGATACCACACTTATAGAGGGCTGATTTTGTACCTCATAGGCACATATTCCTGATGGATGACAAATTTCTGACCTTTATAATGAAAAAGTCCAAGTTTTCCCAGTTTACAGTTGCCTTCTAAGGGCTTTCATCATAGCACATTAACAAGAAATTTTGGGGGGCACCTTTTTGTTTTGAGTCTGCATCTTGCTCAGCAAAAGTCTGTATGTTGCCCAGCTATATCAGGGGCTCTTCAATATTATTGCACTCTGACGTAATCTCTTATCTGCACTGAACATTTGTCCTGTTGGTAAAGCTGTATGTTTTCAATTAGAGACTGAAACTTCAGCTGAAAACCTATAAAATAACACTCAGAATTAATTCATTAGATCCTTTTGTAATAAATCAGAATACCTTTGTGGCTTCTTTGAAAAAACTTGTGAATATTGGGGGTAATCTGACTGCTGGGGTATGTATTACATGAATATGTGGAGTTAATGGGTAGATATAAGACAGGCAAATAATCAGGAAAGACAAGAGACAAGTTTCTCCAAAGTAAATAGATGAAGATTAGCAATGAACATTCTAAAAATGGGATGGCATGATTGTTAATAAAATGGATAGGAAGGCTGTCTTTAAATATTTTGGGGTTTTGGTTATTCTAGACAAGGCTCTGGTTTAATAAGATTATATGTCTTCTGCATTAGTCATGTTTAAGAATCTCAACAGGAATAAAGTCTACAAAACCAAACAGAACAGCTGAATCAATAAGGCCAAACCACACTACACTGTAGCCCAAAGCTTCAACTACATAAGAGGATGCACTGTGAAGCTTCAACATAGAGGGGGAAAAGCCATACTAGTAAGAGACAAGCGATGATGTGAGATGCTTAACGTAACCTTCAGCTGTGACAACAACATCCTTAACTCTGTAATCGAAGACAAATGGCTGTTGCTGCTACTGTAGCAGAGGCAAGGAATGGGGGGAAGGCTGCTCTCCTGGGGTGTGTGGGTGGTGTGAAGGCATTTACTCTGCAGAGAAAGAGAGGCACTGGAAAGACTAGGCAACTGTTGTCTTAGAGGAGGCATGATTACTTTTACATAGCATATCCAAAGTCAGAAAGAGTACATAAAAGGCTACAGAAAACATGGGTTTGGTCTGCCTTGAGACGCAAGATTAAGTAAGGGATTAACACTTGCTGTTTGTCAAAGCAGTGAGACTCTCATGATTTCCTCAGAAATCCTCTCCATCTCCTGCTTATATATCCATCAAAGGATAGTGTTCTGGGACTGCAGTGGGTTCCTGTCCAATCCCAAATGATTTATAATTCTGTTGTTTTGGTACTTGTTATCCAAAAGTAATTATTTTATCTTATGAGTAAACCAAACCAGTTCCTCCACTAATCAGTTTTCTAAAGAAAAATACTGTCACACAGTAGAACAGTTTAACCAATTTGTTATATAATGGCAAGCATCTCACAACTCACTACTGCCAAAACCAAATTCTTGCGCAGGAAGATATTGTAAGGCCACATCCTATTATAGATACATGCTTCTGTGCTGGTGTGACAGACTGGAAGAATTGCTGGCCCGAAATCTTTCATGTATGTAAGAGGCAGGTCAGGCCTTTCCCTGGTGAGGCAGTGCCCTGCCCCATACAACGCCCTGGACCTGCATCCCTGCCCCACAGTGACCACCAATCCCTGACACACCTGAGGCAATGCTCCACACCTGCCCCTGGAGCTCCCAACCCAGCTCCTGAGTGGCCAAATGATCAGAAGTCCCATCTGGGGGAAGGGCCCAGGAAGGCCAAGGGGTATTTAAGGCCAAACATGAGAAACACACACATCTTGACCTACCTCCTTTTGGAATTTCTATCAGTTGAATGCTGCTGGAACCCAAGTAGTTGGTAAATATATTTGCTCTTTCCAGTATCTTTATTTTCTTTCCGCTTCTCTTGTTAGAATCTTGAGTAACTTAAAATTGAATGGGCTAAGTTAATAGTTTGAGAAGTGGTTTACGTTGAGTGAATGCTGCTCCAAACCTTTTGCCAAAGTTCTTTGATTTTCTAAAGTTGCCAATTAAGTCTTTTTTCTTGATCTCTTGAGACTATCTTGTCAGTATTTCTCCCATGCATCTACCTCAAAGTACATGAACAACTGTAATCCCTGTTAAAAGTCTCATCAAGTGAGTTGTCTGGGGCCTTACAACTGGTTTTGGCTGGGGTAGAGTTAATTTTCTTCACAGCAGCTGGTATGGGGCTGTGTTTTGGATTCGGCTGAACACAATTATGATAATAGAGGTATTTTTGTTATTGCTGAGCAGGGCTTGCACAGAGCCAAGGCCTTTTTTGCTCTTCCTACTGCCACACTGGCAAGGAAATTAGAGGTGCATAGGAGGAGCTAGAGCTAGGACAAGTGACCTAAACTGATCAAAGGAATATTCCAGACCATATGAGACCATGTTCAGTATATAAAGTGAGGGAGAAAAGGAAGAAGGGGGGACACATTTGGAATGATGGATTTCATTTTCCCAAGTCACCATTACCTGTGATGGGGCTCTGCTCTTGTGGAGATGGCTGAATACCTGCCTGCCTATGGGAAGAAGTGAATCAATTCCTTATTTTGCTTTGCTTGTGTGTGTGGTTTTGCTTTCTCTACTAAGCTGTCTTTATCTCAACCCACGGGCTTTCCAGTTTTTGCCCTTCCAATTCTGTCCCCAGTCCTGCTGGTGGGGCAGTGAGTGAGCAGCTGGTTGGGGCCTGGCTGCTGACTGGGGTTAAAGCAAGACAGTTACTCAGAGAACAAATGATTTAATCAAGGTCATACACTAACTTCTCTGTATATTACAAGTAATCTGTGGCATTTGCCTCACCTGACTTCCAGTTTCAAGATGCATCTCACTAGGCTTGCAGGAAGGTAACAATGAGTCGAACGGGAAGCAAATAATTTACGACAGTTTCTGTAATCAGTGTTTGGTTTGGAATAAAATCCTTGAATAGGAATGTGCTCTTTTGAAAATTGAGGGATGTATTACTAGTATAAGTCTTTATTAAATCTTGAAAGTGCTGGGGGGTGAGGGGGTTGAAATACCTCAGAGTTAATGGAGTTATTTACAATGTCAATATTCTGCATTGCTGTCATGTTCCCCATCAATACATTAAGAAGCAGTCACAACAGAAAAGTAAGCTTGAATGTGACATGTTGTAAGGAGGATGCCAAACCTCACTCTTAGCCAGGCTTAATAAATGACAGCTAAAGGAAAATTGCTTAATGGGGCACTTATTTGCATAGAAGTCTAACACTTTAGAGAAAATGCAAATCCTGAGGCATTTACAAAAGGAGTGTAAAATGCCTTCTGACCAACTGGAGTTTGACATCCTCTTCAAAGACTGTCACAGCAAATACTTTACGTTAGAAAAGAAAAAAGATGTATTAAAACTGAGTGTTCTAACATTTAAATAATCTAGGTTTTCCCTAGAAGTCCTCCACCTAAGAAAAATGAAAGAAATTAGGCTGTGCATAGATTACTGAAAGCTCAAAGTACTCCAAGTGCCTGGTGCATAACCTCTACAGCAGATTATCTACAGTAAATATTTCACTTGATGTTTTGAGGTGGTGAAGCTACTGCTTCATATTCTAGGTTTCTCTATGAAATAGAGACAGACGCAACAAAACCACGGAGGAAATAAAAGGTAACTGTTATAAATACATGTTATAATATTGGCTTTTTGCAAATATTTAAGTGAATGCTGTATGTTAAAGTAGCTTTGCTATAAAGATATATGTTTGTTTGGGGTTTTTTGTAACAATAACTAATGCCTTTATTTCTGTAGTAAAATAGCTGGTACAGTTATGCTTGTGGTAACTGAACTTGAACTGTCTGCTTGTTTAGATAACATCCAATGAACGTAAGATGAAACCCCTGCTACTGACTTGACAACTATCAGCAAGTACTGTCTGTGAACATCATAGACCAAGGCCCAAGCTGGATGTGATAATAAAAACTGACCAAAACCACAGCCAAGAAATACGCATGCTCTAAAAAGGTGGACCTGAGGAGGAGCCATGCTAAACAATTCCTAGAAAATATAGACTAGTTTGGGGGGGAATTTGAATATGTATAATTGTTTATGAATATGCATTAGGCTGATGTATGTAAAAGGTGTCTCCAAAATAGCAGGTGGGAGCCAAGGGTACCCGGTGCTGGGCTCTTGGCTGAGAGCCAGGGGTACCCAGTGCTGTAACTTTCACTTTATTGTTTATGTCACTTATTGTCTTTTTATTAAAACTTTTAAATTCTAACAGGAGAGTGAACCTCATTTTTCACAGTAACAATTCTTCACTCTTTTTTGTAACTAAATCATTATGGATATCAAATGAAACTAGCAAATGGCAAAGTCAAAGCAAACAAATGGAGGCCTTTATTCCGGGACTGCAGTGTTAAACCACAGACTGTCATGACACTACACAGCTGCTCCTGGTCAGCACTGGAGACAGCAATGCTGAGCTAGAGATACCCTAGTTTGCATCCTGTATCAAAATAAATCAGTATGGGATGAAAAATTTAAGAAAAGCAGCAATGAAATTATAAAACTGCTTTAATACCAGTTACCTGTTAACTCTAGTCCCAAGTCATACAATTTACAGTGTCAGTGTCAATTATGCAGGTTACGTTAAAAATCCCCATCCTTTGGATGTATTGAAAATTTGTAATCCACCATTATAGCTTTTGCTACTTGACTTTTCACAATAGTATTTTATATCTAGGCCATGTTCATGGAAACATCTACTGGTTTTCTAATACATTTTAATTTCTTTTTGTTCTTTAAAACTAAGAATAATCTTTCAAACTTTTCATCAAAACATTTTCCTGGTCCTTTTAAAGGTGTTTTTAGTTGTATTAAATCATATTGTATTATATTATAAAATATTATAATACCCTATGTTAAGAGGTGCCTTCCAGTCACCTGATATAGTAGTTGAAACTAATGGGAGTTTTTCTAATTTTTCTGAGGAGCTCCAAGTTCCTTTCAAACACCAGGAGATACACCAACTGAGTTTGAAACATATTCTCTTAATTTATCCATTTGTTTCCAGATTTTCTCTTCTGTTATTTCAATTCGTGGAGACATCTTATCTTTTTAAATTTAAAAGAGTAGGTTCAATATCAATAATCATACAACTTTCCTCAAGATAAAGGAAAAGGAACCTCTGTAATATTGTTCACTTCATTAAATCTCTTTTTGCTCTGTGGTAATTCAACAGATGCAAAATCTTTAAATACATCATTACAAGAAAAGTTATGGAAATGAATTTATAATTTTTCATTTACAGTTTTCAAAAATTCTTTTCCCCTTCATGGCACTTCTTTTACTTATTTCCCTTTCTGCAGGCTCTCTTTAAGAACTACAGTGCAAAGCTTTATGCTCTGTCATTCAAACACTTTTTTTCTCATTTTTATGCTTCCTTCTCTGGGGTAGGAAAGCAGAACCATAACTCCTGCAACTATCAGAATGTACTTACAGTCTTTGTGAAAAGTTAAAAGTCTTAATTTCATCATCACTAGCTTTCAGATCACCTTGAGTAACTTCTCCTTTCTAAAGTCCCCTTCTCCAAAATTGATAGTAAATTTTCAAAACAGTGAGAATTCACACGCAAGTCTTGAAAAGGACGTGGAGTTTACTCAATCAGGATTACTGAGGTTTAATGACAACATTATGTAGCACAGTCCTCTGTGTTCCCTCCAACAAATCTGAAAAAAAATTCAAACTACTGTGAATGAGGATTAGGATCCAAAAGTCAATTCTTTTTATTAAACAGAAATTCCATTTCTATCTAGCTTAAGCAGCTGTAGGAGTTTAAAAAGTAAATAACCCCCTGTTTCTGTTTTAATGGCTAATGCTGCTTTCTTTCCCCTCTGGACAACATTCACTCATTTTCCTTTTCCTCATCAGAAACTGAGCAACCTGACAATTATTTTTATTTTTTTCTCTTCTATAACCATCTAGACTTTTAACAATTAAACTTTGGAAAGTGCT
>WEIT01031885.1:191-84210 GCA_013389985.1 Dryoscopus gambensis
TGGTGGAAGTCTGACCAGGACCCCTCTGGTACTGCACCTGGTTAACTTGAACAAAAATTATTTGTCACAGTTTCTTAGATGGATTAGAAGCAATTTTTCAGTTCATGTAGGAGGATATTTAGATGAGTTTTTAAAGCAACGTTTTCCTCTACTGTCCAAGGAAAAGGTGACTGCTGCTCTCATATGTTTACCAGATTTAAGTTACTCATCCCTCCTAAGTCCATTAAGAAATAATACACTTTTTTAATGATTTTGCCAAACAGGGAGAATGTAAGCTTTCCTGTGCTACTCCATCAATTACTTCATGGCTATGGTGGAAAAGTTACTGCATTCAGGGGCCAAAGGGTGATTTACTCAGCACGGTTAGTACAGTTAACTGAATCTTTGGCTTATTTAGCAGAAAGACAGGCATCTGCTAACACAGAGGCAACAATTTTTTAAAAACTGTCTGTGAAGAAATGACTCATGTTTTGGGAAGCTCCCCAAAAAGTCATATTTAAAGTGAGGGCACTACAATTTGAAGAATGTAGCCAGTATAATCTAATAGCAGCAGTACTTCAGTAGCAGTTTTGGGAAGTATCAGCTTTTCTGATCACTTTGGAGATGTGGAAAGTGAATCTTTAGTCATTACACAGATATAATCTCAATTACCTCAGCTATAATTTTGGATGGTTGCTACAAATGCCAACATTGCTTCATTCCAGAGAGGGGACCATCACGCAGAGCCTCCATGCTCTCTTAGCTGGAATTCAATCACTTTTTTTTTTCCTCTCTCTTCTCTCTATCATCCAAACTCTTCCTCCAAGGGTTTCCATTGGATGGCTATCTTGAAGTAAATTAAGTAATCCCTTACAGATTACAGCAAAGCGCTGGTGGTTGTGCTAAATAGGCTGGGCCATACAGAAGCTAGCAATAACTCTCTACTTCTGGACTTTCTCACCCTGAATGCTTTGAACTATGAAAATGGCTTTTCACTGAAAAAAAATCTTCCCAATAAGATCTTCAGTGGAGGGAGTAAATGTTCGTGTTCAGACCTGGAATGAAGGACCATAGGCCAGACTGGATGGGGCTTTGAGTGACCTGGTCTGGTGGAAGTTGTCCCTGCCCATGGCAGTGGGGTTGGAACTTTAGTAGGTGATCTTTAGTGTCTCTCCCAGCCCAAACCATTTTATGACTCTCTGGCCATACAGCATGGCTAAAGGTGTCAGGATGAAGATTCACTTAGGTATGTATTCTTACCATGCTGGTAGTTTTCCTTTAATTGACTGATTGCACCATCTCACTTCAAATAATATCGGAAAAAAACAAATAGTCAAAATAAGATTCATGCACTTATATTGTAATTTAAGGGTTCTGCTGTTCAAAAACCTAACTTTGCGTATACAGGCATCAGGTTAATACAGAGGTTTCCTGAACTGGCACCAGCCTCATTAACAATTCTGCTATAATTGTCTACTGGCACAGTGGATTACTGCCATGTGCTGAAACAGCCTTAAATAACCAATCAATGAACTACCAGGACACGGCCATACATGCATCAAAACAAAGATTACAAACTTCAGATTCCTTCCCACATGGACATGTGTTATTGGTTCAATCCCTACAGCATTCTCCAGGCAGTGCCTATCAGAAACTGAAATAAGGGGCTACGTGGCTACAAGCAGGAACCTTGAGCAATATGACAAAACTTGTTTCACAGGCATGACTGACCCATGGAACTGCATACATTCTGAAAATATAATAAACACAAAGATGAAAGAAGAGATTACAAACTGCAATATTTTTCTTATTAGCTCAGTAAGAAAGCTGCTGATGAGAACTGACCACAAAAAACGCATGAACAATGAGGAATGAAAACCAGCATTTAAATACTGTGTAGGAAAAATATAAAAATGAAGTAGTCTCAAGACACAGATCATTAATAGTGAAATCAAGGAAAATTTTCACATAGATTTTCTCCAAGATAGCAGCTGCTCTTAGGAGCTGATCCAAAGCCTACTGAATTCAATGGAAAGATTTAACTTCAATGGACTTTGGATCATTTTCACTTTTGACTGAGAGAGTTGCATTACTCCAAGTTAAAAAAAAAAAAAGACTTGGCAAACGATAACTGAGACTACAACTCATTTAGGGTTAAAAGACCTTAATTGCTAGACAATTCATTCCTGATATGATTCCATCATATCTAGAGGATTTGTAGAGTCAGTTTTGTAGCGACTGATGACGCCATTTGTGATTTTCAATGAGTTTGGTTTGTAAGTCAGGGTAGGATTTGATCCAGTGGATATGACTGAACTGTAAAGTTTAGTTAATCTAAATAAAAAAGCCCTATTGGTTTAAATAACTGCAGAAGTTTTTCTTAACACATTAAATGGCTATATTTTATGACTATAACCTCACAGCTATGAAATACAGCTCTCCAATGATATAACTATTCTATATCATTTTCTTCCCAACAGCTGCTGGTGGGAATTTCACTATTTCTGAAATAAATATGATATGCATACATACCCATACATGGAGGGAAAGGGAGAGCAATAGGAAATACAATGAGCTGACTCAAGATATGTTATTTATTTGCACACATTATTAATGATCTCATAGCTCAGAAGTGGTGGATGGAACCTGAGCCACTTGTGAATTGTGAAAGGTCATCAATAACTCATAGCGATATATGACACATCCATTCAGGTCATCCAGACTTACTCCATGCTTGGATCTGTTTATCTAACACGAGTTTTAGTTTAGTCTGTACTGTGTGTTGATTTCATAGTACATCATGTAGCAATGAGACCTCTTGGCTACACTCCCATGTAAGATGACTAAGTTTGAAGTATAAGAGAACCTGAAACAAATTTTCAGAGTATCAGTTGGTTGAACTGAACCACACATATCTACTTCCAATGACATGTTATGAGCATTAAGTAAAATAACTTAGATATAAATATATCAGATTGGTTGTGTGCACGTGCATCTGTAACAACACTCTCACATTTCATACAGTTGAAACTCAAAACTTTTCCTCATGCTTGTTTCTCTCCCTAAGAAACTGAAATAGCAAACATGCAACAGAGATTACTTTGATAGTAATAGCAAAAGACACTCAAGTACTACAGAGATGAGCAGAGTAGAAGAATGAAATAAATTACAATCCAGTTTTTTTACTGTCTTAAGAGAAAGCTAAAAGGCACATTTTATTCCCAGTCACGTATCTGCAACTCAACAATTAGGTATAATCCATATAGAGACAAGGGTATAATTTACTTTGCTATTCTTAAAAACTGTGCAGGCTACACTTACACATGTTTTAATTATAGCTACTTTGTGACAGCTCTCAGACAATAAACCATATTTGAAAATGCAATTCTGAAAAAAACCATGATTTTACATGGATTTTGTCCAAGGAATCTTAATAAACTGATCAGCAAATATTAAGCTCCTCTGCTAGTTCCTCTTGGTAATTCTCACGATATCAAACTGACCAGGCAGTGCCCATTATTGACTGCCAAAACTTCGTGGCAATACCCTGGGGCAGAGCTCACTTCTTCTAGCCCCAAGCAAGCTTGTGGTTATCACTTCTTGAGCTAATGCGAGCTCGGTGTGGGAAATACACGGCACGTGGCACATCGTGGGGAGCTGTGGTGAACACACGTTCCAGGCAGTGCTGCATTCTTATAAGGTGCCTAATGCTAGCACTGTCATCCCTTCTCACACGTGCAAACTCTCAGTACAGACCAGTATCCAACAGCTATATGGCAAGACAGGATGCATTTTAGTGACTTACACGTGTGCTTTTTGGGATGGTTGCAAACATTCAGGCCTTTGGGCAAGCACCCCACCTGGCTTTGTATCAGCCCAAATGCTACATAAACTATTTTGTAGTGTTCTTGCATCAACTTGGCATGATAGAAAAAAGTCTCCAGACCAAAATCCTCTGAGGATTTCTCACATCACACGTGCTGTTTGAGACAGACACCGAAGTCATTTATCTGCACAGTTGTCCTCCAATCTGAAAAAAAACCAAGCCAAAGGGTCTTTGATATCAAAGAAAAATTAATTTCATGCACGCAATTCTTGGTCTTTTCAACTTGTTCTTTAATCAAACTCTCATGGTAAGTCATTTCACATTTTATACGTGAAATAGAACATTTTGTTTATAAACCAGAACACTACACAAACCTTGTTTTTGTCAGAGCAGGAGAACAGCTCTTAGGCAAACAACAACACAAAGCAACCCTTTCTACAGGCTGCTGGGTACTCCACACCACAAGAGAAAGTGAGGGTTACCTGTTTACAGCCAGAAGATGAAAGAAAGCTTGATCCTACCTTTTGATGTCAAAACCTTCCCTCAACTTAATGGCAAGTGTGCCTATCTAAAAGTGACAGGACACCCTGAAACTAGCTTTAATTCTTTCTCCCTCACTTACCCTTTCTAAAAGTTTCTTGCTTTTTTTCCCTCCTATCATCTCAAAATTGGCTTTAAACAACTGAGTTATCAACTTTTGTCAAACTGGGCGTTTTGGTTGGTTGTTGGTTGCGTTTTATTTTTCAAACAGGACAGATAACTTTCTCAAAGTTAAAATAAAAGTATTGGTTGTAACATGACAAGTGAGTGAGTGGTGAAGGAAGCATAGTGGAGGATCCCCATCACAAATACCTGGAGCTGCAATTTTATAACTGAAAGAACCACCAGATTTAAAGCCGGCAGGGGGTGGTTAGGATGGCTGAGGTTCTGCCAGGAAGTGTTTCCATACCTGACATATTTCAGAAAGTAAGTGCTGGGTAAAAAAAGGGCATATCTGCTCTTTCAACAGGTTGCCTACTGGTCCTAAATATTAAAGCCAGCTCAGAAAGCCAAGCTACACTGAATTTGCCTCCTAATCCATGAGAGGATGATCTTCTGGGACCATGGGGAGATCATTTCCAGAGCTCTAGAGAAGCTCATATATCAGCTACCAGCATTGCTCCTGCCCTGGGGATAAATGGAGGCCTGAAGTCTACAGTGCTTCCCACAAGGCTACAGCTCTTCAGGTCCAGATGTATAAACTTCAAGTAAAAGAAAGAGAAGCAAAGAGCCTATTGTTTTACAGTTAGCACTTCTTCCAGTTATTGAATGAGCACAGCAGATCAAATCCTATGAACCTGATTCTGACATCACCACATATATTGCACTATCTCTGTCAATTTAAATCAAATCACTGCTGATTTTTCCTCCTATTAGATCAGAGTTAGGCAAATGAACTGTTCAATATGACTGCAAAAGTCAGGAGCTTTGAGTGCAGTGTTGATGGGTCCTATGCACATACTTAAACACAACAAAACAGAATACACCAGAGCCTGACTAACACAAATCTGGCATGAGACCAGGATCTAAGCCTTGTTTTTCTCATTTATACATCACCACCACATTTTTCAAGTGCCACTGTCATTAAGTTAAGAGACAGAACAATCCATCATTTAAAACCATTAAGTAAACATTTTTGGGTCAAAAATATGACCTTTCGTATAACTTGGTCTGAAAAGAAGACCACTTTTCCGATGTGGCAAAGGGAATTAAGCAGAAGAATGCATCACACTAGCAACGAGTAAATCTAAGTGCTTCATCACTAATTAATTATGATTTCCACAGAATTTATGCTTCATGGTTGACTGCACCTTCAAACAAATCACAATCACAAATCACAAATCACAAACAATGAACTCATCCTTTTATTACCTACAGCCCCACCAAAATAACATCAGTTCCCTCATTTCTCCTCACTGCAGGGCTCCTCAGTCCCCTACTACAATATCCTTATGCCCTTTCTATTCTTTCTTCTCCTAGCTATATCTTTTATCAACTTTGTCTAGCTTGCTGGTGGGCCAAGAGACGTCAAGACCTTCACAGGGACCAGGTCTACATGAACAAAGTTTGACTGGCCAGGACACCCCATGCTGGTTGCTCAACCAGTCAGTCAGGAATCAAACACTTTTCCACAGCACAGTCCACAACAGTGCTTCAGGTGCCCTGTGATGAATTCTGCCACAGTTCTCTTTTGGAAGGAGAAGACAGGACATGGTGAAGGTCAGACAACTGTGCATCCTTATCCTCTTTCACCATACATCTCATTGACCTTTTGCAGAAACTTTGTATATTGGAGACTTAACCCTCTATTACAGCTTGATGAAATTGGCTTGTGAATTGAAACAATAACAGTTAGGAAAAGAACTGACATACCCACCCACAGTGTGACTACCTACATAATCTCCTTACTCTAAGAACTACCACTGATATCACACAAGCACATAAAAAGGTGCCACTTTAGTAGAAGGCAGAGATTTGCTCACACAATTTAAAATGCCTCCTGTTGTGCAATTTTCATGTAACTGCTCAAAACAGTAAAGTAATGCACAGTTCAAGCGGATAGAGAAAATCTGGGAGTTGCAGAGTTAGATTAGTATTACTCCCCTTAGCTGACTACATCACCTTGGACAATGAAAGGGCACTTTCTTTAGCTGCTCTTTACATGTCAAATTTAAAGTAAAAATTATCAGGTTACCTAGGGTCTTTTTGAAGCTTCTTGCAGTGTTTAGAGGAAGAAAAATACATATTTAACTCACAGATGCACAATCTTCTGTTAACAATAAAGTTTCTATGCTTTTGCATGTCGTGATGTCGTTAATTACCCTATAGCTCCAGAACAGCTCTTCTGTGCTCTGGCTTTTACTTCTATCCTGAACAATTGCTTCTTCTGCATTCAAGCCATAAGCACTGCAACTATTCCCAGCTACTTTGAATTCTAGTCAATATTTTTGATGTCCAATGTTTCATCCATTTAATTTATTTAGGCATTTGTAACAGATGAGTGAATGACAACAGCTGATAAAGACAACAGCAGAAAGGCACACCAGCTGAATAAGTTAATTCATAAGCCCACTTAAAAATCAGTCTGTTCTGGTTATCACCTTCCTCTCCTTCGGTTTCAGCATGATTTTTAGCAACCATGCTTCTCACGAAGTCCTGGACTCAGCAAATAATGCTTAAAAGTTAAACCACTCAAAACAGAAGTAACAATGTTCGAAAATAGTCTACTGCTTCCATCCTTTAGACAGCTGCTGCTAAAATAAAGATGGTGTGGAAGCAGAGAGGAAAATGGAACAGGCAATTATTTTTCATGTGTAAATCAGTAAGATTCTCTAGAAATATTGTGTATAGTTAGAAAATAAGCATTCCGAAGGTGTACAGCATTTTTTTCCTGTTCATGGTACTTCATGATCATGAAGGTTTGGAAATACCCACCAATTCTTTTCATCCCAGCAGGAGCTAAGGGTGTTAGTTAACATGCCAGGATGCTTTATTACCACTGGGAGCTTGGGTCAGCCCATCTGTACCATTATGTGAAGATGGAGAGTTGTCCTCTGGTAATTAATACATTTCTACGTCTGTCTAATTAAAGAGATCTAGTGCATTTATTCTCATTAAAAAAGAAATGTGGAGCTTTGCAGTTTCTCCAGTTTGGGGTTGTAAAAGAACTTCAAACATCAGAATAATTTTCTAAAAGTAATGAGTTCCCTCGTTCTAGTTGGTGCTGCAGCCCTGGTAATAAAGCATCTTTGCTAAAAACTGCTGTCTGCAGGCTGATTCATTCTGATGGCATGAGAGAGAGATTCAGACTGGGACTGCTCTGCAGGGAATCTGTGACAGTCTTTCATCAGCTGCATATTCTTGACTTATAAAAACAAAAGCAAAGGCATATTGTGAAGATCATGGAGCCTCATTCCTGGGCTGCAGAGTGTTTTAGCTGAAGATTTCAGACTCGGCTACAACAGCGTACTTGAGAAAAGGGTGCCATACAAACTTAAAATCAAGTGTGAGATTTCTGTCTCCATTGCTGTCTGTACAAATCAACAAAATCTCAATTATTCTCCCTTGAGGCATCTTGTGGATTTTGCTTGTCTCTTAACAGACCCACTCTACTCCTTTGAAGTGGCAAGCGGAGACAGTGGCTTGCCTCTCTGGGGTAATATGCATAATGAATGTGTTCACATACAACTGCCTCCTTTCTTGGCATATCTGCAGGATACTTGCACCAGATTCTCATCCAGACCATACCAGTGTAAATCTTGAATAATTTAGACAGAAATCATTACAGCTGAGGAGAAAAAGTGCCCAACAGGCTCCAACAGGAGACTGGCCTAAGCGAAGCCTGCAAAACTACTGTAAAGACACCTCAGAGAAATGTCTTCAGAAGACAATGCCAGGGCACTGAACTCCTAATTTACATGACCTTGCTTGGCTTTCCAAATTAGTCAGAATTAGGGAAGAGACAGAAGCTTGGGCTACAGCCCACCTTCCCTTTGCTTCACACCTTTTGACACTGCTGGGCCTCCTGGGGGGAGCAGTTGTTCTGCTCCTTCGAGTGTGGGAACCACAGGCATTTCTGGCGCTTGCATGCAGAACTTTCAATATACTCTCCCCTCTACTCACACCCACATTAAGCATAAAAGACAATGTTTTCCATCAACACTTATCAAAGTGCCAGTATTCTGAGAAGAAAAACTAAGGGAAAAGGGGGAATTCAGCTAAGAAAATGAAACCACTGCCGTCAACCCATTGAAAACTCTTCTAAAAGCTTTTTTCTTCCATATTCCCTACCAGAGTGCCAAACAAACAGTAATTAAAATATATATTATGCTCAAAGGCACAGATTATTCTTCCCACTGGATTTCTTGAGTGGTTCTCCTGTCTTCTTGCATCAGTGTTTCAAACTGTGAGCTTTCTGAGACATGACTTTCATTATCTCTGGGTCATTAGCAGCTCATAACTCAATGTCAGATAATACTGATAAAGAGAGACAAAGGGCAGACCCTTTCAAATTGTGGAGCCAAATATATTGCACTGCATTGTGTAAAGTCAAAACTGTATGCATTAATTATCAGGCACTGACAATGGTGGACACTTGTCTGGCTAAGAAAATTGGATGGCATGGCACATTATCTTCACCAGTGGGATTCACACAGCTGCTCAAAGGCCACATTGATGGCCCCGTTGAGTCAAAGATGGGTCTTGAGGGATCTTGGTCACTGGAACAGAACCCAAGACCCAGGTTAGTCTAGCTAGAGCAGAGTTGTAGCTTCAGAAAAATAATCTAAAACTATTCGTGAAAATCCCAAACCTTGGATTCTACTGTGACCATTAGGAACCACCAGCCACAGTGGACTCCCATATAACCTTGGGGTTTCTGCACCAAATGCAGAAGGTGCCTCCAGCTACCCAGCACTTGCAGTGGGCTCCATGGGATCTGCCAAAGTCATCCAGGAAAACAGGCCTAGGATCACTCATTTAATAATCTCAGTATTTTCTAGAGAAAGTAATTTTTTTAAGAGTATCCTAGTGACTAGCATTCACTTGGGAAGCAGAAGACCAGCCCTGGGGTGCACTGCACCAGATGAACACCTTGACCCTGAGCAGCCTGAGTCATTTCCCATCTTGATTTTCATTCAAGCCATATGAATCCCACATTATATGCAACATCATAACACCACTTTAGTAGGAAAGGTTGGAAGAACTCTCCCACACGACCTTATTTTCACAGGTATGACTCAAGGTACTCCCCAGTTCATTAGTGAATGTGGGTTTGAATGCCCTCAGGCTGATGAGGGTGGTGTACCTAGCTTACCTATCCCTTAGTCATAGCACCTAACTTACAACCTAATATGTAAAGGCATTGAAGTTTTCCCGTTGGGGTTTTTCTAACTGAGCACAGGACTGCTGATGGTGAGCATGTTCCTGTCTCATGTTCTCTGTGCAGGGAGCATGACTCTGCAACCACACCCTTCAAGTAACCATGAAAAATACTTCTCCAGTAGTTGGGAACATGGCGCAGCCCAAAGAATGTTGGTTCTGTCAGCATCCAGAGGCTCTCTGGGACCAAATCGGAGATGGCCAGATAAGGAACCTGCTGAGAAAGTGAGTTTAGCAAATCACAGCTTTAATTACATAAAACTTACCAAGGTGGCAGTAATCTTGTTATAAATATGGTACCATCTGGTTTTCTTGAACTCACCTGAAATATCCTCTTCCAGGGCACTGCCATTTATCAAAAAACTTCACCAGCTGCCTGAGGCAGGGCTCCAGCACTCAGCCTTCACCAGGGCTCACTTGCAGCTTTCTGGAAGCAGCTAAACAAATGACACCAGGATGTGGATACTCTCTAGGACAGCTGGCCTCCTAAGAAGCTGAGTTTTTAGGCTGCACTGAGAGCAGTATATGCTTTTTCTGCTAAAAGTTCTTCAAGTAAAATAACTTTTTCCACGTGACTTTCAGAACGTTGTTTTGTCAGCAGAACAAAAAAAAAAAGTTCAATATTGCTAATTAGGGATTCTTTTTTATAATTTTCATGCCAATAATTTTTCTTTGCAACTTTTATTTCTTTTTCTGCAAATAAGTATTGTGCTTTAAAGCCTTCTCAGTTAAATAAACGAAAAAGCAACTTCAGTTGTGATCCTAGACAGACACTGCTAAGCCATGTTTAATTAGTCTGGACTTTGTTGCTAAATATATTTTTAAAATAAATTCCACATCTTTGCAAGGATGCTAGGGGGAAAGGATGAAAAAGCAGTATTATACAACCTGCTGAAATTCTCTGTTACTCCAGTGTAACATGTCATTGTGTTAAAATTCTCCTCGCCCACTACGTACACACCTGAACACATTAAGAAGGAATATGGTTTTAGAATTTGGAAAAACTCCTGATCAAGTTTAGAAATGAGTCTACCATTTTCAACATGTAAAATTACACATACATCTCAATTTAGGTATAAACTCTATGCTTGAGGCACAAAGGTGCAATTCTACCAGTACTTGGTGAAATATTAATGACACAAATTTGGCTCCCTGATTTCAGAAGAGCAAGAAAAGTGGATTGGTTCTCTGATGGACTCATGTGACAAGGCTGAGAGGTTGATCTGCCTCAAATCTCAGTAGGTTGTGGGTACTACAAAGCACAAAGTGCCAAAGGGGGAGGAGGCTGAATATGGAAACTCTGAGACTCCAGAGAGGGTTTCACAGGATCAGAAGAAGCTTTGTTTGCATAGGTTGGCACGAACATGGCCTTGGATGTCAGGCCTTTATAATCAAGATGGCAGGGAAGTGATTTGAAACAACAATGCCTCCACTGAGAAAAGGCACCTTGGACATTTTGGAAACAGAAAATCTAAAAAAACCCACTTTGGAATCATGCACCTCCCTTTTCATGATAAGGGTCTGCTGCCACCTCCAGCTCAGTTTTCATCATTGCTAAGAGTCTCCTGCCTTCAATCTGGTGAAGTAAATACCATGATCATGATCCCAAAAGGCTCCACCTGCCCTATGGCACGGAGTGACCTGAAGGTCTGAAGATGAGGCAGGCAGGAGCCCCCATCACCTGCCTGGAGCAACACTCAGCCTGTCAGGCTGCAGAAATCCCAACGCTGCTCACTGGGAGGCACTTAATCTCCAGCCAGGGTTTACAGCACCACCTCTACCTGCAGTGCAGGCAGTTCCCAGGTTCCTCATCTGTTCCTGAAGTTACCATGTCAGGCTGGAAAGGGTTTAAGGCGATATGATCCTTCCCAGAAGAGTCATGCTAGCACCAGGGTAGGAGTTGTGCGCTGACAGCCCGAGCACAGACCATATGTCCATAGCCAAAATCACCAGTGAAGACATCATGTAACCACACCTTTCCCCAAAAAAACCTTCCCTGTGGCCACAAGGAGATTACAAAGGGTGAACAAACTATTACACATTTCAGCACTATTTACAAACAGGTGTGTCTCAGATATTATATAACTATGCATGAAGGAAAGAGTTTTGATTATTTCTGGATTGTAGAAGTAACACTATAAGGAACGAAAACAGCTCTGCTCTGAAGACTTTTGCAGCTGAATGGTCAGACCATGTTTTGTGATTATGAATAACAGGGAGGAGGAGTTCTTCTTTTCCTTTGTACCATCCGCAGTGGTGCCTCTGTGAAAATACAAGGCAGTTACGAATGACAGGGGCTGCAAAGCAGGACTGCCGTGAGATGGTTTAAAAGCAGACATGGAGATGGATAGTTAATCCTTATAACAAAGTTCTAGGTCTGAAAAAACAGAGCCTGGGATTATACCATGGAAAGAGAAGGCACATTCAAGAAGGTCACTGTTTCATTTAACTAATTTGAGGTCAGGGCAAGGTAGGGCAGACGGAAAAAAGAAATGCAAAATGTTCTTTAAACAGTTTTATTAATCATGACAGGATCTAGTGCTGAGGGGAGGAAGAGAAGAACTTTATGCTTTTTACTAGAGTTTTAAAACAGCCCCACCTTCAGATGAACACAGTTAAGTGGGTTTCTGGAACATTCATAGCTTCTTCTTTCCTGGTTTTCTACATCCATAACAGAAATAGTAAGGAGCACTGAAGTCTATTCTGGTGGATACAGTAGTAAATTAAATGTGCTGAATTCTAGTCCCTGTCCCTGAGGGTAGCAAGCTGTGAACAGCCCACATCTGTATGACTAACTTCACTTACTCTCCAAAAATGGGTGGCCATTACCAAGCTGTTCATTTGGAGTTTCTCCTCCCCTGCACTAATTCTGGACCTACCAGTCAGACACAGAAAGTGACAGCTGACCTACGGCAAACCCATGCTAAGGACTCTGCTAACAGTTCAGCACTATGGGCAATCACTTTCCTGTAGCCAAAGGGGCTGGAAATATGGAGCCACATTCAGCAGCTGTAAGCAGGCAGGATCCCACTGGACCTCACATCCAAGACAAATTACCTCACAGACAAATTTCATTTAGCTTAATCATCTTCCCCTTTGCCTATGCTTAAGGTGGAGCAGCTGGAAGTCTTTCACGCTGGTCATTTTATGCCAGTGGAAATTTCCAGTGTAAAGGTCCTACCTCAGGTCCCTGATCAGTGATGTAAATGGCTCTTCTAGACCCCAACTTATAGTGAAGACTAGTTGGTCTTTCGGGAACACAGAACTGACTGACCTTTGCTGTGCTCCTGCTCAGGAGTGGCATCTGGAGGAAATGGGGAAGGGACCTAGTCAGTGGGTCTGCAAGTGTGAGAATAACAAAATTTGAAAAAAAGTTCTCCCATTAACAGGAGACAAAAAGGTGACAGCTGTCACCACACCCCTGTCATTACATTAGCAGCGCTTTAGTCCCAGTTTTGGGAAAAGGACCCTGTCCCAGCCCCCAGTCCATGGAGAGAGGGGCCAACAAAGCCTGTTTATTCATCTGTTAAGCATTCAATCTTCCATATTTCATCAAGCAGAGCACCTACGAAAGGAGACAGGAGCTTTGCCTGAGAGGACTCAGCAGGATTTTGGCCTTTCATTTTAATGGTTAGGCAGCTCTGAGTCTCAACCTTCAGCAGGGCTGAGGAGATCTGTGCAGATGGGAGAATGCTCCTTCTTTTCTTGTGGTAAAATTAAAAAGAAAAAGAAGCTCATACATCATAAAATGTGACAATTCCCAGAGTAGTTCTTTTGGGGCTCCTTCTACCAAAGAGTTGTAGCACTGCCAGGCAAAAGGAGAAATGATCTCAATCACCCAGACCCTAGGAAAACACTATATCTTTTTTGTGAATTGTGAGTTTAAACAGAAGTTATGCAGGAAGGACGAAGTCAAAAAACACTTTTTCCAGATGTCAGAAAGATTGAAACACACATGAGGGTAAAAAGCAGTGTTACAAACTTTTAGCTTGATATATCTTGTAGGTGAAAGAACTAATGCTGTAAAGAAAATGTTTGTCTAGTGCTGCTGAGTCTGCTCTAGAGTGTAACACTGGTCAAACAGCACTTTCACCAAATGTTTCTTAGCCACTCTGCTGTTTGAAGAGCAGAAAGTACAGGGAGGAGGAGAAAAAAGAAAAATCCAACTGTGAACACTAAGTTCTATTTACTGAGATAAAGATTGAAGAAATAGATATGGATATAGAAAATTCTCTTGAAATATGTTCCTTGTTATAAATAAACCATGTTGCCAGCACTTAAATAAAAAAAAATAAAATAAAATCCCTGTTGAGAGTCACAGGGGAGCAATACCATCGCCGGAATATCTGCTGATGCAGCTGAACTATGCTTAAGACATCTGCTGAGATGAAACTACTTTGTGGCTGGAGGTATTAGGAAAAAGAGAGTTACTTCAACAAAAAAATAGCCAGTGTGTGAAAACAAAACCACACCAAACCCTAACAGATCACACACTTCTACAACTGTGGCACCACCATACAGTAGTTATTCCATCAATCTGTCTGCCTCGGAATTGAAGCAGAAGATTGTAAAACAGGCTGATAAATGAAGAAACCTCCCCCACAGCACCACTTTCTGTTGAAACCTTAGATCCTGAGCAGACTCGCAAAATATTAAGAGAAAGCGAGGATCAAAAATAAGTGGGATTTGCAGCCAATTTATTCAAAATGAGCGCCTTGTTCACTTTGCTGCCAAAGCTCCGAGCTCAGCCCCCGCGAGGTCTGCCTGACACTCCGTGCTGCTGTCACTAGTACCCAAACCGAGGGCAGCAGAGCAGTGCCCAGCACACGCCCCAGGTGGAGCCGCTGCAGGCAGGCAGAGAAGCCGGAAGTGGGCAGTCAGCAGACATGCATTATTCATGTGACATGCACCACTTGACCAAGGGTGAGTTTTAAAACAATTTCCTTAACTTGGAGTGGCTCTCACTTCACTTTGCGAGTGGTTTGATGCTGGCTGTGCTGCAGTCATCCTTTGGTGGCTGCAGCTACACCAGATCAACTGCTTGACCAGAAGACACATAAGCACTTCATTTTAATTAAACTACTTGAAAAGTCAGCTTCAACAAAACACAAGTTGTTTCTGCACACAAACCATGCCTTGCCTTTTGAAGGCTGCAGTCTTCCATTTAGTTGTTTGTAATGAGTACAATTCTCTGCATTTCTTCTGTAAGGAAAGTAGGAATTCTTTTTTTCACTTTTAGTATGAACTCCTTACTCCTACTTTTTTAAACATTGCATAATGATTACTAACCATCAGTCAGGACTTCAGGCAATAAGGGTCAGATTGGCAGACCTAATGCACATGTACATTAGAGATATAATCCAGGAATACTGAAGAACAGGTACTCCTCCTAGGTCCAAACTCGAAACAGCAGAGGGTTACTGCTTCTCACCTTTGTCCCCCCATTCCCTTCTCTCCGATTTGTTCTCCTCCCATCTAAAATTATCACAGCTGTTACAAGCATTTGTTGTCTCAGGTGTCACTCAACAAGCATCTTTACCCCTCCTTGCTCTTTTCTTCTGATGCTCCTCCATCAGCATTTAAAAAAAATATTTGCCAGCCACCATACTTACAGTTCCCATGCTCCCCTTTCCTGCCAGCCTAATGATAAAAGTTTCCTCAGTTCTTGGGTTGTCATGGGTTTAAAACATGAATCAACTTCAGGATTAGCTTTTGTTCTTCTAGAAAAACCAGGGGGGCAGGGAGGGAGGGGGCAATCAAAAACCCAGTTTCTCGAAGAGTCCTAGATGGAACCTTTTTACCTGTACATAAGGGTGAGGCCCGAATGTGTGATGCACTGACCAGTCAAGAAACGGCCATGACTTCCCAGAAGGAGGATTCCACAGGTAATTTACTACCCAGTGGCAGCTTTTTTTTTTTGGTGAAACAACACATGAAACTTTAACTCCCTGCTCAAACATTTTAGTGAATCAAGAGCTCAGAAAATGCTCGAAGTCCCCTGTTCACATGGAAAGCAGTGGTAGCCTTTCTGATTTACCTCTGGTCCCTTAAGAAATAACTCAGTAACTGAGGTAACTTTATTAATACCTACTTGACAGACGAAAAAGGTAATGACAGTCTTGTCATGACAAGCCTCATTGTGGCTTTTGCTTTTCCTCCCTGCTATTGCTTTCAGCTCCTCTTTACTGGGAAATCTGACTCGTTTGCTACTTTTGTAATACACAGTAATGCAGAGTTAGGGGATTCCCTGATGGAAGAGCTATTTAGATTCCCTGATGGAAGAGCTATTTACAGTTCAGTTGTAGTCAGCACAGTTCATACGGGATTGCAGGATTTTGTGTGTGTGTGTATGTATATGTGTGTGTGTATATATATATGTATATATGTATGTATGTGTTTGTACACACTCTCTCCTGAATCTAAGGTGGTCTTGTATGGTAGCTTTTGCAAAAAAAACTAGTAAAGACAAAAATAAGGTTCTTATGGGTACTTAAAAGTACCTCCACAACCAAAATAAGCTAAGAAAGTATAGGCTGTTTTTATCCTTCCTTGATGTTTATATATATATAAATTTAAGAAACCTATAGGCCATATAGGCCTATTTGTACAGAGAAAAAGTGTACAAAAAGGCATCTCTCTGAGGTCAGACAAAACACAGATATTAGCCATCCTAAAACTATTGAAGGAAGACGAGATGTTTGGTATTAAGTATAACTTTTTGATTACAAATAGAGAATAGGTGACAACATGATGCAGATGGTCTGTATCATGTACTGATAAACATTTATAAAAATGCTTCGTGCTCTCCCATTGTGATAAGTGATTCACAAACATTCTTGTGGCCATTTCAGTGGGCCTGGTTCAGTGGGACTCATTGTTCGGCATATCTGTATTGGTTGCTCACATGTGTTCTTGTTCCATGTATAGTCCTTTCGAGAATCAAATGCCAATACCAATACAAAATGCAGAAGGTTTTGAAAATCGTTCAAGGAGGTTGTACTTACAGGCTTTGCAGGAGTGTATTCACTTCAAAAATAACTTATGAGCTAAGATGTCTGTTCCAAAATAAACTTCTTCATAGGAAACAAGTGATGTCCAACATGGAACATTATAAAAAAGAGTTCTCCTCTTTCCTGAGAATCACTTTGGAGCAGTCATGCAGAGAATATGTACCATGTTCATTGTGAGCAGAGCACATGCTCATCTCCCACATTAGAGAACATCCTATCCCAATGGTGTATTCCAAAGGCCCAAAGAGAAGAGAAGGGTTTTTTATACAACTTATTGTTGCAAACTGGAAAAATAAAACCAGCATAAAACAAACAAACACACAATACAGAGACAGAGATGTGAAGTATTTCTTTGAATACATACATGCTGGTCTTTTCCACCCAAATAAATCTTCATGCTACCATAACTATTCAACTGATTTTACTTCAAAAGATATGGGCAGATCTGCAAACATTTTCCCCCACATTTTTGTGGCTTTCACCCTTTCAACCCATTTTCTGCTATGGAATTAATTTACAAACAATGTGTGTTGTCCCCTGAATGACTGTATGTGAAGGATACCCTGTGCAATGAGGCATTTCATACCATTAGGGCCACCCAGTCTGCCCCTGGAGACACATCCTTCTGAAAACTGTGTTTACGTTTCCAGTTTTATATAGTGTTTGAAGTTGAGAATTTTCTCTTAAATGCTTGGCATATCCTTTTCATTACTCCATAGTGTACTTCTCACACAAAATAACAGGTAAATAAGAGAAGAGGATCTGAACGTATTTTTTATGATGTTTATGTCACAGAACACCTGCTATTACCTTTGATTTTAAAATCCTTCTAGCATGTTAGAATTTGTGAAATTATTTTGATCAAAAAGCATTTGGTCCATATATCTTGATGTGTATAATAGTAGCTCACTAGTGCCTGAGAATTAAATTATACCATTTTTTGACAGAGGAAAAATTTTTCAGAGGCAGTGTGGGTGGGGTCTAGCACCAGGTACCTAGAACAGGGGGTTAAACCACAAAAAAAATGAAAAAGTTTAAACCATGACAATCTTCCACTATTTTAGGCATGTCAGCACATATGTTTGTTCACAGAAGCATTGTTTCAGACTAAGATAGATATAGCTGATAGACACAACTCCAAACTATTCCTAGTACCTCTGTAACAAAATTTAAGGCAAAGCATTAGGGTTCACAAAACCAGCATGCAGTATTTGGGTACAAGTAGCCCTATACCCTATTGATATAAGTATCTCAAACAGTCTAAAAAGTGGTGATGCAAGTGCTGGGTGTGTTTTTTGCAACCAGCATTGCTGCAACAGAGCTATTCCAAACAAAAGTCCACACGTGGTCCTTGTAAGGTTCTTCTTACAGGTTTTTCACTGCTGCAGCCAGCTGGTCCTTCCTCCTCCTCCTTCTCCTCGTCCTCCCCAGGCCTGGTGTGTGGGGCCCAGGTTTCGGAGGTGTGCGGAGGCCATGCGCAAGCAGGAGCAGCTGCTGGCATCACAGTCCTGGCCCACCACGGGCCACCAGGGCAGAGATGCTGGCAGAAGCTCCTGCCCTGAATGCCCATGGCAAGCTGGGGTGCACCTGGCCCCCAGCACTACAAACAAAGCAGAAAATCAAGAATCTTTGTCTGTGGCTGAGTGTTATTTGAGCCTGTGAGCTTCACGTTTTCTAGCTTTTCTCCATGACCACAACAGCTAAAACTCAATTTCCTTTTTAGTTTGTTAACCAAAGCCAGACACCTGTCTTCTAAAACTTGGATTTGAATTTCCCTTGTTGCCAGCTAGTCTCTCCCTTCTCCTCTCCTCTTCCTCCTCTCCCACAACACTCCAATGCTCAAATTTGGGAAGATTTATGCTTGAGCTGCTGGAGCTGGCAGCATTCTATTAGTAGCAGAAGGTGGTATTCGAGTAAGGGCCAAAGTAACACAGAATTGCAGAGCTGGATACAAGAGCAAACAGAAAAGAAACACCTACCATAAGGTACTTTGCATCGGAGCTGGCTACAAATTTTTCACCAAAGCAAATTTTCAGTGAGAATTGTTCTTCTTGGTTTCGGTCAAAGACAGATTCTGCATGTGAAGTGTCCACTTTTGCATTTGGCCTTAAAATAAATGTGGACTACCAAACAAAAGATATTACAATAAGCATGTATTCCAGTTTTCAGCCAAATTGTATTTGACAAAAATCTGTCAATTCCCAGGGGAGCAAAGAACCTTTTTTCACCTAGTCCTATTTTATAAGCCTACAGTATACAATACCTATTGTTTTCTGTGTTGTTAAACCTCTTACCATGGTTCAGTATTGCAGCTGGCTGTCATGCTTGTGTTTGTACGCTGAATATCTGTGGGGTAGATTACTTCATCATTTATGTGTATGAATTCCCCATTTGGAAAGGGAACATAGCACATTTTGTCTGTTCAGCTGATAAGCATAGCAACGACTGTCTCTTACTGTGCTTGGGTACAGTGCCACTTAAAATGGGCCTTCATTTTCAATGAGCACTGATGTTGTGCTAATGTCATGCAAACAATATGGAATAATAGTCTTATTAAATTTGTATCTTCTGATCAGCTCCAAAGCAGGCAAAGAAACACATGCTCAGGTTATTTTTTTCCCCAGAAACAGGCCTCATGAAGCAAATCTCCCTGGTTCTCTGACAGTGGATGCTGTCTATAAATCTTTGCATGTCCATGCTGTTTGCTGAGCAAACAATGAGGACAGGGGTATCCTCTAGGATTATTTGTGCACTAGTGATAGAAATCACATTGATATGAGGCTAACTCATTCTTTCCTCTTCTTCCAACAGCTCCCCAGATTATTCTTAGTCTCTTTTTTTTCTCCTTCCTCAACAGGATTTTATTTTTGCACTGTCAGTAGAAATGTCCATTACATAGTGGTGCCATTTCATGGCAGCTGCTTTAAACGTGCTTGCCATCAGCAGATCTGAGCTCAAGTTCAGCATGCAGAGGAGCTATATTTACAGGACTGTCATCTCTGTGGGCACTTCCCAGAACAAGCCAGTCTGAATTTACTGTCCATGCTCAGAAGAGAGGGTCTGGCAGGAGAGGTCCAGCAAGGCCTCAGCAGTGCTTTCATACCCCATGCCCATAACAGGGAATGCAAATGTTACTTGCGTGAAGGAGAGTTGGTGTTCCTTCCCAGGTGGCCCCTTTAACGATGACAGGATGCTGAATTGTCAACTGTACACTGTACAGCCCCAACAGTGTCTCCAGCCAC
This sequence comes from Dryoscopus gambensis, assembly GCA_013389985.1. Classification (NCBI taxonomy): domain Eukaryota; kingdom Metazoa; phylum Chordata; class Aves; order Passeriformes; family Malaconotidae; genus Dryoscopus; species Dryoscopus gambensis. Next base: position 20,168 of record WEIT01031885.1, read on the forward strand.
TTGTGTCCCACTGGGCAAGTCCACCACACAGCATTGCTGGCAGGGAGATATAACCCAGCACACCATCACCGTCAGAAAAGGGGAAAAGCTCCAGGAACAAAGATGAGGAACAAACTGAGGATGATGCAGCCTGCTTGCTTTATTCTAGTCTCCACTTTCAGGTGCTGATATGGCTCTTCTGCTGGCTTCCCCCTGAACCTGAGCTCTCACACAATAAGTAGAGCAGACCAAGTTCCAGAGTTGTGCAGAAACAGTACAATCTAGGACTCATCTCTAAACAGAAACTGCAGCAGTTTGGTGCAGGCAAGTGCCCGGATAGCAAAGGATATTACAGGCATGCAGAACTCACTGCCTTCCCTGTGTATCTCAAGTCTACAGATCTGTAGCACTTGGCTTTGGTTGCCTCTCTGAACTTTGCCTAAAGCACGAAACACTCATGAATCTGCAAAACTGGACTGAAAGTCTCCAGAGAAGAGGATTACCCAGAAGAATTTTAGTATTTCCTGCTTCCAGTTGGGCTGGAACCAACACAAAAACAGCTATAACAGTATTTGGCTCTGAGATGCCTGTCCCAGCCAAAAGGCAGGAAATTTAGAGGTATGTAAAGATGAAAAAAAAAAAGATGGGAGATTGGGGTGAGGAACAGAGCTGAGCTTTTCAGAAACTGAAGGGGAAAAATAATTAAGTTCCGTCAGTTCTTATTTGTTTCTGAAGGATTTTCCTAACCTGCAAGGCTAGGCCCTCCCCTCTGAATAATGCCTGGACTTTTGTACAAAAGAACAATCCCTAAAGGCTAGATTTTGGGCCTTTGGCACTGTTTTATACCTCCCAGAACACAATAAAACTGCCAAGTCAGACTGGGATCTAGCCCAGAGTTTGTATTAACTAAATTATTTATTTAGCTGATAATTACAGGCTTCCTGGGCCTGAGTCTCTTTACACAAGTACTCTTTGGAGACCTCTACTGAATTCAGAGGAAAGCATAATCTTCTCACTGTTCTTCAGCAGATCTGGCAATAGTTAGAAGGACTGCAGCAATCCTACATTATTACAGACCCATGCACAAATGTAGCACTTCAGAGAGAAACCACCTATCAGGATAAACAGTGGGAACTTGCTTTGTGTACACATCTGGAAATGAAGGGTTTAGATGTAACCCTTTCAGATTTTTGCTGCCTGTGACCTCCCTCACCAGCACAAAAAAACTGCACTTTGTCAAGGGGGAAGCTGGATTTGCACATGCATACAGCACGAACACAGTCCCTCTGACTGCTGGCTGCATTGTTCTGTTGCATGCAAAACAGAAAACAGACCCTTGTAAAAGCAAGCAATGACTTCAATAGCAATCACAAGGCATCACAGGAAGTTTGTACCTACTTACAGCAAGGTGGCCATGCAGATTGCCTGGAAAGCCCTGTGGTTCTGGAGGTGCACAACGACGTGCCTCACCAGCCTCTCTGGGTCTCAAAGCAACTCATCCCAGCTGGCACTACACCATAGTGTCTGCATTGATCACCACGGTCCTTGCCTAAGGGCTGCTGCTCTATGGCCACATTGCCACTGGCTTCTTCTTCCCACTCTGATCCCACTCGAAATTTATGTTCTTAGACACAATCTACATATATTCTGTATTTTTGCCTTTACTCTAGAGCTGGATAATCCAGTGTAGACCAGCTGCTAAAAGCTCTTGTGCTCTCATAACCTGCCGTATTAAATACCCTGATCTGGTAATGGTAGTTCACACTCGGGGATGAAGGAGCATCTTGATTCAAGCTATATGTGTCTGCAAAGAGTGTAAGTGCAGCACTGAGTCTGCTGAGTAATTTACTTCTCCAGCTGGGAGAGAAGGTGGGCAAGGAGAACAGCTCTGGCCAATGTCACTGGTAACCCCAGGCACCAGCTGCATGCTCAGCCTGGAGCAAGTGGGCTCTGTGTGGGATCTCTGCAAAGTTCTTACCCCTGGGTCTTCCCTTCCCACAGCCCCCTGCCACATGGGACAGGTGATGGGACAGTTCTTGACTCCTTGTATATTTTGGTATGAAGCTCAGAAATTTGGCCATCCTGCTCTGATGAGTCAGCCCAAATGCATCTTGATAACTGGGGATGTTCACTGACTCCTGAAGAGAGGGAATAATCTAATTAGGTTCTCACTAGTCATAAATTTGGAATTGTAACAGAAAATTTTAAAAACTGAGTGTTTCCAACTAGGTTTCATGTCTCTGGAAGATAACGGCATAAACGTTTGGGTAATGATCATCTAATTAGATATGTATTTACCTGAACTCATTCCATTGTGGGAAAAGGAACTTACGAAAATTGGTCTTGAATGATAGCTTGCTTTAGTATTAAAATGGTCACCAAATGAAAAGCCTTTTAAAATATACTCAATCCCAATTTTCATTCAACAAAAAAAGGGCAAGCACTTTGGATACCAAGGGCCAAATTAAAAATGGACTTGCATATAAAAAGAAGAGAAAAATAAAAGCCTTTAGTTTAACTTACAAATAAAAGCATAAATGCCCTTGGTTTAACCTTTCTGTAGCCTCCTACTCACAATATCATTTACACTGTCACCCAAACGCTTGAAGAGAAAAGCTTTCCCCCAGGATCGTGACCTTCTCTTTGTTTTCTGTGGTCTTGCACCCCAGATTCGTGGATATAACTCCTACTGTACATGCTACCAGACCACCCCACTTGTAGCTTTACTACATTTTTGTCAAAGAAAAAGCTTTGGGCAAAAGTTTTGTCTTCAGCTGTCTCTTTTTACTGGCATCTTAACTTTGACATCTTTCACCACCTGGGGCTTAAGAGGCTTCTTATAATTGAGAAAGGGCAAGTTCAGCACCTTTTTCCATGATCCTGTGCCATGCAGGTCCCACTTGGTTATCAATGGCAGTGTTATGCAAGTTTAGCAAGGCTAAACACTCGTTAACTACTTACAGGATTTTTTGGCTCAGCAAGTAAATCCTCCAACAATTCTGCTTTCTTACTCTGCTATCACATTAGACAGCATAACTTTGGGGCTGGACAAGAGGGGTTTTCACAATCTGTGCCTTTGCAAGCAGAAAATCGTGAGTGTTTAGGGTGCAATTCTTGCAGAGCTGAGATGACACAGCCTCTTTATGCAAAATAGTTTTTCCCTTTCCAAAATCAGAGTACAACTGTGAGTGTAAAGGATCCTAAGGACTACAGCAAAACAGATAATAAATAATAATCTCACCCTCCCACATACTCTGGGGCTAGGAAAGCAGGATGGTGGTTGTTGTCACTTCTTTTTCTTGGGGAACGCCTACCTCCTTCTCCTTTAGAACACTGGGGTAGCAGGGATACGGAACTAGATCTACTGATGCCTAGAGTTAAGGGGAAATTCAGATAGCACCATACCATGATCCCTTTGACCCAAATTAATCTCACTTAAACTCCAGTTTAGTCCCTGTACACCTTTAGACCAAAACACTTCTGGCGTCCAGTGAGAGCTAGGAACACCTTGATTTAGACATGGCGATGAAATTTAGGTTAAATGCAGATTTTTTGGCGATGAAGTTTAGAAATTAAATCCTTATCAGGATGAGGTAAATTGGCATTGACTATAAATGTGCATCAGTACTCTTGCTTCCCTTTCAGTGAGAAGAGTCATTCAGCCTGGGCAATAGATTTGCAAATTGCCAAGGACAAGCAGAGAGCTTCCACAAACCTCAGTAGCACCTCTAGTGTTTCCTTGGCATGGTGAAAGCTGTGGTTATGCCCTCTTCATTCTCCCAGCCTTTTCTCTATGCACAGTTTCTACAATCTGGATCTTCTTCATCCTTTTCAATAGCAAATAGCCTTATTTTCTGTTTCATACCCACCTCAAACTCACCCTTTATATCTTCTACATTTCTCTCTTCAGTTTGGATCCACATGACAAGTACCAGCTCTTTTACTGACTGCTTTTTCCTTCTTATGAAAGTTGTAGAAAAAAATGTACAAAAGTGTCTGTCATGGTTTCACTCCAGCCAGCAGCCAAGTCCTGTGCAGCCACTCACTCTCCCCCACCAGCAGGATTGGAGAGAGAATCAGAAGGGTAAAAGCTGGAGAACTCATGAGCTGGGATAAAGATAGCTCAATAGGGAAAGCAAAAGCCATGTACACAAGCGAAACAAGAAATTAATTGACTGCTTTGCATGGACAGGCAGGTGTTCAGCCATCTCCAGGAGAGCAGGATGCCACCACATGTAACAGTGACTTGGGAAGATAAATGCCATCACTCCAAATGTCCCCCCCTTTCCTCCTTCTTCTCCATCTTCATATACTGGGTATGATTTCACATGGTCTGGAATATCCCTTTGGTCAGTTTGGATCATCTGTCCCAGCTGTGTCTCCTCACAAGCTCTCATGCACCCCCAACTTCCTTCACCAGTGTCTCAGTATGAAAAGCAGAAAAGGCCTTGGCTCTGTGTAAGCCCTGCTCAGCAATAACAAAAACATCTCTGTATTATCAACATTGTGTTCAGCACAAATCCAAAACACAGCCTTATACCAGCCACTATGAAGACAATTAATTCTACCCCAGCCAAAACCAGCACAGTATCAAAAACTATAAAAAAGAAAAATATGTCATTAACTAAAATGTAACATATTCATTTTAGGCCAGCTTCTTAGGAAAGACAAAGTTAACATTTGCTTCAGTATTTTCATAATTTCTGCTTTATAACAGAAGCCACTGATTAATTTCAATAAAATTTGACAGGTGTAGAGAAATCTTGATACATTAAGTTCCGACAACTTTGAAATGTTACGTAGTGCAGCTGAAGATATGATTTCAGCCACTGGGAAATCAGAGCTAAAGAGAGGAGAAAGACCCTAAACAGCCCTTCTGTCTATGGAAAAGCTGCAATAAGAGCCGACCATCTCTTAGGCCATATGTTATTTTAATAATACTTCCCTAGGTTTCCTACCTTTAAGCCATGTGTCTCATTTGTTGGGGGTTTTTGGGGTTTTTTTCCCTCGTGTTTGGGGAAAGCACTGGTTTCACTTGTTGAATGCTTTTCTTTTCCTTTTCATAAGCCAAATATCTGGTCATCCCAATAGTCTTGTGAGGAGTTTGTCATGCATCATGCTGCAAAAAGTCACAAACTTGGCCTTAATTTTTAGACCATTCACATACTGATCTATTGTTTCTGCATATCTGCAGGAGTCTGATATCTGGTAATAAATAAAAAGAGATATCCAAATGTCACATATTTCTTGGAGCTGAAAAAGTCCTGGAACTGATCCATTAGTAGAGTTAACTTTGCCTTATCCTTTTACATTACAGAGCTGAGACTACTATCAATACATCATGCCCAGTCACGTGAGGCAAAGCAGATGCTTGTCATTTCTTTCTTCACCATCTTGCTGGTACATAAATACTGTTCAAACATTTGTCTCCCCTTTCTCCCATACTAGGATAGGACCCCTGTAAAAAAAACCAAGGTTTGTCAGGGTGCCATGTGTCTTCTATTTTCCCCATCAGTCCAAAGCAATAACAATCCAGCTGTGCTGGGGTCAGAGACACGGTGTGCAGGAACAAAGGCAAGGTATGAACATGTTGTATGTGATTGCTCTAGTCTGGAGCTGAATTGAGAGACTGAGGTCCTTGACATAAATCCAAGCACCGTGTAAACTGTTCCAATCTGGTTAATCTGGTATCTTGCAACTGTCGTGTATATCAGTATAATGTGTGCCTATGCTAGAAAACCAGATCATGCAAGAAAAAAAGACCCTTGAGAATGAGGGCTGCTAACACACTGCTAAATATTCAGTGCAGGCAGACACCATCGTGTTCAGCGTTGTGGCAGCTGGTCAGCCCATGGGCTTAACCACAACCAGCTGATGTGATGTTAAACATTACAGTCCCTGTCTGTGTTCAGTGTTTAACAGCATGTTTAGCATTGTCTTAGTTACCAGGATTCCTCGGGGTTGTGTTTTATCATGATGAAATTTTCCAGTGTGGAAGAGCTCCAAAAGGCTAGTGTTTTACAACCACTGGAACATAAAACAGAATATAAAGTGACAAAGAGGAATAGATGGCTTTAGCCAGTATGCTTGCCTTATGGCTATTAAAGAGATCTTCCTCCTACACATGATATTGCCGCAGGTGCAATCATGAGCAAAAAGGTCCTTTGTTTAGGAAGGAGGCACTGATAGCAGGCATTTTTCCCTGCAGGGTCCTCCATTCCGGAGAAGCCTCCACTCTCTTTGTATGAAAAACCTCAGACTCATTGACTTGAGGGCATCCTGGCAAGATCCACCCGTTTTCTTCGTTTTTATTGGAGATGACGGGTTGAGTTAATCAAGATTTCAAGTTGAGAAAGCCTTTTGCTTTGGCACAGGAACTGTTGCAGTAGGACAAATTAGGATACTTGGATTTTTATCCATAGGTCTGTGTGTATTTAAAATAATTACCCAAGTGTGTGGAGTCATCATGATGGGTGCTTTTTAAATAAAAGGGGAGAAGTAAGAAAAGATAAAACATTATGTCATCATGTAACTCCTGGAGTTTGAGTTCTCCACTGAGCCCCTTCCCAGATATTTGAGGAGCAGAACTATGCAGACCCAAAATCAACTTTGGAGAAGTTTGGACCTAGGTTGACAAGCAAGTTCTGGATCTACCTCCTTTATCTATTAGGAAATAAAGTCAGTCTTTGATCAGAACCTTCCTGAACTTTGAGAAATTATGAGTATGCTTCAAAAATGGACCTTTGCTTCCTTCAGTTTTTGTCCCCTGGACAGATGGATTCTAATGTGATTGGTCCTCAGGTTCCTGGCACAGCTGCAATGCATTGGGTTGCAATGGATCCTTAGATCCTTGACAAAGGCTCCTTAAGGAACTTTGAAGTTCTCCTGCCAAATATTGCAAAAATTGTGCAACTCTGCAGAAGTAGACCTCCAAACAATACATCTAGGTATTTCCTGTGCCCTCTTTTGTTTAAGAAACAAAGGAAAAGAATGGAGAAGAATCCCCTTCCCTGAAACATTAAAGTTAACTAAAACAGGCAAAATCAGGGAACATAAAAGTAACCCACCTCTCACTAGTGGCGCCATCCCACAAAACTGATTGGAATTTTAGCAAAAACAGATTATCTTAGACACTTTATTAAACATTAGACATTTTATTAAAAAATCACTGAAAAATGTTAATTGGAAAAATATTTTCTGCCCTTACCTTTGCAACCATACTGGCTATGCCTGACAGGAAAAACCAAAACAAATTTGTATTGACACTGACATTCTGTGCCTTTTGAGCAAAACAAGGAAAATGATACATGGTGGCTTGATCCAAAACCAGTGAATGACCATGGAATGTTGCCCATTTACTGCATCAGGTGTAAGATCAGGCCATACTATTTTAATGCAGTCCCGAGCAAAATGTAAATAAATTATTACCTTAATCTCTTGCCTATCTCTGTAAACTGACCATCTAAGGTCCAGGAACCAATAATTACATATTTTATTTAAACTAGTTTTTCTCATTACCTTGTTTTTGGTTGCTTTAGGAATAAGGCAACTTTTCCTGAACCTCTGCACATCCCAAAGATCTCTTTCTTTGGGCAGCTCTTTTTAAAAACCCTGACTGTTGGACAGTCATCTGATGCAGATACCGCAAATTGATTGTTCCATTTTGGTCATTTTCAACAAGTCAGCTGCCAGATAAGACTTACCACAGCACTTTTGTCACTTGTACATCTATGCCAACGTGGCTTGAAATTCTGGAAACCCAAGACATGAAGACAGACTCTTGTGAATAGCAATGATGTTTCATGCTTTTCAGTGGGGAAAATAAGTCAGACAGAAGCCAGATGAGAGACCTAGCCACCCTTGGTACTCTCACGAATAGATCCTGCAAGGGTAGAAAAGGAGTCTGAAGGAAAAGTTCTGGTTTTCTTTTGTTTTCTTTAATTATCATCCCAGACAATTATGAGAAGTCAATGTCTGGTTTATTGAGCAGTCGAGATATTATCAAGGCTTCTATCACAGCACCAGCACGTATACTGTGGTGTCCATAAAAGGTACCACCTTCAGGATAGTTTCAGTAAGTGAAAGGGTTGGAAGCTATGTAAGGTAAACAAGGCAGTTGGTTTGTTGTTTTTATTCCTGGTGTACCCACACTTACAGCTGCCAAAAAGCAGGGAAACTTCTGCCTCCAAAAATAAAAAGTGATTATACTCTGTCTAACCAGCTTTACCCTTAACTGCACCACTGCCTGTCACAAAGAGAAGGTCAGATATGTATTTTGTGGTATTGTTTTTGGAAACTTTCCATTCAGGAGTTTGCAAGAATAATGTGGGTGTGTTGCTGGTGTGGAGCTGAAGTTTCATGAGTGTTAACTCATGGTCCTGTAGAGCACCCCACTGTTATCTTTGCATCTTTCTACGGGCACTGGAAACAGATGTTTTTTACTTGCCAGAATAACACAAACTCTCCCTAAAGGCCTGATTCAGTACCACTGACATCTGTAGGAGCCTCTGCACAGACTTCAATGGCAGTTATGATCCAGTCTTTTGAGGAATTATGATCTTTCTCTAGGAGATCACCTTCAATCAGCAGAGCAAGGGTGTGCGCAATTGTCTCCACGTTCAGCTATGTTTACCTGGCCTCAGACCAGTCCCTGTGATTCTTCTTCCACATCTGCTTTGCCCAGACTTTTTCCGCATCATTAACAAAGACAAACTTTGGTTCAACTTTCAGACTTCTGTGCAAATTTGAGTAGGGGTCCTATCATAAGCCTTGTGACAGGAAGAGCAGGAGCATCAGCAAGGCTGATTTGTTGAGGTATTATTTCTGTTGAACACTGAAATTCTAGCCTGTCTTCATTACACATGTATGTGAACAGATCTGAGCCCCATCCAAGGCCGTCTCACACCTAGTTCTCAAATGGTGAATGCACGGTCTCTTACACTGGACTTTATTTTCATCTAATTTTGTCACTGCTACTGGCTTACTGCCTGATCTTGCCCAAGCCACTCTCTTCATGCCTATATTTTTCTCCCCATCCTTCTACATCTTATCACTTGAGCTCTTCAGGGTCAGGGTCCAGGGCTTGGGTTTCACACGGTCCCTAATGTGCTTGCTCTGTTCAGCCCTGACCATCATTTGGAAACCATGGCACCATCACAACACAAAGAGTAACAGCCCAATATGGGTGATTTCAGACTCTAATCCCACAGGAAGAGGAGTCCTGGATGTGTGCTTTCTTTGCACTAGCATCTGAATTCTCAATGTCCCTATGGGATCTGCAGAATGATGGAGGAACAAAAGTGATCCTGAGTGGTTCCCTGTCTGCCCCTCTTGGTTCCCACCCACCTCTCCCACCAGACCAGGCAGATGTGCATGGCCACCTGGTGACATGCAAGACGCATAAGAGAAGGGGGCTGGATCTCAGCTTTGTGTTTCTCTGCATTTCAGTTCTCTGCTAGCAATATGGCACTAACAACGCATAGGCTTCCTGGCTAGTCTGTTATTTGGACCATCAATTATTTAGAGATTACATATGTTTCTAATACCTTTGGGCTGTTACCCAAAAAGACTGTGCAAATTTCTGAGTTTAAGTCAAGTACAGAATTTATGTGACTAGCAGAGTATACTCAACAATGTTGGTGGAGATAGCAAAATAAACCCATGCCAGCAACTCAAAGAATGGTCACAATTCTAACCTCAGGATAAACTGCAAGTTTCACTTATTCTTTGTGAGTAAATCTTTCCTATAATGTTTCTCCAAGTTGTGAAAAACAGTCACTCTTTTCCAGGAAAAAAAAACCTCCCTTGTTAAAAAAATTGTGAGAAATAATCAGAACAGCCAAGTCAAAATCATGGAAACAAAATTTAAAAGCTGCAGGTACAGCTGCTTTCTCCAGCTGATATCAGTTCTCTAGAGAGCGGCATGTTTCATAAATGAAACACTTCTTTTGTGTAAATATGTTAATTGTCTTTTGACAAGCCAGAACTATCTTCCCACATCTGGACTGCCCCAAGCCATGGCAAGGACACCACATTTTTTCAGTGTCTCACCTACTGTCACGCTTTTTAGGCACTGCATTGCTTTTTCACTGTATTTTACAGGTCTCAATTAGCAGAATGGGGCAGCAAAATATTAGCCAATTATCACAGACAAGCAGTTCTGCCTTGCAAAGCCTTTTCCACATTCAGAATTGCACTGGTTTAATTAAAGGTGTGTTTTAAAATCAAATTAGTTAAGCCAGTACAAGCACTGGAATATATTTAAAGTTGGGTTGTATTGATTTAACTTAATGTGATCAGGAAATGAATTATACTAAATTGATACAGAGCAGATTTTAATCAGTCTGAGTGACCACATCTTGTACCAGTTCAACTAAATAATTTTAGGGTCAATTTTATATGGATCATATCCCACTGTTGTGCCAAGGAGCATGAGCTGAAAGGGTGAATGAAAAAAACAGATAAAGGAACCTGATTCATCACTGTGATACTTCAGTATAAGTCTGTTCTTGTAGAGTTGTAGCTGGCCGTAGCACTAAAACTCAGAATGCAGCATAGTTTGGTAGTGCCTCCTCTAAGCAATTTGTAAGCTTTCCAATCCTAAAACAGGACAAGCTATTTTGGACATTTGGGGTATTTTTTTAACAGGCCTGGCAGTAGTTCTCAGAATAATTTCCTGAGTTGCATACTCATTTTTCATTTTTTTAAAATAAATTTTCTGAAAACTTCTATCATTTCAAGCCTAAAGAAAACAATAATATTAAACCTTACTTGACTCCTTTTAAGAATTATTGCTTTCTAATCAAGGTTGACAGTCTTTCCTTTCTTACACAAACGAGGTAAGCTCATTTTTATAAATTGTGTATTTCCATCCAAGATCTGCTCTTTTCATTCTGCATAGGAAAGAAATAAAGGGGGTTCTGGGGATATTGCATTTTCAAATAAAATTTCCCCAAATTAAATCCTACAGAAGCTTAAGGTCTGAGAGAGGTTTCTTGTGGTGCTTTTACAATGTAAATACTGAGGGTTTAGATTACTTACATAAGTTTTAGTCACCAAAAGCTCTGCCTTTAACAAAAAAAAAAAAAAGAAAGAGAGAGAGAGAGAACTCTGAAACAGCTGTAGCACTGTGTATGAGTCACTTGGACCATGGCAGAGATGTGAACGCTGAGGCAGGAGTATTGCTGCTCTGCGCGCTTACCGAGGTGCCTTGTACCTCCAGGGAAAAAGTGAATGTTGTCTGCTGGGCTCACAATGAACACCATGCTGCAGAAGACCAGGCAAGGCACATCAGTGGTTTCTTCAAACAGGGGGTCATCAGAGAGCCTGTGGGTGAAATAGCCCGTCCAGCACTGTGGGCAAATGGGAACTGGTGCTGCAGGGTTGGACGTGCGTGTTGGAGGGTCTGCCCTGGTGACCCGCGCTGGGAGGGAGAAACAAGACATTCTCCAGACAAGCTTGGGCCAATGGAGATGGGCAGAAAGGTGAGCATAATACTGATAAATCGGGGCTTTTGGAGACTTCTCTGCAAATCAGCACAGATGGCTGTCACCCACACCCTAGCAAAAATTGTCATTTATCTCTGGAGGCAGCAAGCATGTTGCCATGAATTACAGAAGTTTAAGAGGCTCACATTTGCAACTGGAAGCTGGTCATTATTTACCAAGAAATGCAATCATTACTGTCAGGTGATGATGACATTCCCCCACTTTACCCATTCAGTAACTTTTTGAAGACTCTGTGTGAAGTCTTTGTGGGGGGGTGGAATGAGGAGCACTGGCTTCCCTCCATCACTGCTACCAAAAAGGGTGTGTATTTTGGCAGTGGTTTTGCTTGGAATATTCAATTCAGATTAATGTAATTTCAACATCTACTATCCCAAGTGTATGGTGGTGCCACTAAACATACACATTTCCCAACTATGAAGCGCAGGCCGTGTCATTCAGCACAGGAATGAAGTGATTCTTATCTGTCTCCCATGTGTGTACCTTTCAGATTAACTCCACCAAAATCAGTGGCACTACAAGGGTTTAAAAGCAGCAGCAATGGGAACAGGCCCAAGAGAGGCAGTAGATTATCAGGCCATTTGAGGTTGGGAACTGTGATTGTTTGATCATTAATAATTGTGTTAAATAAAGATGTAGGACCATATTCTGGTTGCAGCCACCCAACCCAGTGCCTTCTCCACTCGCACAAACATGGGGGCAGCTGGGAGGTGGCAGGAGGAGAATGTTCTTCCCTGGGGCAAACAAAGCCAAACCTCTCTCCAGTCACCAATCTCCCTACTCAAGGGGACTATTTTGTCTGGAGCTGTGTGTAAAGCAAGCCCATGTTATAATGTCTTAGGATGGAGGCAATCCAATCCTGGGATTCTGATGTAGCTGTTCCTTCTTTTTTATCTAATTCATAGCAAACATATATGTCAATCTCCACAGTATTAATCGAGGATTTCCTACCCTTATGAATCTAGTACATTCTTTAGAAAAAGCCCTTGGTTTGCAGACAATGAATGCGCACCTTCTGCTATTTTTCTTCTGTCCCTTGCATGTTCACTGTGTATATTGTAAATTCAGTCTACTGCTGAGACTCTCTTGGTTTCCCATTATATCATCCACACAATTTTGTAGGGATAGATGTCTTGTCCATTCTTGCTGCCTGATTATTTGTTTGCTTGCTCATTTGCATGTCAATAATCTTTCAAATTTCATCTCTTTGTAAAAGCATCTCTTTATAAAAGTCTTGGGCAGAGGAACATCCTGAAAAGAGTATTCATGCCAAGAGAAAGAGACTAATTTTACTTTGCTGAATCATCAAATCTCTCAGAAAAAATTACAAGCCTCATCCTGCAAGAAACTACCGATAGACAGACCACATAGGGAATTGCTCCTACACAGGTACAGCTTACTACAGCCTGGTCAGCCCAACAATGCCATTTTCCTTTGATCTTGGCGAACTCTGAAAATCCTTGCTCTTTGGGCAATCCTGTTTTAGTGTCAGTCTTTGCTCTTGATCAGCCCCATTCAGGTAGACTCTGCTCTGAGAGGTATGTAAATATTCAATTAACAATGATGATTACCTCCTCAGGGTTTGAGTCTTTTATTTGAGTTACTTCTAATCGCCTGCAGTATATTTTTGCTTTCCCAAAAGCTGGTAGTGCCTTGATGAGACTGTGAAAAAGCAGAGCTAGGCAGAGAACCCAGGAGATGGGCCCTTGTGTTCCCAGTGGCTACACAGGGTACCATTTGCTGTATGGAAGCTGTTATACATGTGAATAGATTACTGTGCCATTCCTGTCACTCTTAAAGTTCTCCATCTGCATGGATGCTTTCAGGCATAATATTTCATATCCAGGTGGTTTTCTTCGTGCTTTCACCATAATAAAACATTATGGGGGAGCAGGGAAATATCTGCGACTGTCCCTAAAAACATTGATTATTTTCAGTCTATATTTCTTGAAGAAATAGCCTGGTATGTGCACAGTGTGTCAGAAGGCAAATGAACATGTGTCAGGGAGAAGAACTAGCACTTAAAACCCATAAAAGAAGTAATTTATTAACAAAAATACAATGTGAAAGACTTCAAAACATAAGTTTTGGCTTCTTTTGCATTTTTGAAACATAAGACTATCCATCTCTTTTCTCTTCATGAACTATCTCTAGTTTGCCATAAAGAGAAATTTCATTGTCAAAAAAATACCTGAAAAGAGCTCACAGTAGATAGGAAAATTGAACAAGAAAAAAGCCATTGTCCTGCTCATTACTTTGTCATATTGACAAAGCTTTGTGATGCTACCTGAACAGCCACCCTTTTGATTTTCTTACAGGGACTTTTTCATGACAATGCCTAATTTGGTGCTGTACCAGTGAAGCAGAGCATCCTCAGCTCCTGGTGCTCTGAGCCCCTCTTCTGTGCTTGGGCCCTCCCTCACCCCAATGCTGGGTTGTCAGCTGGAGCAAAAGCCTGCTCTGTGCATCCCAGAGTTTCCTGGGAAGTGGAAATGTGCTTCCATATATACAGTGATTGCTAAATCTAATGGTGAGTTACTTTGCAGTCTTTCTGACCAGCTGTAGCTTGCTATTTGTATGACTCTGTTATTCCTGGCTCATGCTTTATTTTAGGGACATTAACCTGCCTGTGTGCTTCTGCCGTTGCCTTACTGGTAACCTTCTGTGCTATGCCAAGCTCAAGACTCCTCAGTAAAAGACTCTTTGTGAGCCTTCATTTTAAACCTTTTTTTGTTTGTTTTTTAATGTCTCCTTCTCTTTCCTGCCCTCTCCCATACCCTCTCTCTTTCTCTTTTTCACCCTCTTGGCTCTTGATCTCTGTTTTTTGTTTCTCTGTCAGAGAGGGCATCCGCACCAGGAGCTCTGTAAGGACCTGTCACCTGTAAGCTCTGCACTGCCAAAGCCCGTCAGTGGTTTGCTAAGAGAGCCAGTGACCAGCTCCCCATCCACAGAAACAGCCCAGACTACAGCTTCTCCCTAAACTGTGAACCAGGGCTCCAACGGAAAGCCTCAGTTTTGTCTAGGTCCCTGGGGAAAGGGAATAGGCAACTAGGCAAACCTCCTCAAACCACCATCACCAGCACTAGCAACAGGTAGGATCTAATTCTCAGGTTGGAACAGGGCAGAGCAGGAGATAAAAATCCTGATGTAAGCTGGATGCTTCAGGGTGCTCCCTCCATCCCTCCCACCATCAAAGCTATAACCAACCTGACTCCTTCCTCATAAAAGCTAGGAAGAGGGAAGAGAGGAGCAGAGAGGAGGGGAGAGAAGGGAAGATTGTCAAGAAGGAAAGCAAGCGAGGAATTAATCCAGGAAGACACAAGGTAAAGAAAGAAACACATAAAGAAAATGCGTGTTACTCTTAGTTTATTTACTATCCTTTTTTCTCTCTTATAAAGTTCAGTCACAGTTCAGTCACACTGACATGAGCAACATTTTCCCTGGTTTTCCAGGCCTTCACTGGGATTTTTTCACTTCTCAGATCATTCAGCACCTTTTTTAAATCTTCTAATTCAGAACACTTCTCTCCAAATTACAAATTACCTTTTAGAGCATTTCTCCACCAAAGTGTAACCATGTGTGTTTGAACATGACAAAAATATCATGTGGAAATATGGCCCTGGGTAAGGTACGAAGAACCATATCAAACTAGCAGTGCTTTCAGTTAAACATTTGATGCTAAAGGTACCTGGCAGCCTCAAGACATTTGGTGTTGGATAGTTGTTTACCAGGACAAAAATGTCAGGCAGCAGTAGGTCAGTGTCAGGAGGAGTTAGACCTGTCATGCTGTTGACTTTTTTTGAACCCGTAGACTGTTCTTTCTCCTTTCTGTGACTTTTTGTCATTTGTCTGCTTCCCTCAGCAGGAGTCCTCAAAGCAGGGACATGCATGTTGCATGTTTGTACATTGCCTAGAACATGCCAGCCTGGATTAAAGACTGTATCATTATCTGATTAAACACTGTATCATTGCATCACTATATTGCAAATGAGTTTGCAAATACAAATTGACTTTTTTTAGCATAATTCAGGGGTAGAAGGAGGTGTATGGGGGTCAAGGGGGGTCTATGGGGGTCGAAGGGAAAGCACAGTTGCCAAGTTCTGCATACTCCTGGCTGGCCAAGGAAAGCTTATGGAAAATAACACATGTGGTGGGGCTGCACATAGGATTTTTCACCCACAACCTTCTTGCTGCTGTTGCTTGGGCTGTGACAGAGCAGGACTGGTGGCAATGATCCTCCATCTCCCTGATGTCTGGGAAAGTTTCCCACTACCAGGCAATTTCCTTCTGCCAGGGTCATAACTGTCTCCTTTCTTACCCCTCTTCTCTTTTTCATTGCCACTTCTTTATGGGAGACTTCATTTTTTTTTGGCAAATCTTCTTTCCAAGTCACCAAGCCCTATATTTCACAATCTAAATAGTTTATGTGCAGAAGCACAATATGCTGTCAGTCTCCTAACAGGTGTCTTTGCTTCACATCTCTTTATTAAAGGGAGAATTCAGGACATGAAATTTTTGTTTAACCCCAAAATTGATAACCAGCATGCATGAGCTGCAGCTAGCAAGCAGCAGGCTTCTGTTTGATGTTCAAAAGCTCATTTTGGGCCATTCACACGCACACACATACACACAATTTTCTTCTGTCTGTTAGCTTTCACAGTTTAAGCTGTTATTCATCTTCAACATCCACAGTTCCTTGGATTCCTCCTTATCCACTATGGGATTATCTGTCTGGGAATAAAGCTTGAGCTGTGAAGATTTTTACTTTGCTGGAGCATGTGTGACACCTCCTCTCCCAGTGGATTTCTGCTCAGGCTGCTCTTCCCAAACCCTTGGTAGGGCTTCTGTAGTCTACTGCGCCTAAAGGAAACACCTAAGTGTCCCTAACACAACTACAAGTGAAATTGGGATGAACTCAGACAAGTGGGGCTCTCATGGGCTGCTCTTCATCCAGAACACAAGAAAATGAGCAGCCAGAGGGAGGGTGAGTGGGATTTTCTGAAATTAATGAAAGAGATGAAACTTCCTATTTGTTTGGGGTTTTTTAAGCCAAAGGAATAAGCTCTGACCTGGTGGAAATGCCATGACTCAGGAAAAATTGGCAAGACCCTGACATGCTTCACATTTCTGACCCATTTGAGCATTTCCATCAGTGTCATCATCACAGAGCCAGTCATCCAACCAGGGAAGGAAAACCATACCATGTGGCTTACAGTCAGTAGCATTTTTCAAATATTTTCAAGAGAAATAACAATGTGTTTGGAGAGTTTTCAGGGTGAAATATATCAACAAAGTTATTCAGTAAGAATAATTCTTACAGTACTATTTACCGCCACGCATTAGGATCAAGAAGTAGAAAAGGACATGTGGGAGAGAGAGCAAGAGAGAAAGAAAAGAAGGCAAATCTCCTCCCACACACTCAAAAGATGCATCATTTCTGGATTGCTTCACACTGAAAAGAACCCAATAATTATGATTTCACATTTCCAAGTGAACTAAGCCCAGTCCCACACAAATAGCCTCACTGTAGTAATATGCTGCTAGCCACTCATCCTAACCCTGAACAAACTCTCCAGAACTGATCCAGCAGACTACTAGCACTAGTTCTGGTTGTGCCTAGCCTTCATGCATTTAGTTTTCATTAACCCTGTATCACTCAGGTCTTCATTAAACCTATTATTTTTTTTATCTTCTGTTGTGCTCATCCTGACATGTCTTGAATGATGAAAACCCAGACTGTATGCTAACAAAATGGGAGAAGGTTCAGGGGCACCAGCTAAGAGTCTGATTTGTGTTGGCTCATGAAATGATAACACATTACAGATTTTTTTTTTTTCATTTAAACCTGAGCCTGCTATGGTTTTGCCAGGAACAAAGCTGCTGAGTGGCCTTCCTGTAAACAAGAGCTGGCTCCTGGGATAGATGGTCCAAGTGCCTGCAATGCAGGCAGACCTGAGCTCTGTTCCCAAAGAGAAATGAAGCAAGATTCAACTTGTACTAACTTTTCAAGAGTTATAAGACCTTCCCCTAGGAAGCACCTCATGTGTACATTGTTTTAACAGAGCTCAGAAATGCACAAGGCCAGAGTAAGGCTGACTCCCTGAAGCCAGCTCTGCACCCTCCCTTCCAGTGGATGGACACAGAGGGGTGTTCAACTTGGAAGATGATAAAGAGCTTGTAGTTCAGTGACCCTGAACTATGCAAAAGGCTGTTGCAGCAAAACTCTCTTGTAAGAAATCTTGTTCCAAACCAAAGTTCATGTAGCAATGAGAAAACGGCTTGAAGACCAGGTCCTGAACACATGCTTAGGTCAATGCATGCAAGCAAATCTTTCAAAGTCAGAGGACTTCCTCCCAGGAGTTACTCTCCTCATGTGCACAGGCCACTGGGCACAAGGCATTTGTCTTGCAGCAGAACAATGAGTTCACAACCCCAGAACAGGAACAATTCTGGTTTGTATACATTATCTTTTATTTTTGAAGCAATGTATCAGCTTTTTTAGTGTCTCCCTGAGAAAGGAGATTCCAGTCTGACAGAGCACAGCAACAAAAGGGAAAAGAGATTTTTACGGCTTTTGTCATCTTTTAATATTATTTTATGAACTGTGGTTATAGCAGTTTCAAACCCTAGCCATTGCTTGCTGCTTTGTTTCTACTTATCAGATGCAAAGCCAAAACTAAAAGAAAAGCTAACATGTTTGACATGCTTCATCCTGTGCAAGAGAACAGCCTATAACAGTTTGGAAGCAAACACTGAATTAAAAAAATAAGGAAAGAAAGAAAAGGAAAGGAAAGCTCTTGTTTTTATAGAATTATTATTTGAAAGCCATGGTATATGACTCTGAAGCTGAGTGGTGTAGCTGTACATTGCACAGGCTAGTGTATGCCTCTGATGTGCTAAACACTGATATCTCCTTATAATGATGTGTTAATGTAAAGGGAGTGATTTTGCAAAATTTTATGCCTTATTAAGGAAATGATTCAAGCCCAGGAAATGTGCGGGTTAAGTACTTGCTTTCATAAACATGGGTTATGGTGGAAAAAAAGATTTTAGATATTATGTGGAAAAATGCAGTAAAAAGCGCTGAATTAGCCCATTCCATTACGTTGAATTGTTCAGCAATTATGGTCATCCCCCAGCCTAGAAAATTAAAGTATATGATGAAAACCCAATCTAAAGATATCCACTGCCGTGCTACTGAAGACATAGCATCTCATGCTTTAGAGTCACTTTAGGCTTCAATGACCAACCAAAGTTATCCGAGGAATAAGTTTAAACTAGCTATAGTCCCAGCCTGGGGGTGCCTTCTGCTCTTTCCTTTCACTTCTCACACCAGTCGTACAAATAGGAATTGCAGCAGATTTTCAGGGGCTCAGATGTGTTCTTCGTAAGCAGATCTCATACAAAAAGCTCAGTTGCAAAGCAAGAGCAGTCTTCTGTCCTCTTCATTCCAGAAGGCAGGATCAGGCCACCAGGCTGTGTGATGGGGATGGCCTGTCCGGCTGCAGAAGGAAATCGTTGGGTAGGGTGGAAGAAATAATTTCCAAATATTTGTTTGAACTTAAAAGCCACTTTGTATTTCACAGCTTGCTTTCGCTAGGCCATCATGTTCCTTCCCCACAGCCTGTCAGTGCTGGGGGTATGTAAATGAGCGCTCACGGAAAGCTCTTCCTGCACATGCTTGAGCAGTGTCTGCAAGTCCCTTCCAGGCTGAATCTCTACCTGACGCTGATCTCAGTGCTGTTTATGATCTAGTATTTACTAGAGACATTCACACCTGGTGGGTGTTAACTTAGCAGATCTTTCAGCTCCAAAAGCCACTCACTGACCATTCTTTCTTGCTTTCTCTCTGTTGCCTCTCCCCAAAGTTTAGAAGCAGTAACTTCAGCCAGATTCTTTTTTCCTAAATTTAAAAATAATAATGTGTCTCTTTGCTATAAAATGTCTGTCTCCTCCACTCCCAGCCTCCTGGGGTTGCCATGGGCATGGTCTGTAAATTAAGTGGAGGCACTCAGCCCTCAGCTCAGCCCTAGTCAAACATTAGCTGCAATGTTTACCCTTGTGTAATCTTCAGTTTTGCATTAATTTAATACTGCTCAGCACTTTTTAACATATTCAGCAAATCCGTGGCACGTAGTGTTTTGTGTCTGTATGTCCCCCATCAAACCAGGTTTTGATTTTTAACCAAACTCATCAAAGTAAACTCCTTGCAATACTCCCCCTCTACTTTGATCTTTACATAATAAAAAAAGATATGTTGCTTTATGTGGTAATTCAGCTATACTCTGGGGGATTTTCCCCCCTTAACTTCAAAGACAGCAAATAGGAAACTGTTTTCATTTTTCTTTTACATTTCACAAACAACATGTTTTAGTCAGTTTTGAGCAGCAGAAGGTAGTAAGTATCTCCCAATTAATAATTCCCAGGTAATATCATGGCATCTTGGATGCACAGATTTCAAGAAATTCAGTTCCTAACACAAGCAAATAAAATTCTCTTAAAAGGTCTGGCTAACAGACAGTCAGAAACAGAATGGGCACACATCATCGTTTTTAATCAGTCTTCTCTCTTTGAACCTTCTTCTGAGCAAAATAAAACAAACGGAAATCTTGGAGTATGTAGTTAGAAAGCCACTCACCTCCTGGCTTCAAAACTGAAAAATCCCACTGTGCTGGAAAAACCGGCAACTAATGCCACACAACCTGGAGATCTCACCCCAGCCCCGTTAGAGGTAATCCCATAGCAAAGAGGGAAGGGATTTTGTTAAAGCAAAGACTGAAGTAAAGTCAGCACCAGATCTGGGGCTTTTTGGTTGATACAGTAAATAAAGATCCAGCATTTCATACCCACCAAGGACACTTGTGTCACTCCCACCACACAGCAGAGCGGGCAATCAGGCTCTTGCATCATAATTTGAATTGCATGATCTTTTTCGGACTGGTGAGGCACATCAGCACATGCATCATCCCACCTACACCTATATTAGTAACTCTGCAAGCATCAATAGTTGTGTGTTGAAAAGGTTTCTAGCTCTTTGTGCTTTCATCATGTGGGCGCTCAGGCAGGGCCTGGAGAAGAGCAGGAGGAGCTGGAGACAGTGGGGACCATTTTCACCCACATCACAATGCCCTGGTGAGAAGCTCTGGCAGCAGCAAAGGGCATTTAGACTGCAGTTAGAGGCACAAAGTCCAAGAAAAAGAGCTGCCTGAGCTCCACCACTTCCCCTTGCAGCTGATTTTTCATCAAATCTCCCTAGCTGCGCTGCTCCCACCCCAAGGACTTGACATGTCTGAGCATGGCCCTCAGGGAGGGGGGAGCTGCACTCAGTCTCTGGCATGCTAAATTTAGCACAAATAGCAAAAATCCCAGAGCAAGCAAGGGAAAACACAGAGTTTGCTGTTCCTTGTACATGAGACAATTCCCTTCAGCTTATTGACACACATCGCTTCCTTTCTTCTCCCGTTTAGGGAAGTGTACAATTATGTGTGCGGCTGGGAGCTGGGAGCGCCGACCCAGTTCTGCTGGATGGTACCCGCTGGCTGAGCACTCTCTGGGGACCCCCTTGATCTGCTCACGCCTGTCTGAGGCCCTGCTCAAGTCACGCAGATTAAGGAAAAGTCAGTGAGAATTTAGGCACGCCTGGCTCCAACAAGCCATTTGCACCAATTCACAAAGGGAAAACCTTGGAAGTGTTTCCAAAAATACAGGCCAGTCGTGCGAGTTAAGCCTGCAAGGGAGCCTAACGTGCAGATTTTCCCCATAATCAGGGTTTACCTCAATTCTGTTTATTCTGTAAACTCTGGTTTCTCAACAGAAACAGCTCATCATGCTACACCCTGGCTTGACAGACATGCAGAAGACTTTTGTAAAGAGCTAGAAGTAGAACAACCCAGCTGTTTCTTTAATGAAAACTGTTGTTAACAAACTATCTCATAATTTTCCCCAAGCATTTGGCGGGGGGGGGAAGATATTAATAATAATACATACAATGGGAAACTGCCAGATTGATGGCACTGAAAAGGAAGGGAGTATCTCAGGCCATGGACAATTACCAAAATGAACAGTAGCAACATAGCTGTCCTCACAGCCTCTGGTGAGGGACCAGAGGAAGGAACCCAGGCTTTATCCTGGTAACAATTGAATTATTCAGAGCAAGACATTTGCCAGTGTGCTTTCACTTTTCTATTTTTTTACTTTTGATTTGAAGAGAGAATTTTTGCAGGGCACTTACGATTTCAGAGATTTATTTCTCAGAATTGTTGAAAAACTCTTGGCCTACACCACATCCACAAGCTATTCACACTGAGGTTGCACAGGTTGAACAGAGTGAGGGAGGTTAGTTCTGGGTGCAGGCTGGGGCTGGAGGCCACCAAAAGCAGGGGAAGGAACTCACACTGGACCATTTCCACCCTGGCGCTTGACCCAAAGTTCAGAGTGATGCTACGTGTCCCTTAGCTGATGAGAGAAGGAAAGAGCTCGGTGTCTGTGCAATGCAAGCTGAGTTTGTGACTCCTGTTCTCACTGATCTGTGTCAGTCTATCCATGCAGTGATATCACATTGGCTGCGCTGCATCCCCACAGCTACCAATGGAGCATGTACAGAATGTACATGCAGATGTAGCCACCAGGCTCATTATTTTTCTGTCCCTATCACTTTTGTAATCAAGTGTCAGGACTGCATACCTATATTCATTTCTTCAGCATTCGCTTGTCTACTGAGCTGAGTTTCCACTGAAGAGGGGCATGAACAGCATCAGCACAAATTCAGTTCTCAAAAAAAATCAGTCAAATATTTATAAGAAAATAAATGCACACTATTTTGTCTTGTTTGATGTTACTACAGGCTTGACCCACCAAAAGAGTGTGGAGGAGAGACAGTGATTTTCCTGCAGCAGGATGGCTAATAAATCAAGGGCCACACAACCTGGATCAAATTCAAACCACTGTAGGCTCTTCCCTGTATTACTGCCAAACCCTGAGCCACCCAGTCCTTTGCTGTCTCACCCCCCAAATATATGTTTAGATTCCAAACACAAAGCTTAATTGTTTATTAAGGAAGTGGTTATGATGGGGAAATAATGCCGTTGTGGAGGAAAGAGAGGAGAGTTTTACAAGATGCAGTAGAACTTATCATCGTCTCCTCCAGATCAACTCCCTTGCTCCTTTGTTCTTTCTTTGCTTTTGCTTTAATTCTTATTGAAATAGAATTCACTATTTACTTCTCTGGCTGTGGACAGGATGGTATGCAAAACCCACACAGGATGACTGCATTGTATTGATATCATGAAAAAAGATCAGCTTTCCTTGTATTCATAGCCCTGTGAGACCTCTGATTAAACATGTGGCCTTGTTTAACCCCTGCTTTATTCTCCCAGTGCAGCTGGTGTAATTACAAACCAAACATATTTTACACCCTGTTGTAGTGAATTGATATATCTCCTGTTAAACAGAATAAAGTCACGCACGGAAACTAAAGTGAATTTTTCCCTTTGAGGCTATGAGACTGTGAGCTGGTACCTAACTATCTATTCCATGTAATGATACTTATGAAAGCAACGCAAAAGTCTGTAGTCACATATTTTGGCTGTTCAGATCTTAGCAGCATGTTTATGTGACCAAAGTAATCTCTCCATCATGTCCTGTGGAGCTGTACCTCAGACAGGCTCACGCTAATAAACTACTGATGGCAGAATCAGAAAGTTCTCAATAATGGAGCAAGGCACAAAAAACCCTGGCTTGTTCCTGAATCTGCAGTGCTCACATCATGTATATCTTTATTCAGTGATGCAGGATGACTCACAAAAATGTTAGCTCAAGATATATTTTGAACTCCTGAGCTAGCACTGTCCTGAGAAGAAAATTCTAATTTTGCTTCCTGTGGGCATACTTTTGAGAGCAGATTATAAATCTGAGTAGTGAAAATTGCTCTCTCTTTTTTTCCACACAGGCAGTTTTGGAAGATCAGGATTTTTCACTGTAAAAACAGCAAATTGCCCACACAAACAATTTACATGCACACCCAAAACCACACACCCCAAATCCCATGCTCCTGTTCTCCACCCTTGCAGTGTGTTGCTCTCTTTTCTTCTCTGGTTGGTCAAAGCCTGGCTTTGTGAGATTGTCCCTAGCTTTGCAACAACAAATCTAGATCTTTCTACTGAGGCAGAAAACATTCACTCTCTAAAACCAGCAGACCCTGTTCCATTTCTGCCTGGATGCAGTCAGGATCACACATTGATTCTGGGTGTTTTGACTAGAAGGCTGCACTGAGGCCATTTTGAATGTCTAGCTTTGAACGTCAGGCATGAAACAAGTCTGGGGAAAGCTGGTCCCGTTGTGGGACACAAGGCAGCACTAAACAAATTAGAGCTTCCAAAGGGAGTAGCACAGCTGCCTTCCCACGCTGCCCTACCCAGGCTGTCTAGCAGACTCTGCCTCTGCCAGTGCAACTGCTCTTCTCCTGGGAACCCCTTCCCTCCTTTTAGACCCAGCTCAAGGTGATCACCTCAGTCCCACCTCCAATCCCAGGTCCTCCTCTCCTGTTTACTCAGCATGTCTTGTTTGCGTCTTTTGGAGTATATCAAGTACTTCTCTCAAAAAATTAAATCCTCATACGATTTTGGGAATTGCCAGCTTCAATAACTGCTCCCTGTGGAGAGCACAGGCAAGAGGACATCTGCTGTAGTTTCTTACAGTACTGCTGTGCTACCTTCCAGTAGTCTTTCAGAATCAGCATCACGGAAGAATTGAGGTTGGAAAATACTTTGAGAGATCATCTGGTCTGTACTGCTCTGGTCTCTTGACCATCTCGGTGGTCCTCCATTGGACTCTCTCCACTATGTTCCTGTCTCTCTTTTACTGAGGACCCCAGAACTGGACACAGTTTGCTTCATGAGAAAGCCATACTTTCTGTGAAAAGCAACAACAAAAGACATATGTCAGACAATGAATTCAATTCACGTCTGTTGGCTGGATGAATATGGCTGACACACACAAAACAAATGTCTCCTTGGAGGGAGTGAAAGTACATCCTTCTCTTTTAACCAACATTACATCAAAGGTAATGGTAAAATGAGTTTGCTGTCTGACAAGAGGAGGTTACCAACCAGGTCATGGACTTAATTTCCAGAGATCTGTATATTCCTCAGCATATGTCTATAGTTTTCAAAATTTGCCAGAAGCAGCAGATTCGACCGGATTCCAGGGGAGGTCGGTCCCCATCAAGCAAATGCATTTGTGCATTTGAGCTCGTAATCTGCCTTTTTGGCCCCCCTTATGTACAAAGATTTACTCTCTGGCCACTCCACATCAATGAAAATGGGACCATAAGTCTGCCTAGGAGTCAGTGTAATAAACACTGCCCATGTCTGAGGTTAGTTGTCTGTACTGTTTGACTGCTAGAATGGACCCTGTGAGATTTTTCAGGTCAGTCAGGCCCCAGACAAGTTTCAAGGACCTTGAAGAGGCTACGACCAACACACAGCATGAAAAATTTAGGCATGGCATTTGTCCCATGCCAACTAACCCTTTCTCACTCAATTTCCAGGCATGTTTCAAGGGTAACACGAGGAAAGGGCCATTCAGGTGAGAAATTTGGACAGGTGCCTCTTTTGGGCAGATGAAAGAGTCCAATACATAAGCAGGCCATTCTACAGCAGTAAATGGTCTAAAGGACATTTCATTTATCACAATAAACACACAGTAAGATGAGCCAGAGCAGGGTTTTCAGTGGTTCCCATCCCTAGGGATGTTAGTCCATGTTGAAAAACCCCTGTGAGAGGCAACATGTCTCTGACTCCCTGGCAGACCTGTGGCACCAGGAAGGAGGAATGCATCTGGTCCAGAGATGGGCAGAGAACCCACAGCCAGCAGTACACCAGAGCCAGCAAGTGCTCCTTCTCCATTACCACAGGCATGAATGCAATATTTCACCTCCAGCCCACCCCATTCCTCTTTAACATAACATGTTTGAAACAGAGGGTGGATATCACAGGAGTCTTAGCCATGCTATGTCAGCCTAGATCTACCCTGTCACCAGCCCTGGGCCCATTCCCAGGCAGGAGGAAAACCCCAACAGCTTTTTAGAAAGATGTTTCAGCCTACTTTGGGCCCTAGATCACCTTCTGAGATCTTTCTCCCTAGAGTCCTGAGGGGTCTTACGTGGCTACCACCATATCTCAAGTATGGAGGTAGAAAAACCTTAGAGATAAATCTAAGGCAACATTTCTGAGTGATATCAACTAGGAGAGGGCTCTCCTCTCCTGCAAATCCAGAACATGCACTCCCCACAGCTTTCAGACCCATTGTACAAACAGTGTATGGCATCCTTCCTACCTTACATCCCACAAAGGGTCTGAGCAGAACAAAAAACCTCTGAAACCTGGATCTAGCAGGGGGTTAGATGACCATGTCTTACCTTTTGTGCTGGAAACTCAACACATTCTTGTTGGGAGATGTCTGGGCAATGCATGATCCAGCTGCTTCTTGAAGTGGGGGTTTCAAAATCTGCCAACACTGACCCTCTTCTGCTTCCATTTAGTAGCACAAAGGTTTTTAAATTCATCATCTTTTTTCAGTAATTAGTGCATAATGATATTCAAGCCGTATATCATAATTAGCTTCTCCCTTGAGACCCTTCTCTGCCACACGCAGATTCAGAACATCTTTATGTTCTTCTAAAAGGCATTAATCTTTATGGTCAGGCATTTTGGCTTCTTTTTCTCCCTTATCCCCACCCCAACAGAAACTATCTTCTCATGAGTCATTAAGGCAAACCTATGGAGTGTTGCCCGAATGTAAACCTGAAATGCAGTAGCATTTCAAAACAGACCTGCCGCTGTAGTTGGTGCCAACGTTTCCCCCTATTTAAGCCACTTTCTGTACTACACGATGTTATGAGCCCATGTTGTACTTTCTTCACAGCCTATCCCTAAGTAAC
Source organism: Dryoscopus gambensis (assembly GCA_013389985.1). Lineage (NCBI taxonomy): Eukaryota > Metazoa > Chordata > Aves > Passeriformes > Malaconotidae > Dryoscopus > Dryoscopus gambensis. Next base: position 46,589 of record WEIT01031885.1, read on the forward strand.
TTAGTCTGATCTCTGCTCATGGGTGGTTTTTTTTTCTTTTTAAATGTGTTTGTTTGGGAGATGGAAAGAATGCTCTGGGTTTTGAAGAGGCTTTATGGTTTACTCAAACCAAACTGCAGATGTTTTGTGCAGCCATCACACCCACCAGGACTGGAGACTGGTGTTGTCCTAGGAAGAGGAGGGTTAATTTACCTCAGTCCAGCCACTAGGCGTAAGGGAAGAAGGAAGACGAGGAGCTGTGATTTCAGGGGACTATTCCCACTTACACCATACATTAAAAGATAGGCTTTCCCAAAACACACCATCCTTCTGCTGCGGAGCTTGGAGAGGTTTCAGGCAGGATCAGATTTAACAAGGTTGGACCCTGGCTCTGCCTCTCATCGCTGGATGTTCATTATGTGCATAATGTTCTTTGCTCTTGAAATTTATTTCAAGGTCAGAGAAACTCACCTTCTGTGTATATTGGGTTGAGGCATGTTTTGTTAGGAAAATTTATAAGATGGCTTGTTTTAACAGTTGTTACTGTAGATTGATTGGGTAATATTTACTCGTGCTATAATTATCTTATTTCATAGCGGTGAATGTAAGGAGGCAGCTAGGCATGCTGAAACCAGAATAACAGAAATCAGGAGATTTGCAGCAGGAGGCAAGGTGTTGTACTGTATATACTGTTGTGTCTTTTTATTTATATCAAGCTAAACTTGTTTTTCCAGCTATTTGTGCAAATGACTGGCTACCCAATAAATTACATCATTTTCAGCACTGAATGGCACCATGACATGTTAACTAGGAATTTAAGCACCAGAAAATAATCTTGACTGATTTGAAAGTGCAGCTATAAAAGCCCAATGAAAGCTAATTTTCTGAGGCAGGATGGGGAGGGGGATAGGTAGGAAACAGGCAGGAGGAGGAAAGGAGGGAGCAGGGTCAGGAGACAGACAAAAAGAAAGCCTTATTCTCAACCAAATTCACATACACAAGTTTTAAAATTCTAAGTCTCTAAATATATTCCCTGTAAATATTCATTTGTAGGTTGATCAGTCCCTCCTTCCTTGGCTGAGCCAACTCTGAGCCCTTCTCATGTTTTCAGGTGTAGACAAACATCTGACTGGAGGTGAACTGCAAAGAGCTGGTGCAAAACTAAATATGTGTAACTATATGTGAGAAATGCCACCAAACAGAACTGTAAAAGCAGAGATGCATCCCCCAGTTTTATTTTAAACCTTTTGTATACAGGAGCAGGCCAGTCTAGAAAGAAACAAGAATTCAAGAATTATCTTGATTTGGGGTTTTTTTTCAGCTAGGCAGTTACAGCCTACTTAAACCTTTCATGCAAGCAAACAACCTCACAAAGATACCATGGTCTGAGACAGAGAGACAAGGAATGACTGACACCTGCCACCAGCAGGCACTTGGGCAAGGCTGAGCGTATCACCAGGCACATTGGCTCCCCAGGACATCCAGCCCAGGTGGAGCTATGTCCTGCTCAGCCTTCCTGCAGCCCACTTGCCCTGAGTTTCTTCATCTAGGGCTCACCCTGACATGCACTGGAGCAGTGAGAAGGATCCCTGAGCCCTGCAGGACAAGAGGAAGCCTCTTCTGCTGTGGTGGCATCCCTGTAGGTGGTCCCAAGGCAACAGCCTGGGAACAAAATGATGAGAAGGATCCGTGAGTGAAGGAAAACTCTGTCCTCTCATCCCGTAGCAGTCCTAGGACCATTTCCCAAAGCCTGTCACCAGGGTTTGCTCCTCAAATGAAGGCTCACTTCAAACCAAAGATGGTGTAAGCTTTGGTTAATTTTGGCCTAGGAAGTGAGAATCCCAAAGCTGTGCTGCCTGCTTGCCTGCCTGTCTTTTAGCCTCCCCTTCCTCTCAGTACACACACCCTAATAACTTTTGATTCCAGTTTCAACTAACATGAAGAGAGGGAATAGAAGAGAGACCTGAATTTGTGATCCCAGTAAGAGAAGGGAGCTCCAAACTCAGCTGTTATCCTTGGCAGTGACCGCCCTGGCAGCCAGCACAGCCTTTCTGGCTGGCAAGTGAGCATGCAGGCAGGCTACAAATGTGAGATCAGCTCTCTGCTGGAGGGGAACTGGGGTAAGCCAGGGCTATCATGATGGGGTCAAGGCATTTGAAGTCAAAGGATGTGAGTTTGTATGAAACAAACCACTACTGACTGAAAAACCCAGAGAGTATAAAATGGCACAACAGGAATTATTCATGGTAGTTCAGTCTCCTTTTTACTTTTTTGCATAATCACTTACAAGAACAGAGGTGGCAGTGCAATACCTCTGGGGATCCCTGGACACCTGTCGTGGCTGGAAACAGGGTCTGCACCTCCTTCACAGACTGTACAAATGAGCACCTTGCCTTTGGTCTTCCCCAGTTTCTCATCCAGGCATCCAAGAAAAGAGCAGCTGGATCTTCACATCATGCTGAAATACATGATGTCTGGGAGAGCCTGAAGGCTCTGAGGATCCAAGCTCAGAGCAGTTGGTGTCCCAAGAACCACAGTATCTGTGCATCTCTCATTGTCTTTCCTCTGAAATCCACACGTTCACATGCCATAACATCCTGGCCTGAGTAGATTTACAAGTTTCCTCTGTCCTTCTGTCTCTCACACAGCAGGGTGCTCAGAGAAACCAGTGCCACACACGCTTTAATGTCAGCCCTGCCACTTACCACACATGCTGCCATCTCTGCAGGCAAGGACGGTGACCACACTGCACTGGGTCCTGCTTTTGGCTGCTTTCCTCCAAGGTCAGTAGGTCTCCCCCAGTGTAAGTGAGAGCACAAAAGCTGGCCCTTTGTCAGTGGATTTTGGGGCTCTTTAATGGGATTAAGCCAGCTTCACCCAGTGCTGCTTGCTACAAAGGCTTTTTCTCCTGTCTCAATGATGTGCTACATCTTAACGTGTGTGGTCATATCTGCAGTCGATTTGTGCAGCTCTTTGTTCTTTGCACATGTTTTTATTGCCTGGGGGGCATGCAGCAACCAGCCAGCAAGCTTTTTGGTGCCTAGTTCATTCAACTGTTTACTCAGTTAATGCACTGCAGCCAAAATAAGAATCTGCAATATCAATTCATTGAAAGTAAAGCCGAATGACAATTGCAGAGCACTTTCAGATTGGCTGGACATAAAGGATGCAACACTGCCAGTGGTATAGCTGAGGTACCTCTCATTTGACTAGCAATCTATTTGCTTGCCAGCTAGATGTTTAGCACCCTCCTTGATAAAAACACATGAGAAGCAGCACCTTCAAAGGGTAATTCTTCCCCTCTCCCTTACACGTCATACTGAGGCTGAGATAAAGCATCATGTAGAGGTTCCTCTGTCACTCTCCTTTCCCACCAAGGATGGAGGGAGCCTCACACAAATGATTTTTCAGTGGCCAGTGCCAGAGTTAGGGCACCATCTCAGGCATCATATTGCACAGGACTGTTCAGGACTCGGAAACCTCAAAGTTCTTCTCAGATAAGCCCCCAAACCACTGTTGGATGGTACACACATTTGATCAATAATGACCTGAGGTGCATGTGGACACTGTTAGAAGTGGTGTAGAAGTGAAATGCTCTCTTGCCTGCCAGCCATGGGTATATGCTGTTCCCTGGTCACAGACCATTTATCATAAGACCATGAATCAGCAGGACCTGACAAAGGTACTGGCCACCCAGCGGGGCATGAAGTGTCTCCCAGCACTGGCACACAACATTATTCTAGTCCAAGCAGCTTCACCAGCATTTCCTGGTAAATAGTATACAACAACCCAATTTGAGTTAGTGCATCCACATTTGGGGAAATGTTCAGGGAGGCATCATCAAGAAAACAAGCAGTCTGGAATATTTGGAACACTTTATACCGGAGGAATAATTGAAGTTTTCAAAACATTTGTAGAAATATATTTCTAACAGAAATTGATTTTTTTTTTAAATCTTGCTAATATAATCAGCCATAAAATTCAGGGGGAATATTTATGTCTTACCACTGTTGTGAAGGGAACTAAAAATTCCTCTGCCTGAAAACAACAATTCATTTGTGGCAGTTGGAAAAGTTCATTCCTTTATCTTAGTTTTTAGTTTTGAACTCCTTTGTGTTCTGACCACTCTTTCTTCTGCTTTCCTCTTCTTTTTAATTTCTCTCCAAATTTTCAAATTTAAAAAATGGGAAGATATTAATTTAAAAAGTTATGGATTAATTTGCTTCTTTCCTACCTTTTTAAAATCATATTTTCCTTTTCTCCATATTTTCTCCTTTCTCCAGGACTGAAAGAAAAAAATATTTTTAAAGGAACATGAAATACTATCTGTAATTCTAAGTATCAAGAATGCGAAATTCTTTGGGGGGTTTTATATTAGATAAGAATGCTTTGCCTGTGCCTGCCCCATTCTGGGAGAGCTGCACAGTGTGCTGCAGGTTTCAGTGGTGTCCTATCTGAAGAGAGGCCTTCTCAGCAGTCCAGAACAGAGGGGTCTGGTTGTGTGAAAGCAGCTCAGCTCTTCGGTGCCACCCCAAAGCCCATGGGTGACTGAGAAGGGAGTGTTGAGGGCAATCTGGAATGGGGCCTGGCTGCCTCTGCATCCTCTCTGTTGGGAGTGCCCAGGTTTGGCTGGCTTGGCCATGACCTGCTGCTGTGGCTGGAGCCCAAGGGCTGGCGTTTCCACCCAAAACTCTGATATGTGTGCTCTCCTGTAATGGCAGCCGCTCCAGAAAGCACCCTCAGACCATACAGCTTAAGACATAATAATCAACTGGAAACTCTCTGGCACTATTTTTCTACACACTAAATCCTCGATACCAGATTAGCACACCAAAGCCTCTGAGAAAACATGACTCCTTCCCTGTGCTCCCTCCCCTCAGCAAACCTATGGCTTGAAAACCTATAAATGTGCTATTTCAGCTGTTTTAAGCAGCTTATCATGGTTTTCTGAAAGTCTGGACTCAAAACTCTGGATCCCCTTCATAATAACATTTAATGCTACCATTATGTAATTGAATCCATTTTTTCTGTGTGGTGGGAATATTATTAAACTGTAATTCATTTCACCGTCTTGATGCACTTGGACTTTTAAGTCCAAGTCTGGAATGACAAAAGAAAGGGAAAGGGAAAGGGAAAGGGAAAGGGAAAGGGAAAGGGAAAGGGAAAGGGAAAGGGAGATCTAACTGTCCAGCACCTTCTATTACCAGCCTGAATTTTTTCCATAAAGAAGAATTATCAGTTCTTTTATCACCCCTGCTCTTATATTTCTTATTTTTTACCATGTGTGCACAAAGCTCATAGGGCTCCTATCCATTTGTCAGAGCTTCATCCTTTCCTGATTTGGGGAGGTTCTTCATTACCCCGATTTGCTGAGTCTTAACTTTTTTGCCAGAGAATTTTTGGAAATGCAATCATGTCAGGGATGGTACTTTTTTACATCTGTTGCCCCCTCCATATTAAGTGCTTGGCTTGTGGCCAGCCATCTTACAAGTAGCCATATTATTATTGAAACCACATGCTCATTAGTGAGGCTGGCACTGGCTCAACAACCACTGTCCGAGGCTAACATTATATTCCATTATACCCCAGACAACAGGACAGTGTAGCATACAGTTTTTTCAGAAGAACAAACAGTCTCAGTTGAAAAAATCTGAATCTTAAACTGTCAGAAATGCAATCCATTTTCTGTCTCTTTGTATGTGGGCTCTGGTAGTTCAGGGAGAGATGTGTTTTGAAACAAAATACTGCACCACTAACTTATCTTCATGATTTTTAATTTCAAGGTTACAGGGACAGCAGGAGTTCCTGGGCCCTTCTCTGTTGGGTTTAATCACTTTATCCCTTGGGAGGCAAGCAAGAGTATTTCACTTAATATACAGGAATGACTCATGATCATTGCTTTCAATTAGGAATGTCCTCTGGGATTTCTGGGAACCATGTTTTCTTGATTGTGGGAGGGGAAAGAGAGTAAGAGGGAGAAACATAGACAGAATCAGACTGGTTCAGACCAACTTTTCCAAGAAACACAATTCAAAGTGGGTAAGATGCTACTTTCTCTTATACGTCCAAGTCATTTACCTTGCCCAACATAATTACTGGCACTGCTCTATGGATACCATTTTCTCAGAGTAAACCAAGGATTTACATGAACTATATCTTGCATTGGACTCCTTGCTTACCTGTGATAACCATATAAAACAACACCCACTAACATCAGAAGCCTCACAGGCTGGAAAATGGACTGGGATGTTTTCAGCGTTTCTTTTCCTTCTGGAAATAGCTGCAGATGAAGGTCAGTTCCTGTTTCTCCTGCTGTAGCAGGTATTACACCAATGGCTGTGTGCTTAAAGTCTCAGGTGCAATATAATATTTCTCAAAGACTTCTGGACTGACTTAAGTTCAGTGATTTCTCACAGCGGTAACCTTATTCCATTAAACTACTTTCATGCTGGTAACCGGGACTTGCAGAAATACACATGGTTGAGTCCAACAGTTTTTTAAAGTCCATACAAAAAAAAGCAAGACCATCCCACCCCCCCATCAGAACAGGGGGTGAAAACACTTTCAGGGGAGGAAAACACTTTCCTTGCTTTTAAGGGTACCCATTCTTGCATGAAAGTACTGTGTCTTGTTCCCAGAAGCAGGGATAAAGTTGCACTTATCATAACTCTGAAGAGAAATAAAGGCTTATAAAACAAAAGGCCACTATAAATTCCTGCAGTTTGGAGTTTTATAGAGGCAAGACAAATATCCAAATACAGACTACAAGAAGATAGCAAATAAGTGCCTTTCCTTTGAGGAAGGGAAGGGTTAACCCTGACAAATGACATACTAAATTTAGAGTCATTTTTGCATGTGGTTGCATGTCTAGTTGGAACGAGTCTGCCAAAACTCATTTTACTTATGACCCTTTACAGCTAGCAGAGAAAGAGGTCCATTGTTTTCTTTGTATTAGCGAGATTAAAAACACAGTCCCCCCAACTGAAAAGGCAAGAACTGCAAGCACTGTCTGCAGCAAAAAGAAGCATTTTTAATTCTCAATAAACCACATACAAACACACATCTATGTGTGTGCATCCAACACATGCAAGCATGTGTACTTCCTAGAGGGCCGGATCTCGGTCTGTAAGCAGCTACGTGCCATGTGGGGGAAAACAAAATGAGACACAGAGGGGTATGTCTCTTGCTGGCCACCCTTGCTTCAAATGCTGCAGCAGAGTCTTCCCCTCATAGCCCTCGGGAGGTGCCTTGTACAGAGAGTCTGTTACTGCATCTCAACCAGATGTGGCTGGGGAGGGATGCAGATGTGCCATCACCCTTCTGGCACAAGTAGCTGGCAGCAAAGCAAATGTTTTGGGGACAGTTGCTCTCCCTCTCTGGAATAGCAGCACATTGTACACACTGAGGCAAGTTCTATGGGTGCAGCCAGACTCAGCTAAGAGGCTTCCACCCACCTCATCTCTGGCAAGCATGTGCTGAGGATGGGGTAGGTTGGATATAGATGTCTGTGTCTGACCTAGATAGCACAGGGCTCATTTGGCATTGGGGCAGAGGGGAGAAACAGATGCTTTTGGACACATTTCATCTTAATCTAACCTAGAATTAGGTCTCCATGGGCTCTTGGGAGACCTAGATGACTAAAACAGGTGTGAATGCCTCTACTCGTGACATCAGCAGCTAGCCAGGATGAAATCTTGCCCTGGATATTTCACTGCTCTTCATACTTTGAAACAAGTAGTCTTTGCCACCTGCCTGCTCCTGATGAGGAGCTGGCCCTCACCCTCCCAAATCTTGCTGTACCTGCAAAAACTGGAGCAGCTCCCCCAGGGTACAACCAGTTGAAGAGGAGTCGATCTTTCATGAAAAATAGCAGAAGAGCTACACAGCTTTTCTGTGGGGAGCACAGTGGTTGAGCAGCAGGACTGTAATAGTCTTTACCTATGCAGCTCTTCAGTTCTCTGTCAACAGCAGAAAACTCACATCTCTTTCCTCACAGATTCAGAACATTTGTATTCTGGTTCCAAGGGGTACACAGTTAGACAAAGTACTTGGTTTTCCTTTGAGCTATTGATAACGCTCAGTCACACTGGATGTGTCTTTCCCAGAGATTTAATACTCTTGTACATGTAATGCTGTCATAGAAACAAGGTAAAGCTGATAGAAAGAAACATCTTGCATCACACCAGCTGAAATGGATGGGAAAAAACAGATGAGGTACAGGAGCTGTTCATTGCTTCAGAAAGGGAGACAGCAAACTTCAGAACTAAATCCAGAATGCGAACAATTGCTCTGAATTTGGGTAATTTAATCAGTGAGGTGGTTTGAGAGAGAAGATGGTTTCTACCAGTTGCGCAAAAAATTATGCTACTGAGAGGACAGATCCCTTTGAGACAGACACTCAAAGACAGAGAAGTAATTATCACCAATATAACACCAAAGGGTTAGTTGGAAGGAACTGGAAAATTACAGTGTGCACAAACCAACTTCTCAAGCACTTTAGGCAGAATTTAGTCACCCATGTCCAAATATGTGATCCACAAAGGATTTGTTTAATCCTTTAGATGTCTGAGAGTCTGTAAGCACTTAAGTTTGCACAGGAAAGCTTAGTTTGGCGTCAACATTTCTGCTACAAAGCATGCCCAATGGAACCATGATACTGGCTGAGCCAAATACTTTTTCTCCATCTCTGCCAAAGACTGTGAGATTCATGACTTGTGCCTCAGTTCAAGGAGGTTGGATCCAGTAAATATATTCAAAGCACACCTACAGTTTCCTGATAATCATGAAAGCTTGAGATGCTTTCATTAGCAGGGGTGGTGATGAGAGTCTTATATATAACAGCTTAGCAGTTACCCTGTAATTTCCTTAAAGGAAGAGGTAAGTTCCCTTGTCTTTGGGTGGTCAGATTCCATATCACCCACTTCCATGAAGATGTCCTAGCCACCCATCTGTGGACTGCATCAATTGCTTTTTTCCCTGGGAGGTGGGTGGAGCAGCTCCAACATCTCCTGATGAAGATAAGCCTTGTATGCCAACAGAAAAAGGAGAGTTCATGAGGCCAGAGAAAGGACAGGACAGGTTCTTCAGTCTTCTGCTCTGGATACTTTCCCCAGAAATGGAGACTCCTGAACTCTAGCTCTTGAAAGATGTAGGTTCAGCTTAGCCAAACCAGCAGAACTGCTCAGTGTACACAGCTGCAGAGTTGCAGGACCCTAAGAGCTTTTTTGGCTCAAATTTCAGCACCTGGTGACAGTTTAAATCATACATTAGGCATCCACATCCTTCTTTGGATTTTGGCCTAGGGGCCCTATAGTTATTTATCCATGTCAGGGGCATCTATGGACCAAGAGGTCTTGGGAGCTGTGGATATTCCTGCTGACAAGGACCTACCACACAGTTAGGTCCTGTCCCTGGTGCCTCATTACTCTGTATTTCCCTTATGCCAAACTCAGCAATCCAACAAAGGCTAGCAGTTGCCAGTAGTTTCAAAAGGTGCTGATGGCCACAATCCTCAAGGCGCTGGCACAGAGAAGAGGCCACCAACACCTCTCCCTCATCTCCATCCTCCTGAGACACTTTCCTTTACCTTCAGATGGTTGCCAGGGCATGATCAGGGACACCAAATAGTTTCCAAATACATAGAAACTAGGTTCAGTAAACAAAAGAAAGGTTTTACCTGTCTCCCACCAAGTATAGAGTAGCTTAGGGGGGTTTTTTCTATTTATTTATTCATAGTTAAGATCCCACGGGTGTTTCCCCTACAGATAAATTTCAGCCTCTTTCATGTCTTCTATCTTGCTGATCCCAGTGATATCCCAGACTAATGACTTTCATAAGGTAAATACCTGTTGTGCAGTTGTTTATAAATTTTAATTTGCTGTCTCAGTTTCACTGTGTTCCCTTGGATTTTTTTTGTGTGTGTAAGGAAAAATGGTAAGGAAGAGCATCTGATTTATCTTCTCAGGTCTATTAACTAGCTTGGATAGGCCTACCATATATGTTTTCATTTCCTCTCCAAATGATCCCAACCTTTTCAGTCTGTATTCATATGGAAGTCATTCCATGCCTCCAATTTTTTTTTATTGTCCATCTCTCTATCTAGTTTTACTGTATTTTCTCCAGAGCAGGGAGACCAGTGGAGAGCCTGCCATTCCAGGCAGCTGGAGGAGTACCATTTATGCCATGACACAGTGGGATCCAGCAGCCTCAAACTGTGAATTCCATTTTGTATTTGAGCCTCCATTTTGCACAACATGTTGAATGTGTTTAACCCTGAGCCAAGACATGGAAACATGCTCCACTACTGACAAGGATGTCAAGGAAAGGTATTAGACACTACCCGAGAAAGCCATTTCATAGAAGTCTGGACTCAACCAGTGCAATTGGCTTTGAACTGTTGGCCCAAACCCAAAGGAAAAATAGATTTTTAACAGAAGGTGCTGGCATGCCTGGTGGATCTGCAGCTTCAAAGTCTCTGCACATGGCAAGAGAAAGACATTTTACTTAGCTAGAGATACTGCTCTCAGCAGACCTAGCTGCCTATTGCCACATGATGAACTACTGGTAGGAAAAAAACCTTTTCTTCTGACTGATTGACAGATTCTTAAAAAAGTGAGTGGAGAGAAAGGTGGAGCATCCAGATATTTGTCATGAGGAAAGTTTTACGGTGACTTAAAAAAAAAAAAAAAGAATGGGAAAATACCATATAGCAAAGAAGAATTGCCAGACTAGTTACAAATCATAAGGGAACTGGAGTTTCTGTGATTTAAGCACAAATTTTATCTGGTGTGGGTCTAGTGGGCACTACTCTGCATGGTGGAATCCCCCTTATATTTTACATTGTAGCTTTTACTCCCACCGACGTTTTCTCTTTTGTTTTGATTCGTAGCTGTTGTGCAATTCTTTGAATCACGGCTGCACACAATCTGTCTTTGTAACAACCAAGGCTCTTCCAGTCAGTCACAGCACTACATCTTGCTTTTCCAACACGGTCCATGTGGCAGGACATGGGCTGGCCCTGCTCCTATGATGTTTCCATCCAGCCACACACTGCCCTTTCACAGAGGAGACATTGTATAGAGAGTACTGTCCCCCCAGATGTGTCGGCATCCTACATCCAGAGGCTTGGCTGGTACTTGCAGCCTCCACTTCTTGCCAACCCATCTCTTCTCCCCAGGGCATTGAAGGCACCTGTGCAGCTTCACATCTGCAGAGCGCAGCACAGACAGCTGTGCTGTCTGTGACAGCTGTGCTACTGTCAGCAGAACAACCAGGCAGGCACAGTTTGTAAATGGGAAAGGCCTCTGCCTGAGAAAGTGGAGTCTGCCACCCACTAAAGGCCTGCTCAAGTTTTGGATGGAACTTTTGAAGCTCTGGGTGGAGTGTCACACTGTGCTGGGGAAGGAGATAGTGTGGTAAGTGCTGTCATCTGCAAACCTAAGAACCATCTCAGATGAATCACCTCAGGAAAACATCCTCATGCCCCTCTAAATTTTTCTGTATTTAATCCTAAGCCTTTTATTCATCTTGTTGCCCTCTCACATGATGAAAAAGATCCTCTGAATACTCCATGATGTTCCAGATATGCAAGACCCACCCTACCTCCACCTTTGCCTTGTCCTGCCACATCACCTGCAACCTCAATAGTCAACCAAGTCCATGACGAAGAAAAACAAAATTTTTCAGCTAGAAACTTATGGAAGTGTAGGGGAAGGAGTCACCTCAAGGCTTCATAAAAGCTGACTCAAACACAGAAGTGAAAGAGCAAGTGCTCTGGACACTAGGAAAAGCAAAGACTTTGAGGCTTGGATAGAGGAGCAGTAGGAAAAGCAGGAAGTGTTTTCCCAAATAGCAGAGGTAAAGGGGGAGAGCAGAGAGAATGGTAATGGATGTCTTATTCCCTATAGTGGGAAGCTGCTCTTGGCTCTTGAGATTAGTTTGTTACATGCTCTGCACACATGACAAATAAATGTTTCTTTTCCCCTCACCACAAGTTATTTTCTTTCCCTGCAGTTGGGCTGAATAATTGTTTCTAAAACACCTATACTAATGAATGACTTGGACTGGCCAGGAGCTTTTTCACTTTTTATAACTAAGCTAACAAATTGATCAGTAAGTCCTCCCTATTACACACTAAGAACTGGAGACTCTATTCAAATCACTGAATTCACCAAATCAAAGCAAGTGAAGAACAACAATAAAAAGTACAGGTAAGGAAGCACAATGTGCACTTTCTTGGACAATTCTCATTGAAGTGTAATTATTGAATATGCCATTATATAGTTTATAGAAAAAGTTAAGCCTCCATTACACAAGTCAAAAATACTGCAAGTTGTCTGTCACTAGGTACTTGGTGACACAGAGAGTGAAGCTAATTTTTCTGCTGTCCTGCCTTGTGCCAGGCAGTGCAAAGGAGAAAGGATCCTGCATCCTCTGGTATGGTTTATCTTACATATGAGGGCTGGGAAAGTCCAGGATAAAAGTTCCAGTGTCTGAAGGAAATACCAGGACAGAAAATGAGGTGATGCTCTTCTGGTCATGCCATTAATGGGATCATCTTCATGAACAGAGAAAAATCACTGGACTACAACTGGGAAAACACTGGGGAGAGGAGGGGGTGGAGAAATGAATTGGTGATTAACAGTCACCTCAAGTACCTCACTCCAAAATTCAGACCCGTGAAATACCATTGAGCCTTTGGATAGCTCTAGGGGCAGTTTAGAGCTATTCTTTTCCAGAAGTACTTGTTTCTCCAGGCATATTGGATAAATCCATCTTGTCACAAATGCGGGTGGAAGAAGCAGCAATTGTAACTGTACCACTGCCTCCTTTGTGTCCAAGCTTAATGGGAAGAATATTTATCACATTTATAAGAAAGAGGGTTCAGGGTCCTTTTCTAAATTAATTCAAGTCTCCTTGGAAGGAGTTCAGACACTTGATCTGTGACCTGACCCGGAGGCAATGAGATTGATTCTTCTAATCCTTACAATCCAGCTAATATGTCCTGGCTACAGGGAGATATGGGGATAGTGCAGCAAGCAAAATTGGTGGGTTTTCTTCTTGCATATGTCACATGCTTTGGATAAGAGGTGGAATAGGAAAGAACACTCTCTTTTTCAAATTATTCACTTTCTTTTTTCTCATGAAAGGGTTTGAAGGCTAGTCCGAAACCAGCCAGTCAAATTCCAGTCTATCACATCATCACAAGAGGGGCAGCAGGCATTTCTCCTCCATTAATAGTCTGATTTGCTAACCTGGAGACTGCAGGGCTCGTCACATCCTCAGGCTCAGCTTGGCAGAAGAAATAAGCCCTTTGCTCTCAGTATGGCAACCTTCCCCGCAAGAGACTCCAATCTGCTCCATCAGAGCGTGAACTTGCACCAGGGTTTCCCACATCCCTAATAAGTAGAGAGCTAGGGGGTGTCTCTTCTTTCTCCCCGATTCTCCAAGATGCTACCTTGTCTTTGTTCTGGCCAGCAGAGGGTTAATTTTTGCAGTAGCCAGGAGGGGGCATGGCCAGGACCTAGAGGTTATGCTATATCACCTCATGTCGTTACTGGGGGTGGGGGGGAAGGGATTCTCTTCCGGGCAGAAGGGCTCCTTTCCAGTCAAGTAAGAGCGGCAGAGGGAGGGGTCGGGTAACACGGTTCCGAGGAATCACATGCGAATCGTTTGCCTGTCTCGTACAGTTTGCTATTAACAATGTTGCTATTACTGTTCGCTTTCTCATCTCATTGCTGTTTCTAGTAAATTGTTCTTAGCTTGTGATTTTCACCTTTCGTGCCTCCAATTCTCCTCTCCAGCCTGCTACAGGTGAAGAGAGGGGAGTGAGCAAGTGAGCAGCACGTGGTTTGGAGAATCTCTGTGGGAGCCCTAAATTTGGGAGTGCCATTCCTAAACAATGACTTACCTGTATCCCAAAACAGGGAAGCTGGAGAGGGCCAATGTCCCCAAAATACTGTGGAGAACGGCGATGGGTTCCTGCCCTGGGTATTCTCTGACTGCTATATGGTGACTGAATTTGTCCTGGCTCTCTGTTACATTAAAGCTACTTTATAAGCTTAGCAATGTAAAGAGCTTCTAAGCATAATTTATAAAGTACCTGAAGGTGTTTACTCACACTGCCTTTGGTGCAAATGGAAATCAGACTCATAGGCTCTGCAGGTTGTTACGGCTTGTGTAAGGAAACACTCACACTTGGTTTGGAGGAACTACTACTAGCTAAGGAATCACAAGCAATAATTTTCCTTTGGTAGAAGTGAAATAGCTCACACTCATTAGACCAGACAATCCCCGTCAGGGGGCAAGGGCTGTAACCAGCTTGTCTGTAGTACAGATTTCTAATATGTGCAGTTTCCAGTTGCTGGTGAAAATGCATACAGAGTTGCCAGACAACATTTATCAGCCCACACAATGAAAAAATATTAATTCTATGGAGAAAAAAAAATTGGCACGTATTTTTCAGTTAAACCTGATGAGGAGGGTGAGGGGAAAGTGTCTTTCTTCCCTATAGTCTCTATCACCTACAAGGGAGTTCCTGTTTGATACAGGAACACTTTGCTTCAAGAGTTACCTGGTGATGTAGTAAAGGCAATCACAGGATTAAATGTAGCATTTGAGATTTGAGGTGAATAGGTTATTTTATATTTTGAAAGCTAAGCAACATAGCTTTACCATGTACAGAACAGACCAGAACTTGGCTGCAGTCAGTGCCTTGAGGAATAGACTCCTTCTGGCAATCCTATTCAATAGTGCAAGAAACACCCAACCATCCTAGAAAGTTTTTTCCAAAAAGATATGGTAGGGGAGGGACAAAGCTTTTCCAAGCCCATCTTTGCCCTGAAGAATCCTTCTACTTTGCTCTGTTCACTGAATCACACATTTGAAAAAAACTTCAAACCTCCTATTGACTCATTTAGCAACTGTCAGAAAAGCTTGGGATGTTCCTGTTTAATCAAATGATTGCCTTAAGAAATAAGCTCTATTGTCATTTTAAGTTCTGGCAGATGCAGTAAACATATTTGGGTCCAAACCACATTATATTATGTGTGTGCCTTACTTTGGATCAAATAAACTAGTGTTTTCATAATGTGTTTTACACATGAAGTGATGATAACACAATCTTTTTGCACATACTATAAAGAGTCTGCAGATGAATACATTCACAGAAGCCAGAAAACATCTACATCTGTGCTTAAGAATAGGTTTATCATTCTCTCACATCAATTGTAGAACTGCGAGGAAATTAATTAGGAGCAGAATAATGCCAAAGCTGCAACATAAGCTTGTCACTTCTGCATGAGGTCCTGAAAACATTCATTCAGTATGGACAGAAATTTGGCCTGACCCGCACTTGCAAATCCTCTTGCTTTCGTTTTTTTGTGAATACTTGAACGTGATACTTCTGCAGCAAGATATGGTCACCTAGAATCACCTAAATTAATAATGCAGAATATTTGTGCAAAGTCAAAGTTGAGATTTGTAATGGAGAGAAAGTGCATTGGAAAAAAAAGATTCTGAATGTTAAACACAGTCGTTTAGGGATCATTCTTTGCATGCAGCCAAAAGAGCTTGAATTTCAAGTATCAATATGCTCATGACCAACTGATTGCAAACAATCTACAGACCAAAAATTATTCATACAGATTATCTGATGAATCACTCCAAATAAATTTCAATAGTGAGCAAATGAATGAAAATTGTGGTCAGATGATGGAAACTTCGTGAACAGAAGAGAGGAGGTGAAATTTATTGAGTTTCTTATTAGGAACTATTTTCCCAGATTTGCCTGCTACCATACAGTAACAGAAAAGCTGTAAGAAGCATCTGTGGAGCAGATGAACAAGTGGGTGGAGGAGTTCTTGTCCTGTTCTCCTGCCACAAAGCCCATTCAGTCAGGACAGCTATGGTAGAGATACAGCTGCTTTTGCACTGCCAGTGCAAAGCAATGTACAGCATGAAGGAAACTGTACTTTTCACTTTTACTAATTTTTTTTTTTCATTTTGCCTGTGGAAGAACACAAATCATTTTAAAAATACCCAATTCTCTGAACACCATCTTTTAAAATGTCTTTCAAGCTTGCTACTACAGAATAGTTCAGCTGATTCAGCAGAGTCCTGGCAGGTTTAAAGTGGCATAAACAAGATCCAAATTTGTTCATTAGTGGAATTCAAGCAATTTCTACTCAAGTAATTGCTACACAAAAAAGAATTGGATCTTGTTCTGAATGTATATGAAACCCAGTTACTTTTGATTGAGTGACTAATAGGGAAAATATACACAGTCTGTGGAGCTCAGATCCAGCTCTTCAAAAGATTCAGCATTTCTCATATTTACTTTCACTACATGGTACCTCTTTCCTTCATCTAAGATTCTTGGCTCTCTACAAGTATCTATGCATAAGGAAGGGAGATTCTATCACTGTTGATAATAAAACTGCAATGCAAAAATACAGCAAGCACTTTGGTTTATGAGTGCAAATAAAACATTTTACTTCAACACACTGAGGACAGATTTATTTTCACTTGCTTCTTTATGAAATGGCTCCCTATACCACCACATACATTTGCACATATATGCAGGCCTAATAGAAAAGAAATTGTGCTGCTTCTTGGTTGCCCCGAGAACTGCCAGAGTTAATGTATGGTCCAAGAAGAGTTTTCCAATGGAATTTTAACCTTTTCTTCCAACAGAGATTCATGAATTTGATTCCTGTCATCACTGAAGCCAACAACAAAACTATTGTTTATTTCTGTGGGAAAAGGATCAGGTCCCCTATTTGCAATTTTGGCTTTTTTCAGAATTGTGTATTTTTTTATTAAAAGGAAATAAATCCCTATCTGCATTTAATCACACAACTAGCATGAAAATGAACTCAGTGAATAAAAATGTCAGGAGTGGGAAACGATAGGGTTCTCTCTTAGCCAAGTTTTCCGTCTAAAATTAGCCTGCCTTTCTGGATTTACTGCTGTTATTAAGTGAATGTCCTTTTGACAATAAAGCAGTGCTTCTTGGATTTAGACAGTGTTGTG
This sequence comes from Dryoscopus gambensis, assembly GCA_013389985.1. NCBI lineage: Eukaryota > Metazoa > Chordata > Aves > Passeriformes > Malaconotidae > Dryoscopus > Dryoscopus gambensis. Next base: position 63,599 of record WEIT01031885.1, read on the forward strand.
AAGAATATGATAAAGTGCTCTGTGATGTATGACTTTGATTGACTCAGGGGACCTTACTGTTTCGATGCTGTGGTCTGTTCTTTGTTTGCTAGATGAAGACTCTGTTCATTTAATACTCAGTTCAGGACTAGAAGTTGGAGAAGGATGTGTGTAAAGATGTAGAGTACCTTGTTTCTGCCATACTAACATGATGAATTATAGTGTATTAAGAAAGTGTTGACACATGTGGGAATAGACTCTTGACATGCTTGCCAGTAATTAAGGCACATTGTATGTAAAGTCACTAAAAAAGTTGGAGGCTTATTCTTTGTTATAGGGATGTTTTGCCAAGTGCTGTTATTCATAGTCTTGATGGAAAATACTTGTATCTTTGAAATTGTTGTGGTTCACATAATAATGAAGGCAACAGAAAGAGATTCATTAGTATGAATTTTTTTAATGTTTCCAATCACTGGATAGGTAATCATTTTCCTGCCAGAGAGGAAGAAGTGTTCTAAGACCAGTGCCTCACTGATAAATTACCTGAGCATTACCACAGCAGTCACAGGGTTTGAGGAGCTGTTCCTCAAGTGTAAGGGGAATCAGCATCCTCTACACAAACCCCCAGAGCCTGCCCCTGAAACCTGCTCTTTACATGCACCTCCTCACAGTCATGGCCAGGGCCATAATTTCCCTGCATTTGGCTCCTGAAAGGATGCCAAGGGCAGCCTCCACGCCTGGAGGAGGGAGCAGATGAGTACCTTACAGGGAGCTGCAGCTACTCTCCCTGGTCCCCCTGTGGACCACAGAGGCTCAGTAATAGTCTTGGAGTGCGGCCCTCATGCCCTCCTCAAGATGCCACCTCCTAGCCCTGCTTCACTTCCATGGACCCCATGCAACTCTGGGACCCTAATTTCCTCCAAGATTTATACTGGTAAGATAAGCATATTATTCCATCAGACACCTTGTGCAGGGCGTGGATCTAGCTGCCCACATGATGTTTTGTATCATGCTGCTATCCCATGCTCATTCTGGAGAAATTTGTCCACTTTTTTATGTTCCAGCTGGATTAACCTGTCCCTTTCCTACAACTTAAGCACTACTGCTGCTGACATGAGGCTCTCACGTGCCCTAAGGTATATTTAAACCTCTCTTTGGCTTTGTTCCTTTCATTGGTGAAAGGTGAGCGCCTCTCCATCATTCTGAGGGGCAGGGTTTGGCACGGAATTAGCACAGTACCAGTTTCCTTAGGTTTCCCCAGGGAGCCTGTTGAGTTTATTGTAATGCAGCCCGGGCCTATCCTCCCTTTCTTGCTTTATGATATTTTGTTTCCTTTCTTTCTGAATAATTTTCTTGAAGACTGAAAAGCAATCATGAGACATTTCAGCCAACTCCCTGCTAAATCCTAAGATATGCCCTATTTAGATAGTTTTTTAATGTGTAATGCATACATTTAGCAGAAAGATTTTATTGAGGGAGTTGGCAATTAGTGTTTGGTAAATGCTGAAAAATTTGGTCTGCAGAGAGAATTTAGTACTTGATTCAAAATTACAATACACCACTGAAGGACAGACATTAGAGAGACTGAACAGAGCTTGTAGGCTGACAGTTACTCAAGCATTTAGTATGAATAAATGCATATCTCTCAATGTGAAATTTCTCAGCAAGACTGTGTGCAAGTGTGGCTGCTGAATACATATCACCATACTTAACAAGTCAAACGGCACCTATATCTGTTCCAAAAAGCTCACAGAAATATGCCACAGTGAGTGTTGCAGGGCTGTGCAGCATGCGCCCATGCTGGCACAGTTCGACTCCCTAGAAAATGTGACATTCTGTGATTCAAAACCATCCTTGGATGTTGAGGGTAACACCATTCATTTATACAGCAAGTGACAGGTTCACAGACAGCACAACTAAGCATCAAAACTCTCAGAAGACAAAAGTAAATGGGAAATTATTTCAAGGGCACTTTTTAGTCTTTCTTTCTTTTCCACCTTCTGGTACACTGTTCAATATCAGAATTTTCCTCAGATTTCCCTACAGTACTGTGCTTAAATGTGAATTCCAGTGCCTTTTGATTTATCCAAAATATTTAGTTCAATGAATTGTATTGTTTACACTGCCAAGTTCTTTCATATCTTTCCATTGGCCATCATAACCTCCACAGGGTATACCAGCCAAATATATAAACTCTACATATGTTTCTACTAGAGTAACTGGACTCCAATTAAGTCCAATTAGTTTTTACTCTCAAGAATTTAATCACATCCATCATAGCACATTTAGTACATCAGAGCTTTTCTTTCCTACTTCGTTAGAGATTTAGTTTAACATTCAGCTCCTGGGACTGTATGAACCTTTCAGCTCTTTAAGGAAATGATAAAGAGAAAAGGATGGAGAACAAAATAAAATCCAAAATGGTGTAACAGAGGTAGGTGGGGAATGATACCACTGCTTCTCACAGTACCAGATCCAAGGGGCATCCACTAAACCATGAAGCAAATGAAGATGTAGTTTAACATGCAAAGTTCCGTAACTGATTGCAAAAGAGGTTTGTGGAAGGCAAAGGTATAAAAGTGGTCAAAAAGGGATTACCTGGATTAGTGGAGAATAGGCCATTAGTGGCTATAAAAATGATGGCTTAGCTGCAACCTGAGACAGACTGTGGGAAGGGTGGTGGGGGAAGCATCCCTCCAGCCTGCCCTGCTTTCTGCTCTTCCAACTCAGCCAACTCTGCTGTTCAAAAACCTGTTAAGTTATGGCAACTTCTGGTCTGACCCAATCAGACTGGAAGCCCCAGCTCTCCTGTATTTTCATTATGAAGGTGTTTTTTGGGTAGCTCATCGCACAAAGATGCTAAACTTCTTTTATTTTTTTTTTAATTAAAAAAAGGGAAACATAATCTAGACCGTTATGCTGTGGAAAGGCTGAAGATGTGCTCTCATCTACAGCACTGGAGTCCTTTTTGATCCTGTTTAACAAGACATAGAAGACATTTAAAAGGTTCCAAATGCTGCAATGAAAATGATTCAAAGAATTAATAGTGTGGGAGGGAATTTCTACAGGAGATATGAGTAAAAAAAGAATAAACGGGACCATTTATTTTACAGTGGACAAAGGAAAACATATGGTAGAGATATGTAAAAAGTGCAGTGTGTGTAGAAGTCCAAGAATATGTTTCTAACCATACTCTTGTAGATGAAAAAAAATGTACTGAATATGAAGCAAAGTGCAACAAGTGAAAGAAGACAGATTTGTTTGCAACTCCTAAATACCTTCTAAAGATTACTGCTACCACGCATCTTTGAAATAAATAGATCCACGGCACACAGACTTAACTGTTTTCTTAGGGAAGAAATTTTTCTGTTCTGTTTGCTCTTAAAGAGTTCCAGCCCTGTTTCCACTCAATTAAAAAAAATAGTGTCATTGACATTTTTCATTTTTCAAATTGAATTTCAAAATGCATTTTCAAGCCAAATTTTTTTAACATTCAGAATGAAAGTTAAGGAAGAATCTTATTTCCTGTCAGCTGGCATTGGTTTTCATATGTTTTTTGTCCAGTGTTGGGCTGTTTCACTTTTCATGTGAAAACAGATCTTCCCCAAAATTAGCTAAACACAAAAACAACCATACTGTTGCAATGTAACTTTCAAAAACTAAATCTGAATTTTATTTCACAAAAATTAATTTTTTTTAAAAAAAAGGGTGATACATGAGGGAGATTTTCATGACAGCCAATTCATCTTTTGGAAATATACTTCAAAGTAACCACTTTGAATTTACTTTAGTTCAGAAGTTTCAAAAAGAGATTTTGAGGCAAAAGGAACAGTAGGAGTATGCACATTGAGAGGTGGTGATGCAGAAGGGAAGAACTGCAAATGGATATGGCTCTGTTTATGAGCCATCCATTAATGACGGATTAATGTGATCCTAGAGAATAAGCAGGTATAAGCAGACTTAGCACAGAATACTGAGTTAAGAGTAACCTTCACAGAAGTGTCGTAGCTGCTGTCAGAGATTCTGGGATATTAGTGTAGTTGAGTTATTAGTAAAATACAGTTTAGTGGTTCCTACATTTTTAACAGGTATTTATGTCTAGTTTGGGGTTTGATCTAGTAAATCTTATTCAAGTGAAAAAACACTGTCCTACCAACAAAGAAGTGATGGTGGATCGTCTTCTGGTGCTCACACTTGGACTTTATTGGGTCAAAACTTCAACTGAAGGTGGCAAAAGTTCTGCCTGAGTAAACTCCGAGTGAGGACTTCCAGGTCTGTCCCAATGGGACTGCTCTCAGGAGTAAGGGTTGAATTGTTATACCACAAAATACCAGCTGTAGTTACGTTAGCCAGGATAAAGTTTCAAGGGATATCCAATCTCCATGCCTCAATGTAAAGCTAATCACCAGCTGGACTACAGAACAAATTTCCCCTCTGGTATAATATCACACAATTATATGCATTATGAGGGTTTAAAATCTGGCATTGGCTGTGCTATTGTTGGAACTAGGATAACCACTCCAGTTCCAACAAGAGGCCATTCATCTGCACTAATTTGTAGGTTAGAGAAGGTTTTGAAATAGGAAGTCTTTTCTTATGCAAATAGGGACCTGGTAAGAAATCAGGGGCCTGAAGGCAGTGATCTGGAGCATCACCAGATCACAGAGGATGAGTGCCAACATGCCCACGCACCAGGGCAACCTTTAAAACCAGGTTTTCATGGCACCATAATGTAATGAAAGCCTTAAGGCTGGGTCTGTACACGAGGATGAGTTTAACTTAGATTTTGTATCCAACTTTTAAAATATTGCTAAAAACCCTCCAGTGCAGAGAACTGGGAGGAAGGAATAAAACCAGAGAAATTAATCCTAATAAATTGTTCTCCCTAACAACTGTTTTCCCTTTCATTGCCTTCCCTGGATTCATACATGACTGTATTTGAAGTATTCAGCAAACTCTGTGCAAACAATGAGCACTTTCACTTTTGATCCATGACTGTGGGTTGTTTCAGGGCTGTGCATTGGATATGTAAGACACACGGCCTTGGTTTGCTTTCTACAAGCTAACTTTAGCCCAAGGCTACTCTGGAGAAAAAGAGTTTCCTCTCTGCCTTATTTCTTAAAGCTATATCTCTTCTTGAAATCAGAGAGTTTCTCTCCTCACTGACCAGGGAGCTGGCTCCTTCCATTCCTTTCAATTTTGAATTTTCCAGTGGAGGAGTCATTCTCCTGTACAAATCTTGCCTATGTCTGCTGCATATGACCTTCCTGCTCTCAGTCATGTCATGCACAATCCCTTGAACCCTTTGAGTACCTAGGGATGACCACTTTCCTACATCACTGGTAGCCTTTGGGAACACCCTGCAAGACTGATATGAAGCGGCAGGATAGAATCAGAGGCATAGAATCTTTTATGTTGGAAAAGACCTCTAAGTCCATCAGGTCCAACCATCAACCCAGCACTGCCAAGTCCACCACTAAACCTTGTCCCTAAGTGCTGCCACAACCACATGATGATGAACACAAACTCCCGTTCTTCCAGCCTGAGCCTTTAACATCACATGCCTTCTGTACATACAACCAAGCTCAATAGGGGTTTACTCAGTAAATACTAATGCACGGGTTTTCCATCATTTCTTGACAGATGAATGCAGGTCTCAGAGAAACCAGGACAAGTGGAAGATATTTAACATCTTGTAGTCCCCTAGATAATGACCTTGAAACAGGCTTCCAGCAGACACTTCCCACACAGACTCCACACTGGTAACCACCAAAAACATCCTCTGCTGACAAATAGCAGCATGGGGTACCTTGAATTCTGCTTTCTCTGTACCTGGTGTCTCAAAGCAGCCTCTGAACTGAAATGAACCTATGGTTTTGCAGCTGTGCTGGTCAGCCATGGTCTCACGTGCTATAGGCTGGCATTGCAAGCCTGGGTGTGATCACAGTTATCATCTCTTGTTGAAGAGACATGAGAGAAGCAGAGCCCACAGGACCCCAGGCACAGAGATCTGCAGCTCCTGGTTTAACAAATATTTCCTCATGGACCCACCCGCCCCTTTCATTGGATAGTTGAAAGTAAAACCTCAGCTTTGTGTCATCTGAGTGTAAACCATTGACACAGACATAATTTAATAATTTTAAAGATGTCAGCAGCCTAGATTTGTCGTGGGAGATTTGGATATTTCATGCAGGTAAGTAGGAAGATGGTGTCAAACATACTTGCAAGAAGAGCAGACCGAACTTCAGACACAATTTCACATCCTCCCCTTGGCTGTGATTTGCAGGGGAGTATCACTCTGTGGGACTGCAACACACTAGTCACACTTCCAGCTCCAGATATTTCTGCACTTAAACACTGGGAAGTCTTTCTGTTCCTTCTTCTTCTACACACTTAAGAAAAACAAGTAAGTTTTTCCCATAAGTGTAAGACAATAATCAGAGTAGACAAAAAGAGATAAGGCCTTTGGCAGTGATGCAGAATAGGGCTTTGTCATTAGGTGGGATATGGTGTATTTGTGGGTACATGGGATAACATTCAGCTCTAATTCAATTCCTTATATTCCCAAATTCAGCAGGGTGTTTTCAGACAGCAGCTACAACAATTCACCCTCTTACACAACTCTTCCAATGTAGTACGCTCCTGCAAATGTCCACGTTCAGCACGGCACAACATGCCAGAAAATGGCTCTTCTAGAAAGACAGTGAGGCACATAATAAACACAGGAAGAAATGAGGAGTCCCCAGAGCAACTCAGTGGAGAGTGCTCTTACAGTGAGGATATTTTACATGAGGCTCATTTTTATTTGCTTTCATTATTTAATATATTTATCTGTGATCCAGTATAAAAAAATCTGCATCCACTCCTTGCAAAGTGTGCAGATGACACAAAAACTGTAGAGTGGTATATAATGAGAAAAGCAGATCTGTTCTACATGGAATCTAATTTGTATGGTAACTTGATCTCTTTGGAAAAAAAACCCCAAACATATTTTAATGTACACTTAAATATAACTCTGAATATCCCAGATAGTTTGTACACTGAAGAACTGGACTATATTTTAGAAAGAGAGATTTAGAAAAGGATTTAGAGGTCATGGCTGATAACCAGCTGAGCTGTACAAGAGTTCCTCATTCAATGCAAAAAAGAAACAAAAGGAGAAAATGGGATCATGGTATTTGCAAGCAGGGGACTATAAAACAAAGATGGAAAGGCAGATGCTCACTGTTCCTTGGAGTATTGATAGTGAGAGGAGAGCAGGTCCAGCTTCAATGTTCACATTTTAAAAATACTACTGACAAACAGGAAAGAGTTCAAGAAAGAAATGCAAATATACTTGCAATTGGCAAAAGCTGTTATTGAGATCCTAAAAATAATAAATCTCAATTCATTTAATTTATCCAAAAGGAGGATAAATGGTGATTTATCCGTGGTTTATAATAGAACTGGCTGGGTATTCTTTCTCAACAATAGAAGATGAAATTTCCACAAAAATTTCTATAAAGAAAAAATAATGTTAATTTTCCTTCAGGACAAGCAAAATTAAATAGTTCACTGTAAGCCACTCTGCTTCTCATTTTCTTCTGCTGAAGGAAACTTTAAACTTCACCTTCTTGTGAACACATTTATCTGTGCTATAGGTACCTGTTTTCTCCTACAGGCCAGCCACAGAGTAATTTGTCACTAAATTCAGAGTTGTATATAACATTACAGGAGCTGTAGTCCAGCCAAGAAGCCTCTGCCTAAGCTGAATAAAGATAGTGTTTGTTCAGGCTGTAATTCCCAGGAGCAATGCAGCATTATGGGAAAATAGTTGTTTTTAATATTGAACTGACACAAAAGAAAGCCCTGGTCAATCAATTTAGTACATTCAAACAACAAGGGTCCTACATTAAAGAAAATGATAATTTTGTTTAGATTGATTGGTTTGTTTATCTGTTTCCATTCTGGGTTTCCTTTATGTTAATAAGGCTTTTCTGTGTGTGTGTCATTTGGAGTGAAAACAAATGTTGACAAGTCGCATCTGCCCACTGTGTGAAAATTCCAAATTTTGTTTGGTTTTAGTTTGCAAGTAGCTGTATTATATTTCCTATACCAGTGGGATCTCTGAATTAGTAGACAGAGACATGACATCCAGTAGGTGGAATCTGACACTATATTAATCTGAACTAGATAAATGCCAAGATTTTAACAAGGGAGGGAATCTAACACCGCAACAATTTATCTAGGAATGGGATAGACTCTCTTACATGTGTGGTATCTGAAGATGGGCTATCTTCCTATCTGTTCTAGCTGGTGATTCAATCCCACAGACTGTGTTGTAACAGATAATAACAACAACCCCTCCAGCCATAACATCTAAAAGTACACGAAGTAAGATTGCAAGAAGAGAAAATGCTAGAAACCCTCAGTCTTCAGGGCCAGAGAAGAGGGATGGTTATGTTACACCACTGGAACACCTTTCCTTGTCCATCCATAATACAGCTTCAGTGTAATTAAATATTTCATAGAATTACCTTGTAATTGGTCTGTGGTTTGAAGTCTGACTTAAGTTCAACATTAGAACTGGTACTGTGTGCCTGGCACTCTAGGAGCCTTTCCCTTGCTTTCTCACTTCTCTGATACTCTCTTTGGAAACAATAAATAACCTTGAAAATGGCGTATTCTGGTTCCTAGACCAAAGGAGGACAATTGAAGCCTTATGAAAATGTTTCTAAATTATCATTTTAATTAGCATAGAAGTATTAAATGAGAACCCTGTATGGCCACTTAGTAAAAATGGTAGTGAAAATAATGCAGACAGAATCTCTCACCTCCCACAGTGTCACTCTGTCAGTTGACTCCTCTTTTCTGGAGGATGTTGACAAAATGGGCAGAGATGAACGCCTGCAATAAAAAGAGCAGCATATTCTAAGCTCAAGTTAATCCATCCAGAGAACAGGAAAACCTCTTTCAGTAACAAAATAGGTCTTTTTAAGGTGAGTACTAGCAGACTTCATCGACTGACAACAGTCTGCTGAACACAAAGGAAGTGTGACTTTTCCTTTTTCTTCGCCACAGTTCAATAGCTTTGTTTCAGCTTGTCAGTTAGTTCGTTTACAAGAAAAACCTCTTGTGCAAAGAGTACCTTTCCTTGTGCAACATATTCTGATGTACCCACCGAAATGACTCTGCACCGCTGTGCTACCTGATAGCCTTTCACATGACAAAGTGTTGGGCTTACATGTCCAGCAGTGCAGCAGGGGCTAGTTAAGGTTTCCAGATATACAGCACTCAAGCAGGGACCAGCCTCACCATAGGTTTTCCCTCTGCTATTGCCAAATGACAAAACATAAAAAGCTCAGCAGCACACAGCACCATTAAACAGACTGATGGCAAGAAGTCATCAGAAAACACGGTTCTGTAAATCTTTCCCTGCACACATAAAAACCAGTCTCAGATTTCCCTGTCCCCTCCACACACACACATACACATGCATTTCATAATTTCCTAGGAAGACTAAACAAATTGCATTGCATTTGAAGCATTACCTCACAAAACAAAGCCCTCAACATTTCATTATGCAAACACTTGAGCAACTTTCATTATGAATTCTCACAACTAATTTCTCCCTTTTTGAAGCACTGTAGGAAAATAACAGTCTCCCACTTTAAAGACACGGAAACAAAGGGAAAAAAGAGGCTTATGTCACCAGGGTTTTGGAGACTGAGCTTGTGTGAGATGCAGCTAGTGGCAAGGGCTCACGTATCTGGGAAAAACTCTCCCAAACATCCATGAGAGAGCCTCACCCACAGCTGAGGAAACAATGAAAACTCAAAATTTCCCGGGTTTGGTCTCACTCTGTGCTCAGCCCCGGCTGCTCTAAAATTAGACCTGTTTTACAGACTTGGCTTCAGCTGCAGCAGGAAGCAGAGGCAGCACATGCCAGTCCCGCAAATTTATTATTAATAATAATGGAGAGGCGCTCCCGGGCTGGGGGCAGCCCCACGTGCCAGCAAAGGCACGGTGGATGGTCCCCATGCGGACGCATTCGCCATCTGCAATGACTGAATGGAGCAAGGGTCGAGCAGTGCAAATGTTGTTATGATTAGCCCTCACAGGGGATTTTTTTCATACAAGCTGTCCGTTTGTTTGGCAAATCTGAAGTAGCCAGCAGAAATGTATCACCATCAAGGATGCTCCTGTTGGAAAGACTTTCTCAGGCCCACTGTGGTGTGTTTAGGAGGAGACGTCCCTCCTGGAGAAATCATAAGCTATGCCAGGTCCCACAGGAAGGTAGAAAAAAAGGCCCATTTTCCTGTGTGACCTGACAGCCAGTTTAACTTGAGGCAGAGTCTTGGTTAGGGTAAGCAGTTCTCAATTGAGCTTGCAGCCCTAACAAGTCGAAAGAAAGAGATTTGTATATGAGTCACTGGGTCAGCCTTTGCTCATGCTCCTGCCCCAGGTCGACTCTGGCAAGACCCATGCAAAGGCTGGTTGGGCTCTGCCCACAGCACTGCCTACACTGCCAGAGCATCCCCTATACTGCCCAGGGCATAGACATACCCTACAGGGATGCAAGGAAGGAGGGGGCAGGCACCTATCAGTGCTCTAGGACTCCCTCTCCTGCTCTCGCCTCTCTTGAGATTTGGCCTTGTCATCTATCATCAGCATTTCCTCCTGGTCCCTGTCATGCCTGGTAGGCCCTGTGTAGCTCTGGTAGGAAAGGAGGACCGAAAAGGTCCCAGCACCTCCTGCTGCTACGCAAAAACAGCAGCACATTTTGCATCACACTAAGTGTGGGGGCTCCACGAAAACCAACATTTCTGCAAGGAGCAGCCCCACTTACTCTCTTTCTCCCTAGAGAAAGTTGCCTCCACATTGCTTTTAGTGACTTCAGTAACAAAAACATATAGCTCTTCCCCATGAAACTGACTGTCATCAAACTAAGAAATTAACTTTTTTCTAAAGTGCTATTAAGAACACATAATGTTTATAGTCCTGACTGTGAAAAACGGAAGATTTCCTGAGGTTCAGAAAAGAAGGACCAGTTTAGCCTCTGGTCCCAGAAGCAGCATACAGAATCCCCCAGCTCCCAGCCCTCTGCTTCAGAAACACTGGCTCAACTGCTAACCCAGAGCCCAGGCACTGAACATAAAAAAAATCCCTCCAAGCATTCAGTAAAAAATGTCTGTCCCCAAAATAGCTTTCTAGTTTTCTTGTCATGTACTTCCATGCATCAGCTTATGTGACCTTGAACTGGTATCATCTCTCACTTGGGAATTTCCCCTAGTATTTGTTGCTGCAGCTCTTGAAGTATGAAGAATGAAGTGCTGGACTCTTACACTCCTTAATTTCCTCCTTTCATTTATTTTGGGCTTGATGGGGAAAACATATGACTGGATATGTCATTACAGGCAGACAATCTGATAATCACTATCTGATAGGACAGCAACTCCAAAAACTCTGTCTGTAGCCAGTTGATTTTCTTCCTGTAACATCATGAAACTGCAGGGGTCAGAGACAGAGACACTGATAGTTTTTTTCCTTTTCAAAAAATGCTGTAGCCTCTGTCCACCATGCTGAAGACTTTTGAAAGAAATATTTCAGAGCATTTCACATTCCTTTTCTGCTTATTTACAATGACTACCTAAAACCTCTTTACAGAGATCTCCATACTAGTTTGTGTGGATTTGGGATATACATTCTGGTGGTCCTTATGGGTCTTACACAGATGCTGCTTTTCACAAAGCAGTTGTACATCTTCCCAAGGTGCAAAGAGGGGGTCCCAGAAGTCCCACTACCATTTCTCCTGCAGAAAAGGCAAGGTCAGCTATCAGCCACATCCTCTTTGTGCAAGGCGGCCTCTGCTTCTTGGCAGAGGAGGTGCTCTGTGGCACTGAGTTACAGGAGTGAATGGGCGTGGAGGAGGTAGAGGAGCTGGTCTTCCCATGCACTTCCTTACCATCACCTCTTTCACGGCCTTCCGTTGCTGTCCTAGATCCCTTTTTGCTTCTCACTCGTGCAATGAACAGTAAGATAGCTATAGAAGCATCGAAGGGACAAAGGGCCTAAAACAGCCACTTTCCTGTGATGGAAGAGGACAAAAATGGACAAAAACCCACCAAGAGATGCAGTACCTGAGCACTGGGGAGGCAAAAAGTGTGGCAGACCAGCCTCAGCCGCCCCCTGCCTGGGCTTCCAGCACTCTGCAGCAGTGCTGCGGAGAGGGCAGGCAGGGGCTGCACGGCAGCTCTCTGATGAAAGCACCTGCGACTTCTGTGAAAGCCGACACACAGCCTGCGGTGTCCCTGCCACTCCGGATCCCAAGGCCCTGGTTTACTGCAGGAGCTGTGAAGGACAGCCTCGGGCTTCACAGCAGGAAAAAAATACAAGGGATCAAGTATACAGAGGCACCTCATAAAGTACCCCTTCAAACCACATGCGGATTTACAAGAGGGAAGTGAGTGGCCCTCGGGGGGCTTTTACTTGCCTGTTAGCACTGGCCAGTGCAGGGGGCACGCCCAGACCCCGGGATGGAACAGTCTACACAGCCCCATGACTTCTTTCAAGTGCAGACAGGCAGCTGCGTACACGCCTCTGGGCTGCAGCAGGGCTCGATGGGGCACGGCTGCTGCACCAGGTCAGGCAATACCATCCTCCAATTTATTTTCCACCAACTTCCTTTACAAGTTCTATTCTCCACTGGGGAGACACAGAATCAACCTGAGGAGAGACTTGGGACAGCACACTGACAGCCAGGGATGTCGTCTGCGCTCAAGTTCCCCAGGTAAATGTGGGGCTGGGGAACAGGCACGTCCCTGTCAAAAACAAAAACAAAAACAAAAACAAAAACAAAAACAAAAACAAAAACAAAAACAAAAACAAAAACAAAAACCACACAAAACAAAAAACACTTAAAGCCTGGAAACAGGTAAAGTCTGAAGGCATAGAAAGAAGAAGAAAAAAATAAGACAAGAAAAGAAGGAAGAGCAGAGTGGAATAAAAGAGGTATGGAAAAGTGCACGGCTGGAGGGTGGAGCTCCTTTGCAGAGAGCGGGCAAGAAAAGCGGTCCCTCTGGATCGCAGCGGGTTGCACTGGCAGAAGAAACGCAAAGGAAGGAGAAACATGAAGGAAGGAAAAAAAAACGAGAGATGAGGAGAGGTACAGGAGAAGAAGGGATCTGACTAAGGGAAGAAAAAGATAATATCAGAGCAAACAAATTCAGGACAAAGGAGGAAAACTGCGTACTGGAGGAGCTGAGTAGGAGAGCAGAGCGGGAGGAAATAAGCATCCAAATGAAGAGAGATTAACACAGAATGCTCCCAAAGGAAATGAACTGGGCACTCTGAAACAGTGTCAGACATAAATAAATCAGACAGGAACATTTGGACACTTGGAAAAATGAGAGGAAAAATACAGGGTGATATACTATAGCAGGAAAGAAGTGGGGTGGCAAGAGAAAAGAAGGAAAAACTCCTGAAACAGAGAAAAAGAGGGAGTGAGCCAGATAATCCAAGCAGTCCAAACGTATTTACATGCATGCTTTGAGGTGTTTGCTCTAATGAGCAGTTAGGACAGCAAAAAAAGTATAGAGTAATGCAATCACATCATTTATATAGGCAAGTGGGGATTTTGCAAGCTGGAAGATATATGCACACAATAATTGTGGGTGAAAGTTGGGAGGCCAATAATTACAGCAGTAAATCATAATCCTTTTAATATATTATCAGTTTGATACCCAAGCAATAGATGCATATGCATAAGGGGTTTGTGTTTTAGAAGTGGCAGGAAACTTGACTACAAAAACAAAGGGAATGGAGAAGCTCAGTTCTCCCTCTCTTTTGAGTGAGAGAGTGTAATGAAATCCACTCCCTCTCTCCCCCATCTCTGTCATGACCATCATTACTAGACTTGGCTGGGAGTTTCACAGTGCAGTTATTTTCTAATGGGAATGCACTTACTACGAAACCGAAATTTTCCACAAGAAGATTTTGGTTTTGCTGTAGAGAAAAATCCTATGAGAAAAATTTGAACCAAGTGTTTCATTTTGGGTCACTTCAACCTCAGCCAACATAGAAAAAAAAATCTATATGAAAGTTTTTATTACACTACTATTAGTAGAACCTGGACATTTTCAGTTGGGAATAAAACATCTTTAAAATTTAACAAACCAGTTTACTAAAATTTTTTTACAATCATTGCATCTGTTGCTTTGTAGTGGGAAATACTCTGTGTGCACATGTATATGTGTATGCATCCCCCATATGCCAACATGTGAACAAACAAGTGAATAAAATTGAGGGAAATAAAGGGAATAAACAAATATACAGAGTTTATCCTAATTTTGAGCTGATTGCAAATGAAAGCCATTATGTAAGCACTCTACCAGGCGATCTGTGTATTTCTTTTTTTCTGAAGGGTTTTGGTCATCCTCTGGCCAGGAAGGGAGAGGGGAAGGTTGTTAATCGGTAATGTAGAGCACATATATAATAAGAAACAACAATCTATGTTCTGAAACATAGAAGGGTAGGAAATCTACCATAACCTTTACTAAGCAGTTCCAGTGATTAATTGTCTTTTTCTTTAAAAATACATTGCTTTCTACTTGACTGTGGTTCCCCTGATGTTTTAGGTTTTAACTTTTATATTTTTTCAAATCCTGTATTGCCTACTGTGTAACTCTGAAGTTTCTTGTAGCTTGTTAGCTGCTCTCTTAGGCCAGATAGACACAACACAGCTTCTCTGAGCTTGCTCTCCAAGGACACTCAGATTGTCCTAGGCCTAAAGGTGTAAACTAGGGCCTCTGGAGAGGTGGAGAAATTGAAGAAAGCTAAAGTTTTAATTGGTGAATTTATACTGATATGCAAATGGACCAAACCTGTAGCAGTGTGAAGAACTCGTGACCTGTTGTCCATCTTGGGGTCCTCTTTGGAAGTAGCCTCTGGCTCCCTAGGGTATACCTTTGAAGGCCTTTCAAATAAATAACTTCCTTTATTCCCTTACTCCTATCTAGTCGATGTTTCTAGGTCGCTGGAGAAGGCATCAGCCCAGTTTCATCTTCCAGAGGTTGGACTTTATCACATCCTTTTTCTGTCTGAGCAAAAGAGTGAACTGTGACCAAATTTCTGTTCCCTATGTACATATTTATAGATTGTGATCAAGTCACCTCTTAATCTTTCCTTTGCTAGACAAACAAGCTCCTCAGGTGTATCACAGTAAGACATATTTTCCAGACCTTTCATTATTCACATGGCTTTCCTCTTTGAACTCTCTCCAATTCATCCAGCACCCTTCTCCAGTTGGGGAAATCAGCACTAAGAGCTACATCCCACAGTGGTGCCAAAAGCAAATGTAGCCTTCTGCTTCCTATTTAGCAGTCTCAGGACCAGCTCTTTGGAGGACAGCCTTTTCCAGCAACTCCTACTTGACTCACACACAAACACCTCAGTCCCACCTTCTTTGTAGATTTAATGGCCAGATCAAACACGTGCATGTAGTGCAGGAGAGAGGTTTAGGGGTGAGTTGTGGTGTCCTCCTCTCAACCCCACTTATTGTATATGGGTGCAGGTCGCCCACTTGGATTTGATTTGGGGGAACTGAATCCCTGCCAGGGGAAAACAGTCAGGAAGCTGCTTCCCACACACATCCCAGCCTCTGCCACAGGCATTAGGATGTGAATGAGCAACCGATGATTAGTCTGGGGAACTGAACTAAGTCTGATTTGACATCAAACACTGCACCATATGTAGAGACCCCAGTGTGAGATGCTTTAATCTGTTACTCCACTCTTATTCAGCCAAATCATTTGCTAGTGTAGTTATGGTTAGTGATGTCCAGAACCTGACTGAAATCCTACTAAAAAGTACCAAAAAACCCACTTGATTGAATTCAGCTTCTTAAGTAATCATGTCTATTCATGTCTGTATTTCACCCTTTTTTCCTCCTGTGTTACTTTTTAGCAACAACTATATGTAAACTCCAAGAAAAACATCTTGAATGGCAGGAGACCGGCCATCACTTGTTTAAGGACTCCATTCAAAACATCAAGAAAATTATCAATTTCCACTGGCAATTGCATTTTCAAAGCAATCAGTGTGCCAGCATTAAATGCACTTTCAGTGTGACATGTTGGTTTCATATCTGTATAACTAATATTTATAAGTAAGGACATATTTGTTTTCTTAATCAAATTTACATCATGTGACAAGCTTGATGCCATACAGAATTCAAAGTACATTACATCAAATAATATTAGTATATTTACAACAATAATCTTGTTTTTAAAATATATCAAGTTAGCTGCATAAACATTTATAAAAAGCGGGGGTGGAGGGTTAAATTATAATCTCTTTCACAGAATTAGTAGCAGTCTGACAACAACTTTAATTTCTCTAAGACCAGAGAAAGTCAAATGGAAATGCATGATTGGTGTTCTCACCCTGTACGCGTCATAAAAATAAGACTATATCTTTCCAGTTCTCTCAAACTTTCCTAGTGTTCAGTGTCCTCTAGAAAACAATTATTTATAGTCAAAGGAGTTTTTTGACTTGTTCTTTTCAAACTTGTGGAGAGAATTTGTTCAAGCCTCTCATTGAACATACTTACTTTAGTAGCTGCTGTTAAAATATTTTCTTGAATTATTGTTGTAATGGAAAATACATCATCATTATGACGGGATTATATGTTTTCAACTGGCTTTTTCCAACCAACACAGAAAGCAATTCTCGTCTTCTCTGTATTAGTATAAATAATTCTACCATTTCTATCCACTGAGAGAAACATCACTGATAGGTTTGCTTCCCTTAAATACGTGAAAAGCTTCTTGTCCTTAACTTGCATGATCTTTAACTGTGTTGGACAAACACCTCTACTTACCCTGCTCTTCCTTCCTTTGCAAATTTATCACCATTCCTATCTTGTGATTTAAATTAATTTTTGTTGCTTTACTCTTTCTTTCAAGTGTTACATGTGGGTTTTTGTATAGTAGAACAGCTTTCACTTAAGCTATGTTGTTTTGGTTTATAACAACTATGGCTTTTTAGTAAAATGTTTTTAAACAGTTTGCAATTATCATTCACATTTTTCTGTTTAAATTCTCCCAGTAGATCTGACTTATAATTGTTTTCAGCTTTACAAAACTGGCCTTTTAAAAGAACCAAGAATCTATACTACTGGTTCATATTTTACTGGTTTTGCACACAAATATAATCAAGGCACGATCTTCTGCATATAAGCAGACATTTACTTCAGTTCTGTAATCAATTTCTCTCTATATGTCATAATTACATCAGGTTTTTGCTGAAAAAATAAAATCTCTACTCAGTCACAAGGGGAGGATGGACTCAAGGCTCTGATATACATTTGGCAGCGAAGTTTGGACCCCTGTGGTCTTGGGTGAGCATCCTAATCCCTGAATAATGACCCTTTGAACCCACTCTCCTAGCAAATCTAGCCTTTGTTTTCCAATTTTATTCTGCCATAAAAGAGTAGAGTTTTAAATGCTTCTAGATTGTGGTTAATTTTTGTGGTCAAAGTTGCATATTCATTTTCTTTTTATTCACACTTAAACTGAGAAAATTATTCAGACTGCCTCAAAGAGATGTTTTATTTAAGTCACAAAGAAAAACAAACAAACCTATTCATTTAATCCTTGCCATGCACTTAATATTTTACTTGTGCATATTATCTTACCCAACTTAGGTACCATTGCATGAAATATAAACCCAGTTACCCAACACTGATGGGTCAGGAATGACTGAACTTGTTGGCATCATGTCCTTGGACAGCTTTGCTCTTTACTTGCTTGGGAGTCTGATTTTCTACTGAGCAAAAGTATATTGTTCCCTCTTTTAAACTACTTCATTATGACTTTAATAACTTCCTGGCTATTCAAACCAACCCCTCCATCAATAAATTGTTTACATCTCCAGTGAGTAAATTATATCCAAACTTTACCTGCTTCTCTTCTCGGGGAAGGTAGACAAACATCCTCAAAGCCATTGTTTTATCTCCAAATACGGTCAGCTTGCAGCACCCGTCTATGTGTTACATCCCGGCCACTCTCTTCAGGTTGCCTCCCTCTGCTTTAGGGACCCAAACGTACATCCCAGAAGGCCACCTAATAAATTCAGGGCTGTCATCACAGGGTCTTTTCCTTTCAGTCCAGGATAATGAAACTTAGCAAGACCAGTGGTTTAAGACTTCCTCAGTTTCTCCAAGTCCCTTGAGATCTGTAATTGCTTCTGCTACCCAATGCCATCCTCTGCTGAACCTCCAGCACACCATTCATACAAAGGCCCTCTTTCCTAGATGGTCCTCTCTTCAATGGGGCTACATTCACGTCTGATGGTGATTCTCAGAGATTCTACTACACATGCTTGCCTAGATGGCCACAGTCATTACTTTCAAATGGATAACTTGCCCTCATCATCTGTGTTTTTGTCATTTCTGGCTTAGTCCTGCAGCACATCCTTCACATGGGGCTACATTGCAATAAAATTTGAAGTATGTTGTGGTACAGAAGGCAATCACACACCTGGGATGTACATCTTTGCTCTGGGACACAGGTCGGCTACTTTTGAGTGGCCTGACTGATTTGAATATGATGGTTTGGGCACAGGAAGCCCAGAGTCTCCAGGGAAGATCCTTCCTAAGACAAATACTTGGTCATGTATCTCTCAGACATGCAGGCATATAGAAGCATTGAGACTGGATTATGTTCCCTTCAATATAATAGAGAAGGTATAGCCAGCAAGATACTCACCAAAAAAAATCTTCCAGGGCTTCATAAATCCCTTCCTGTAGTCTGACACCACCTGTATTTATTGACTTTTCGACATGCTACAAGACCCATGTGTTGGAGCAGCTCTTTGAGGAGCCTTAAGAGGACTGGTTGATGAATGGGGCTCCAGTGTTTATTTACTTCAGTTTGGTAGAAGCAGTGAGTCAATTATATTGCATTTTCGTTTTGCACTTCTAAATTGGCAGAGTGCTTACAGCCTATGTAGGAACCTATTTTGTTTATTTTAAATATCTGAAAAAAAAATTGAATAAATAAAATGATGCAGTTGGTGTAAGATTTATGATGTCCTGAATTTTCCATGATTTTAAGTAGTTGGGTTTGTACATGACGTGTTACTGAAGTATGCAGCGCAATACCAGTCTTGTCTGGCTTTTGAAACAAAAGGTCTTTTGTTGTGGTGAATCATAGAGAAAGCTTTGCAGGTCCTGTTTTCATGATGACACTTACAAGCAAGAATTTCCATAAAGTCCCGTCACCCTTTGTGAAGGGTGTAGGATTCATACAGTAGATATGCTGCTATCTGACAGAGTCAACAACGAAACAAACCATAATTGCTGAATAACTTCACTTTTTGCCATCATTTTCCACATAAGGTATCCAATATGCGTCGTTCAGCAATGAACAGACAGAACGGTAAAGTCTCTCAACACCATTCATTTAGTTATGTGCCCCATTAATTTTCCAACCAAATTAACTAACAACAAACTGACTGCCTTCTAAGACAAGCTCAGAACTGAAAATTCTCTTTGTCCTGGTAATGTTGAGAGTAGATTTAGGAAAAATACTCTTACTTAATAAAATAAACTGAATAGGTAGCAGAACATATCATTCACGGATTTTGTACAGTTCTTTGAATGTTAACATCTTCAAAGCAGATACTCACGTTAGCCAACTCCTTGCTTAAGTGTTCCAATAAAATATATCCTGAAGTCACCGGGAGCCTTTCCGCTGGCTTCAGTGGACATTGGAGTAGCTTCTAAAAAGTTATCAAGGCTCAACAGATGAGCTTTTAGAGGCTTTTCTAACTGTTAGGACAACCTTTCCTTAAAATAAATTCTGATGTCAGGAAGGCTTCCTAACAAATTACCAACAGGGCCATGAAATATTTGGCTAATCACAAATCCTTGCACACCAAACAGAAACTTTCTAATACACTGGATAGCTACAGTGAGGTCTGGGAAACTCTTATTTAAAGCACTTTAAGGTAAATATGGAAATTAACAGATTAGAAAAGCAATGTGTTGGCTAAGTTATTAACCGAGGTAATCCAGGCCTCTTTACCCATGTGCCACCATATGCTCTATGTTCTTCCTTAAGCTTATCCTAATGTGTTTTCCTTAAGGCTCTTTTCCACTTCCTTAGTTCATGAAATAAAGCAACATTAGCTTGTCTCAGTGTTAACAGATGTTGTGAGGAATTATTTTAAAGTCACTTGTATCCTGTAACCTTGTATCTTTCAGCTCGATTGCAGCAAATTTTAGGAGGTTTTGCCCAGGAAAAAAACCCCAAACTATAGGGATTTACACCACACCCTCACTATCATTAAATAAACCTAGCATGAAGCTAAATCAATGCAGTCCAAGTATTTTTATACATTTTAGAAGTCTTTTCACATCCTCAGTTCTCTCTTGAACTGGCAGAGATCCAGTTTGGGACACAGTTCATACATTTTATACTGTTCATGTGCAGCTCTGATTTGGAAAATCAGAGAGTGGTGGAACCTCAGAGCAGAGAGAAATAATTGCACTCGCCACTCCCTGCTTTACAGACATAATAACAAATCTGAAGTTTCAGGAGCAGAGCAAGAAGCTCTAGTGGATGCTTTTTTATTATTATTATTATTATTAT
>WEIT01031885.1:84377-159683 GCA_013389985.1 Dryoscopus gambensis
TACTACTCCTCCTCCTCCTCCTCACTGTCTTTCCGTGGTATTCCTGCACAAATACAGCTTCCTAGAAGAAAAATTGCAGTAGTTAAGTACTTAATTCAGTAGAGAAAAGAAGAAGGAACACATAATGGGGAAGTTTTGGAAGTGTGCTTCCAGTAAATTCAATTGAGCACCCAAAAGTTTGGCTATCTATGTGAAGCTGACATGACAACAGCATTGCTAAGGAGCTTTCTTGGTAGGCATGGACCCAAAGTTCCCAAAGTAGGTGGGAAAAAAAATCACACGTACTTCAATGGGCTGCTGTTTGAACCTCACCTGTTTCAGATCTGGGAACATTATATTTAAAGTTTTTAATGCCACTAAAAAACCCAAACAAACAATCATCTGAAATGGGACTGAGTACGGATCATACTTTCCTCCTATTTAGGCTCCCCACAATTCCACCAACATGAACAGCAGGACCGGAGCACATTCATGTTAGGGCAGAATTTGGCCCACTGATGTCAGCCATTTGAATACACATGCAATATGCTGTAAAAGCAAGTATTTATGAAGACTGGACTGTGAATGTGAAGAGACAGGGCTGAATCATATTCTCATCATGAGTGAGTGATGACACCCTTTTATCCAAACAAAAGAACTAATGTCTGCTGGAAGGATAGCCTGGGGCAGGATTGCTTTAGGAGAACAAAGGCACTTGGTTTGTTGGAGCATATGCGGTAAGAGTGCCGACAGATCAAGCAAAAAACACAGTTTAGCTAAAGAAGGACATTTAGATCTGCCCTGTGGATGGGACCAGGGGTCTGGCATTTACAGATTACACACTGGTTAATGAAATAGAAACGGGTGACAAAAGTTTGATAACAATGGGGGGGGGAGGGAGGCGGGGTGGATCATGAAATGCGCAGTTCTAACATATGGTCACTGAGGAGAAACATGTTTCACACTCAACTTAAAGGCCCACAAGATACGCAGGGAAGCAATATCAGGTCTGATGGATGAGAGCAGAAAAGTATTTCAATTTGTATTATGATGCCTTCAGTGGCACG
Organism: Dryoscopus gambensis; assembly: GCA_013389985.1. Taxonomy (NCBI): domain Eukaryota; kingdom Metazoa; phylum Chordata; class Aves; order Passeriformes; family Malaconotidae; genus Dryoscopus; species Dryoscopus gambensis. The sequence continues at coordinate 85,424 of WEIT01031885.1, forward strand.
TCAGCTGCAGAAAGATACATTGAAAAAGAGCAGACATCAGAGCAGCCTTTAGCTCAGAAGGAAATTACTCCAAAAAATCAAACTGTGATTTATATGTTAGCACCAAATAGTCAGGATATTTCCTGAGAAACTCTTTCCCTCAGGTGAAAGGCAGTGGCCTACACTCTCTAGGCTGCCTTGCTGTTCCTCCTGGTCTGCCCTGTCACTCTGCTTTGCCTCCGGCAGCCCCTCTGAGAGGACCAGTAGGAGCAGAGCAGGAAGCTCTCCTGGACAAGGGCTTCATCCATAAATACCACACCAATCTGAGGAAACTTCAGTGCTCACTTGCACACCCATATGGGAACACCAGCAACTCCAGACCATGCATCCTGGCCCCAAGGCCCACCTCCACCTTGCTAAGCAGAGTTTTCTGAAGACACAGGCAAGAGCTACATACTTTTAGGCCAATATATGGCATTTCTTTTGACAGAAGATTGCATGGTATCCTGCAATGCTGACCATCCAGGCAGGCTGTTGGGTTTGCAAGCCATCCTCAGCCATTTCATGCGTGACTGCGCACTTGTTCCTCACGAGCACTTTCTTGGGGTGTGAGGGCCCCCGAACCTACAACCCAAGAATTCAGCATTTGTATGATTTATATGTGCATTTTATACCACGTATGGGATATGTATACGTAATGTAGCCATGGCCCTGCCCTCCTTGGATGACAACATCGCAGCGCAAACATCACGGCATCACTGATGCCAAAACACAAACACCATAAAACAATCATCACGCTATTGGGGCTATAAACATCACAGCATCTACCCGGGCCCTAACAGGCTTAATTCATTCCTTTAGGCAATGCTCCAGGAAAAAATGACAAAAAAAAAAGGGGGNCCTTCCCCCTGGGGTCCCCAAGGGGTATCTGCACTTTATTAAAACTGGCTCTTCTCATCCCTGATTCATGCATCTCAAATCAGGATAAAATCCTGTAACCACATTAGTCAATCCAGACAGATTCGTCCATTACTTAATGCATTACTCAGATTTCAGTAACCGAAGGTATGTGATCTAGAGTCAAGTTCTGTTATGCTTGGATGAAAATAAAAACACTAAAAAAAGTTTGTGGTAACTGCACCTGTGAGACAAGATTCACTGATTTTGGGAATGATGGCTAAAATGTTTCAAGCAAGTTTAAAAATACATGTCTCCATTTACCTTAACAGCTTTGTTCAGATGATCATATCAAAGGCCTAGTTGACTAGCAACAAGCTACCTCTGTCAACAGAAAGCAAAGGGACGTTTTCCTCCTCACTATTTCAGCAACTAGGTTTGGTCCTGTCCAGTTTTTCCTACAGGAGCAGGATAGCATAGAGGATCTGTGGCTGCTCATTAGGAAACCAAAACAGACAAGGAAAAAGCCAAAGTCAAGACAAGAAAATCATGCCCACTATTTCATGGTCCACTGTGGAGAGAGAGAGGAAAAAAATAAAATCTATAGCTGAGTGTTTTGATTTCAACTCAAATTTGTCTATCAGAGCTTGTGTGGGCAGGAGCATAACTTGTTTTTTTGCCAAGAAACATCTCCCAAAGGTTGCACGTGATTTGAAAACAAAGAAAATAAATTTTAAAAGGTAACAAACCTCCACCACTCCTTGCCCACTCTTGGTTTGACACCCGGTTTGGGCTTTAGTGAATTCCTTGAGTCATCATCCATGGTTCTCAGCAGCATGATTGATGGCTACTCCCTGTGGCCACTTTGGCCGCAGGTATCCCTGCCAGAGGATACAGAGCTGTTTGCCACTTTGCTGTTGCAGCTTCGGAAGTCTCCTTGGCCTCTCATGCCAAGGACAGAACCAGGTACATGAAGATGTGGTTTTTCCCGTGTTGCCATCCTGATTCCTGCCCTGGCTTCCTACTCTCCCCTCTCCAACCCAACAGGGCAGCAGCTCTGAGGCACTCTGTGAGGGTGGAGGGAATGAGATGCTTTTGGGGACTGGGTAAGGTTCTTAGGGGATTCATGCAGGGCAGGAGGAACTTCTGTAATCCTAAGCACCTCAGCCCACCTGTGCAGTGCTGCTCTTCCAGGAGGATGCTAGGAGAAAATCTGATAAAACCTAAATCAGAGCTAGAAGTCCCCTGAGTCCCACCAGTATTCACATGCCCTGAGATCCCTTCATCCTACCACACCCTGCACCCAGCTTGGTACCTCCTCTGCTAACCCTGCCTGATCTAGTCTGCTCTGGCCCACTTGTGGGCACCAAATGTCTTGCTTACCCCAGGTTCAAGACAGCTCTTGCTGTTGGTCCACACAACAGTGGTCCACACTGTTCATGTTCAGTATAGAGCAAGTCAAAGAGTGCATGGATTAAATAAGAGAGGATGATCAACACTGATAACAAGAAGTGGCCTTAAGGTCATCATTACGCTTATAGCAAATAAAGACCCCCCCAAATACAACAAAAGCCAGGAAATCTGCTGGAGCTCGGCTCCATCTTTCATCCTCTCCCTCATCCATCCTATCACCCTCTCCTGACCATTGGGCAGAGGAATTCAGCACAACCACACCCTGTGATCCTGGCTTCTGACCTCTTCCTGGTACTGCCCGCGAGCAGGGAACTTCAGTAAACCCTGCATGCAGCTCACTGAAATTTCCTGTGGGGGTGACACATGCCACTCAGAGCCAGTAACAGGGACCCTTTGAGGCTGACTGTAAATCTCAATGTAGAAATACCCAGAGAGTGTTTGGGAGGAAAGCCAGGAGGTGAGTTTGTGGGACTTCATATCTGCAGTCTTGTCGATGTGTGTGTTGAAATCTCCCAGGATGACAAGTCAGGGTATTTCATCACCATTGTCAACAAGGTATCAGTGAACTCCTTTATGAACCCTTTAGTCTATAGAGGTCTGTAAATGAGCATAAAACTCTATGTTAGCTTTGGCTCGAGTTTCTATCGTCGGATGAATGAATTCAAACCTTACTCTCAGCCTCCATTAGAGCTGCCAAATCCCACCCAGAGGAACTATCTAGGGCAGCAAACTGCTTTATCAAACCTCTGTGCCCCTGGACTTAGCTGAACTATTTGCCAAGTGCTGTGCATGATCTCCTTGCTTTGCAGAAAAAATCATGCACATCCGGGAAGGTTCACAAATAGTACAGATCCTTTCTAATCCTGTTCATCGAGTGACAGGAGACTTCCCACCCTGGGGGACATTGTATTCACTCATCAAGGGCTGTCAAACACTCCCATGACTGTAATCAAAGTGCATGGGTTGGGGCTTCAGCAGCTCACCTGCAGGAACCTGGAAGTGTTGGATTTTTTTCCCCAGTGTGCATCTGGCTGTGTGTTTCTTCCTTACTTGATTTCTTCCTTACTTTGCTCTGAAGTCTTGCCACAGCTGAAGACTCAGTGCTCAGGTGGGTAGCACAGAAAATTGTTCCCTTTTTTTTTTTCTTTCTTTCTTTCTTTTCTCTTTTGGGGTGTGTCTTTTTCACATCTGAGATAGCAGAAATACTCTAAACCTTTTAAAGCCTTTTAACTTCTACAACTCCATTGTCATCTAGGAGAAGCCACTTCTCCCTGTAGTTCTGGCAGACATCCTCTCAGAAGGACTCGAACTATTTGAGGGCAATTTTCTGATTTCCATTCTGCCCTTATTTGCATCTTCCCAAGGTCTGCTCAAGGATTGTTTGTGTCCTACTCAGGCGAGTGTGTGGAGCCCTAGATAATGAAACCAACAGTAAGAATGTGAGTGCCAGCAGTATCCACGGCTCCTGATAAACAGACCAAGGCCACCCCTGGCTAAATGAGCAGACAGAGACCTTGCTGCTAAGTGAAGAAAAGCACCCCTTTTCTTGCTCATAACACATGGGCTATATGTAAAAATAGCCGCTAGTCAGCAGCAGTGTGTTGCTCGCACGTGTGGGCAACATGAGAATAAGTTTACTTCCAAGCGCCTTTTCTCCTATTAGTTCCTCATCTTTGATTTTATGTGGGTTATCCAAGGAGGAAGGTTATCTGAGGACTTATTTTCAGCAACAGATATTTTTAAAGGGCTGGAGGTTATCTGAGGTTTAGCTTGGAAATAACAGTACTTTGGAGAGTTTGCAACCCCCCCTTGTATCATTTCGTTGAAGATATGCCCACATGCACAACTAGTCAATTCACTCTGGTAATTTAACAACGTTGTTGAATTCTTCACTGATGCAATGGTTTCATTCGCCAGCTTTTATAAATAACACTTTCTAAAAAATCTCTGTTTACCCAGGACATCCTGGCTAACAGTGTTTTGGCACAGGATACTCGTTTCTTCGTCATTTTGTAGCAGGACCTCAGCAAAGCAACACACACAGACATGAAGCTGTCAGCCCCTACAAAACTCCAGTTCAAAACACAGAGTAAAATCTTCCTCAAGCACTCATTATCTAACCAAACTAAACTCATTCTTCAACTTCAACCTTACCCTCCCAAAAGATTCAAATTACCAGTCTCAGGTTTTCTCTTCAAGGCACCCAGTGGTCACAGACTAAGGTGTCATCTAATGTTCAGGTTAAGCTGTAGGAAGAAGGGTGGTTAACATGTGCACTCTTGGCATATTAAAACTACCCAGAACAGGGCAAAAGCCTGTCTGGGCAGAGAGGTTTCCTAGAGGCAGATCCTAAAATATGCAACAGACTCACCAAAAAATCAAGGGGCTGGATAAATATCATTACAAGCAAATACTCTATAAGACAGTACACACTTGTTTAGCTTATTTTTCTTACTAAAAACCCAAAGACATATTGATGAAAGAAAACAGAAACTGGAAAGACTGTGGTGCCATCTGACAGACTGTCCTATTCTCCATGTCCCTAAGGAGAGGAGGAGGGAGCTGCAAGGATCAGAGTTAGTCACCTTGTCCAACGCCAGCTGGATGGGGCTGGGAAGTCCTGGTGATGAGACCAAGCTTGCCCCAGGCAGGTTTCACATCACTGTATGCTGGTACATCTCAGGCCATGGAATGAGCTGGAAGAAATTTCTCCTGCAATGCTTCAGGCAACTTCTAAAACTATAAAAACAGCCATTAACTGGGACCTTGTGTCCCATTACCTGCACGTAAGCAAACATTGGCACCTTGCCCTTTCCATCGAAACCCGTGTCTGCCTTTGTTTTAATTGAGCTGCTGAAGAGAGGACACCGATGTGGTTAGAAATAGCATATTGAGAGGTCAAGAATTCAATCTGTTCTAGAGAGGCCTACCGCTGGTTTTCTTGGCAGGGCTCACAGGGGCTGCCGTCAGCCAGTCCCCAGGAAGCATTCTCACTCACGGAGCAAGGGTGGTGAGAGTGGCCAACATTCAGGCTTGGCTGCCGAACCAGAGGAAGGTTTTCAAAATGTCAGCTTGGATCAACCTAAATCATTTTTCTGAGGCACAAAGGCATGGAGGGGGAACTGAAAAGTGTCCTTTATTTCTGTTTCACATCTCACAGTTTCATTTTCAGTTACTGGAATGAAATATAGAGGGAACAAAAGGCCAAGCAGGTCCTATACCTTCCCTATCCCATAGCCCAGCTTTTGGGGAGTCCAGGATATGAGTAATCCAAATTCACTTATTTTTCCCTGCCTGCACTTCCCTCATTCACTTCATAGAAGTGTCTCAGAAACCTTCCTCATGGCTTTCTGGCCATGACCCACCAGTCAAAGCCAGCTGGTCCCCAGGATAGCCCAAAGATTCTCTTTCCATGGTATTCCATGGGGAATATGCTCATTGGGGCTGGCAGTGTGGGTTCGGAGCCACTCAGACACTACTGCAAGTGATACTTGGCTGCCTCATACATTCCATGCATGCTCTATTTACCTTGTGATTGCATGAGGGTGTTAAGACATCACGATAAATTTCAAGAGTGCCCCCTTGCACAAACAGCTTCAAGCACATGGATTCATGATTCACTCAAGATGACTGCAATCACATGAATGGAGTGTCTGGTTTCATCTTGCTTTTTTTAAAACTTCAACTGGAGGGAGACAGTCCATCCCAAAGTCCCAGGCTTTGGCCCACTGCTCCACACGTCTGAAATCTGATGACTGTGTTTGGTATGAGGCTGACTGCAACCTGCAAAGACTGAGAATTTAAGCCTTGCTGCAGTCCAGTTCCACAGGATACTAAGCAGCAGCATCTGATCAGAAGTAGCCTGTTGGGGTTGTTGTGTATGATGCTGGGATTGTGCAAACCCTTGCATTAGTCTCCAAAAGAGAAATACAAATGGACTTGGAGGAAAAATACATTTCCAAGAGCAAAGCATCCTGCTGAAGGCGCCAGTATGGGGAAGGGCAACATAAAGTGCAAAAGAAGACTTCAACATGTTCTGTGAGGGAATTGTTCAGCATCAAGAGAATGCAGAGGAACAGATTTCCCTTCAGAAAAGATGCCATAGTGCTGTGTTGAGTATTCAACATCCCTATGCCCTGGGCAGCAACCAGGAACCCTTAAAATTAATGCCAGTAAGGGCACAGAAATTGCTTTCCTAAGTTATGAAAACAGCCCAGGCTCCAGGGGATTCCCTGTCCCTCTAAGCACTTTGTGCCCATCTGTGTTGCAGATAGCAATCATTATCTCATCCAAGAGAAAACGAGCAGTGTTTTCAAAGAAAAGGCAGAAGAACAGCAGCTTTTGCCAAACCAAAGAGGGCCCACCAACAAGATGGTTATATTTCAATAAGGGCCTATTTTTACTAAAATGTGGTAAAATGTGTGTCATTGTGAACAGCCACACAAACACAAGTATTGGCATCCATGTGACATATGACCTTTGTTCCTATGGAGATTTCGTTCAAAAGAAAAATATGTATCACTGACTCAGTATGTTTTCTTAGAGTGTAATGCTTATAGTAACATAACAGCATCTTACAGCATCACTACAGTAAGCTTGTGTCAGCACTTCCATTTCAACTAACCATCTTCAGGACTGTTTGGATGAAGCAGGATGTGTAAAGGACTGTTTAGGGGCAGAGTTTCAGTCTTAATTTTGAAAGCATTTGTTTTGTTAAATCAAAAGATGTACAGACTTCTTGGCCTCACATTTGATCAATCATGACTTAAATCCTGTTCTGGGCAGTGGTGGTTTTTGTGGATGGGATTATGGCTATCTTTTCATAACTAGGAAAGGAATCTAGCCAAATAACATGATTGTAACATTAGTTTTGCAGTATGTACTGCTATTCCTGAAGACCCAACTCCTGGCTTTTGTGAACTTCTGAGAAAATCCTGCTTAGCTTTTGTTTATTTGTTTGCTGCTGTGTTGAAAAAAATTAAAAAAAAAATTCTGAGAGAAGACAGGGCACATTAACTTTAAAGATTCCCATATCCCAAGTCAAATGTTAGAACAGAAAAAGCATTCATTTTAACTCATATTTTCAGCCTGTAACTTTTCATGGTTATAAGCCGAATATATATATTCAATTTATGTATGTTATATATTATATATAAGATAAACATATATAAATATCATTTTATATATATATATTCAGACTTACATATAAATAAATATTTTTAACAAATATTTTCAGCCTTCAAAGGTTATAGGCCTGTGACAAGATTTGTGACATTCAACAAATGTTAAAAATTTGTTAAGTGTTAAGTGTTAACAGTGTACTTAAGCAGAAAAGCCAGAAAACCCTGCAGTCCAATCTACATAACCACTGTAATTGAATCAGGGTTTCTGGCTTGCAGTATGATTACAAGTTGCAGAAAGAAGAGAAGTTACATCCATGACAGCCTATGGATTTTGCTGGGTTTGAGTACAATGCACATGTTCAACAAAGAGGCAGTCCAGCATTAGGAGTGTTTGTGGACAGACAGGCCAGACAACTAGAAGTCACTGGAGGATAAGAGGGTGGTCATGGTTATATAGGGGAGTATCTTTACATCTATTCTGATGTGTATCAGAAAAGAAATTTCCCCATAAATTAAACAGTTCTGTCTCAGCCTATAACAACAAGACAGCTTTTGGAATATGAGTTTTACATAGTTTGGGGAATAGTTTTCCATGTAAATCTCTGAAGGCAAAAGAAGGGAGAGAGTAGTAAAAATCAAATATAGTCACTATTGATAGTGTCTGACAAGCCTAAATATTTCTCTAATACTCTGTATTGTGCTGGTGAGTGGTAGATGTAGCATATATGAAAAGCTGCTTCACTGCGAGAAACCCTTTATCTGACACCTGGGAGGACTTCATGCATCTTTAATAATATTTCAAATTATGGTCCCCATAATTTGGTCCCCAGTATTTTTTTAAAACATAGGAGAGACACATTGGGAGGTACCCACAGGTGTTATTACTTCCTTCCTTGAGGGTGTTCTTTTGGGGCAGGAGAATAAATGAATTGTTTTTCCGTTAGAAAGAGAGGTGGGGAGAGAGATAGTATTTCTAAGTGAATGAAAAAAAAAACAACATTGAGTGCAATTAGCAGATCTAGAGGAGTAGTCATAAAACCTACATTATGTTCCTAACACGTCACTGCAAAGATACACAACTGTTGTGATAGACTAAAAGAGGTTTTTTATGCTGCAAATTAAAATATCACAGACCAAGGAGGACATGGGCACAACCAGCCACAAGCAAAAGCACCTGTCCCTTACCAAGGACATGGAAAGAAGGCAGCAAGCAGGCTCTCCTTTCTCCTCCTCAGGCTGGCGCACTAACACAAAGGGAGGGGCAAACTCTAATCCCTCAGATATAGAGAAAAAGGTACTTGCTATCTCCATAACAGAAAATAATTCAGAGGCGTGGAGCTTGATCCCGAGGTGTCAAACACGCTGCTCACAGCCAAGTGCCAGACCCAGGAGGTGGCTGGAAGTCCTCACACACACCCATTTGCCCCCTGTTTCCCCCTCTCTTTTTCCAGCCTCAGCACGTTGGTCTTTCTGGGCTGGTTTTCAGAGGTGCCTGTGGATTGAAGGGGCAGCCTAAGCACCTGACTTCAGCAGTCTGGATTGCCCATCTGGGGTTGTGCAGCTCCCGAGCTGTCTGTCAGAAAAACAAGTCTAGCTCTCGTCCTGCTCCCTTGCAGGGAAAGGGAACACTTGGCTTCAAAATAGAGAGCTGGGGAAACACAGACTTATTCTCAGCACCCAGTCATGTCTGTAGCACCTTTACAACTGACTACTTCCCCTTTAACACCATTTCTTGAAAAATCCCTGTTCTTTTCCCTCCTTGGTTGTTTTATGGCTGTGAATCTCCCTCTAAAATGAAAATAATGCACATTGCAGTCTTCTTAGTTGCAGTGGCTTTGACTTGCCAAGTATTTTCATGCACATTAACAAAGCAAAAACTGAGAACTGGCACAGCTTTCTCTTAGTTCAGTTTGTGCTTTTAATACTTGTTCTGTGGATGCAAGCCTTACTGTCAGGTCTATTCTTTATGAGATGGAAAGAAGCTCTTCTATTCTTATAATGGGTTTCATTGAAAAGCAAAGCCACTTCTCTGCATTTATTTAAGTGCAGAGCTAGAATAGAGACCAGCATGATGAATTTTAAACAGAGTTCACATCTGGTCCAGAAACCACAATCAATTTATTGCTGTATCTGAAACATTTTCAGCATCTGTCATATAATATATTTTCACACGTTTCTAACAAGACATTTTCTTGGACATAACATAGACAGGTATATCTGTCAGTTCAATTTCATGCAAACGAAATAGAAGAATTTTTGGCATGGTTTATTATACTGTCTTTGGAGCAGTGTAACTATCATGTGAAAAGGGTATTATTTAAGGATGCCAGAAGCTCAGCAATTTCTTCCAAAATGTGGAACTACTGACTACACAGCAGATTTTTTTTTACATCTATGCCTTCGTTTTTTCCATTTTGATAGAATCCATTATCCAATGAATTTGAGAAAAAGGTGCATACCTAATATTATAAAACCTATGTCAGCTCATTCTGGGGACTCTCACGTTTTATGTTGAAGTGGAATCTTCCACTCAGGATGACCATTTAATCACAACTTTATTCAAAGTTTTGTTAAAAATTAAATGGCAATACAAATCATATTAAAATTCTTAAGCGCTTCACATTTTCACCCAAACCTGTCATGGGCTTTCCCACACAGAACCACAGATGTATCAAATAGCCTGACAGCACTGCAGCCCTATAAATAGGTACGCCAACTTGCCCCTATATTGGCCCCAGAACAACCATTAACCACCTCATTTTTGGCTACATAAACTGCCTCTAAGCACTTTCTCATTCGAAAACCCTGGGGTTCCTGTAAGAGCACTGCATCAGCAGACAAAGTCCTGCACTCTTCACCCTTTCCCCTGTGCTCGCATAAGATCGTCCACAGTCATTACTTGTCTGATTAGACAAATAGAAGGAAATCAGGGGTCTCATGTCCTAGGGATAGTTTACTTGGTTTGTTTGTGCTTTATTATCTCAATTAAGTTGAGAGAAGATTAAGTTTGTCAGGGCATACTGGGGTGCACACACAAGTGAACAAGCCTGTGCTTTTGTTGTAAGCACACTTGAGAAGTGGGGAATCATATGGGCCTGCTGTAGAACAGTCCCCCACGGTGGGAGGAAGACCCTGAGATGATTAAACATCTGTTCCTATTAAATTAATGTCTGCCATAATTAAGGGTGACATTTAGCTCCTTGAACCAAGAAGGAGGATCATACTTGACTATCAGGACCAGGTAAAACAACATTGTCCCTTCCAGGCAGAGGGGTTTTGGTCTTTTGAAATTAGCTTAGGCATCAACTGTAAAACCGAGCAAAGTAATCTGTGGCTGCAGAAAACGCTCAGGCAAAATTGATGGAGGAGGGTTAGGTTTGTAAGCAGTGACTGTCCAAGGCTGTTCACGCCACAGAGGGGATGTGAAGGGAAGCTATGGTGCCACAGGGCTTGGCGGCACTGTGTAACAGCACACCATGGGCTGGAGGGTCAGAGCTGGGGGACAGACATAGGTTTTGGTGACACCATACCAGTGTTTGCTTATTTTCTTAGCTTTGCAGAGGTCTTTCCATCACTGGACAAAGAGGAAAATCTTGTGAGGATGGGAGTAGAAAGCAGCACCCTCCCCTACATCCCCATGAGTTCTGTGCCTCAGGGATGCTCAGCAGCTTGTTTTCTCATGCCAAAATCTGTGTGGGAAGTGACAGTGCAGCAGACGCCAAAGCCGGACAAGGTGGGTACTTTTTTGCTGGGTTGTGGTTCTCTCAGACTGATTGTCACCTTTGAGTTTCTCCCTCAGGAGCTCTAGATTAGGCTTGAGTCAAACATGGAGCTTGAAAAAAAAAAGTCAATTTGATTTCTATTGTATTTTAATTTACCATAAATGTTTTATTGACTTTCTTAATAAGCCCAAGACAGTTTGAAAGTTTGTTTTTTTGAAGCTGAGGTATTTATATAATTTAAAGACCTGGTGCTCTAAACAAAACTTAGGAGCCTGATTCACACTATCACTCTTGTTTTATTTTTCACCACTATGAATCCAAGTTTTCACAAGCAGATCCTCTCAAGATACTTCATGTGGGCTTGGTTCCACCGTAAATAAAAATGTATTTCCAGTGAATATGCCACATGAAATTTGCCAGCTCCTTTGAATAAGTTTAACCATTTGACTACTAAATGGCATAGCAGGTATATGGTGCTGAGAAACTCTGTGTCTCATGTATGCCTAATAAAGGTATGTTGCCACTTAATTTTTAATAAAACTTTGAATAAAGTTGTGATTAAATGGCCATTAGGTATGCCTAATAAAGTGCTGGTATCTTAGTGAGACACAGTTCTTCAAAGAAGCTCATAAAAGTTACAATGGCACAGGCCAGCAAGGGGTTAAAGAAGTATACTTCATACTGTGGCATGCCCTGAATTAATAACAAAGAAATGAAATTTCTTCATGGGAGAAATTAGGTGATATCTAGTGTTTACTTAGAATAGAGATTTTTCAATATTTATTTCTAATTATTTTAGCCTGAAAAAGAGGACACAGTACTTCACCTGTGACTGTGAAGAACTCTAGAGTCCCCATTTAACTGCAGTGTTTTAAAATAACTGCACGTTAGCTTTAAGTACCAAGTTACTCTATAAAGTGCAGAACTGATGGGTTACAGAAAATCACCTGTGGCAAGACTAGATTTTTATCTTTTTCAAATCACTGTGATATGTGTTGCCAAGATTTATAATTTCCCTAGAAGCTGGAAATCCAACTTTCTCCAAATGCACAGAGCAGTCAATGACTGCTCTGCAAATAGAAAGCCAAATCTGTGGAAGAAAATAGACTCTTGAGGAAGTGGGACACATCTATTTACACATCTGCAGTCATTTCAGACAACTGACGTTCAAAAAAGAAAATCTCATATCTTTCTCCCACTTAAGTCATAAATAGTTAAGACAAGTTCCTCACCTGCCTTAAATTTTGCTAGTGTGCTGTAAAGAGGTCATAGGGAGGCAGGGACTGACTCGAGAAGCAGATGGAGACAGGGGGTGCAGATGGATGGTACAGAGTGGCAGGAGACAGCTGAGGGGGTTAGCACATCACCCGGCACGTCCCATGGGCAGGCGTCAGGTGAGCGGGGCGCTGAGCGTGAAATCCTGGCACTACAGTGGCAACCATTCCTAATGGCCAGGCTGGGATTTGACAGACAAGTCTGAGCCTGCATCGTAAAGCAGATGAGCAGTGCCAGGCTGTATCAGATTAGAAGCTGTACAGTCATGTTTAGGGTTGCAAATATTTCAAATCAAAATGCAACGATCAATTTTCGCGTCTCTCCAACTGTGCAGTTCTGCAACAGGTTTTTACTGTCTCAGCCTTAAATATTGATGCTGAACATATGTATAGTACAATAATCTGCAGGCATTTTGTGCTTTTGTGCAGTGATAACTCAGCCATCTCCAATACCACACAATAGTTGTAGTTTAGTCTTAGGAAACCTGGTACCCTGTATTTCTTCAACTTTTATTCGTCACTGTTCATACACATTAGGCTTGTTTCCTGTCGCTGCACATCTTGAAGTCATAGGAAATGCGAGTACCCAATTTGTCTGTGATGAGCCAGGTTTGTGAGTTAAAGCAAGACCACTTAGACATCTTTCCAAAAAATAATATGGTCCATACATGCCCAATCTCAAAATGTGATGTTGTTTACCATAGCCAGAATTATGAATGAATAGGGGCACAAGAGGCAAAACCTCATTGTATGGCCTTTGCCAGAAAGCTGCATAAAATTGCTTCTATTGCAACTTCTAACCAAAAAACAGATTACCCATGCATCCAAATCCCCCTTCATCAGCCAGAGTAGGCCAGCTCACTTTCTCTACCACCACCTGGGGTTTGGTTTCTTGTCAGGCTGGGTCTGGCCTCAGTGATTATTGCCTGTCCCTCCAACTCCCAGCAGAGGATCTCTTGAAGCTGCCTCAGGCTGTAAACCTCAAAAGGCTCAAAGGGAAGGATGGACTTTGTATTACTGCCTGCAGCTCTGTCTGATTTACCACAACTGTTCAACAAATGTTGCTCCTTCGTAGGAGAGAGAGGTTTGGCTAAGTCACCACCGAAGACATTCATGTCCGGCTGAAACACAACACAGAACAATTTTTTTTGCATGCTTGCAGCATCAGGACTCAAACTCATGGCAAGAACTAAGCAAATAATTACATTTTTTTCATCTCACTAGTCAAAACTTGTTTGGGGTTGACCAAAACCAAATAATTTTCAGTGTCCCCACCCAAAGCAAAGTATTAAACTTTCAGTCTAACAAAAGGTTTATTTCAAACAAAAGTAAATACAAAGCCTTTTGTTTTCCTAGGGAGTGGAGAGGGGAAGAGGAAGTACTTTATTAGTTTTCCATTAAGGCTAGATCAGCCTCTAAAAATAGAAATCTCAAAACAAATGCAAAAATTATTCTTCTTCAAATATTGAGTCAAAAACTTTTGATTGTTTTTCTTCTTTCTCTCTCAGAAAATTTTAATGACTTAAAAGTGCATTTTCAGCAAGAAAAAAAAAAACCAACAAAATTTCATCCACTGTTCCTTTCAGGAAAAGAAAAAAAGCCCTTTGCTCTGATGTCACTCAGTCTGCAGCCCGTAGATGACTGGGATCAACACCACGGCTTGGGAGTAGTCTGCAAGATCCTTGTGAAAAAGTGTGCCTGCAAAGAAACATGGTCATGGTTTTCCACACAACCAATGGGTGCACAAGAGTTTTCCAAGAGACAAAAGTCAGAGCTGGTTCCCTACTACTGTCTGTTTCCATGAGGATCATCCTTAGGATCTCCAGTTCCTTGATGAGCCTGTTTACTAAAGTTACAGGTTTTGGTGAAATATCATCATTTTGTGTATCTAAATATTGAATACTAAATACTGAATACTTTATCTCTCTTCCTCTTTCCCTTCCAACTGGTAAATACCAATGGGACACAAGATGGCAGTAGGTTTTCTGGTTTTCCTTTTTTAACTGATGCGTGAGGTGGTTGTTAGTCTGAAGAAGGCTTCCCTCCTGCATCAACTCAGAATTAATTGTGTGAACATACCTGGCAATTATCCAGTAACGAGCAGAGAACAGAAATACAGAGAAGGCCTGTTTCTCCTCACTTGCTCTGATCTGTGTATGGGCATAATGGTGCATGTCACCCAACGCATCTGGCAAATCTCATCACAGTGTCAGGCAATATCTATATCCACCTCTGCTCTGCTCAGACACAGACACGCAGTTAGAGGAGACGACTCCCACCCATAGACACTTCCAGTGGCTAATGCAAAAAACAAATAGGGAAGTAATCAGTGTGTGCTTCCCATTGCCAAATAGTTCATATATTTAACTCAATAATCATGTAATACCGAAGGAGTAAGGCCTCCCAGAGTCCTGAACTTCCAGCTGAGACACATAGTCCCCAGGCTGGCAGGGGAAGCACCTCCCTTCTGTGGCACAGAGGGATTATCTTCGTATTATGTGGCCAGGTTTGGGTAGCAGGAGGGCTACAGGGGTGGTTTCTGTGAGAAGCTGCCAGAATCTTCCCCCACGTCCACCAGAGCCAATGCCAGCCGGCTCCAGGACAGACCCTCTGCTGACCAAGGCTGAGCCCATCAAGAATGATAGTAATGCCTCTGTGATAACGTATCTAAGAAGGGAAGGGGGAAAAAAGGGGGATTTTTATCCTCTGTTCCAGAGAGAGGAGTGAGACTATGTGAGAGAAGCAACTCTGCAGACACCAAGGTCAGTGGAGAAGGAGAGGGAGGAGGTGCTCCAAGGGCTGGAGCTGGGATTCTCCTATAGCCCATGGTGCAGACCATGGTGAGGCAGCTGTGCCCCTGCAGCCCATGGAGGACCCCGGGAATGTAGAGATCCACCTGCAGCCTGTGGAGGAAACCCACACTGGAGCAGGTAGATGCCTGAGAGGAGGCTGTAACCCCATGGAGCCGGGTCCTGGCAGGGACCTGTAGACCCATGGACAGAGGAGCCCACACTGGAGCAGATTTCCTGGTAGGACTTGTGACCTTGCAGGGGACCCATTTTGGAGCAGGCTGTGCATGAAGGACTGCACACTGTGGAACAGTGACCCACGTTGCTGCAGTTTCTGGAGAGCTCTTGCCCATGGTATGGACTCATGTTGGAGAAGTTTGTGGAGGATTCTGTTCTGTGGGAGGGACCCTATCACTGTGGAGGGAGAACACAGAGCCTGGGAAGAAGTGGGGAGAGAAGGTAGAACCTGGGAAGGAGTGGAGGGAGAAGGTAGAGCCTGGAAAGTAGTGGGGAGTAGGAGGAAGGTGTTTTTAAGATTTATTTTACTTCTCATTATCCTCCTCTGATTTTATTTGTAATAAATTCAATTAATGTCCCCAAGGTGAGTCTGTTTTGCCTGTGACAAAACTCAGTTTGTGATCTCTCCCTGTCCTCATCTCAACTCTTGAACCTTTCATTATAGTTTCTCTCCCCTGTCCAGCTGAGGAGAGGAGTCACAGAGTAGCTTTGGTGGGTGTCTCACATCCAGCCAGGGTCAAACAGATAGAGTCTTCCCTCCAACAACCTTATCAGGGAGATGGAGGACACTTCTTGGTGGCTTTCTGCCACAACAGAGATGGAGCAACTGTGCTGAGAGATGGAAGTTGCATGCACAGATCCCTTCACAGTGAGTGGAAATTAACCATACATCCTACCAGACCATGGTCCTCTTAACATCCAGAAGGACATCTCCTGTGCTGAGTAGTGACACACGCACCACACCACTCAACCCAGTTGGCAGGGAAGCAGTTCTGGGCAAATACAGCAGTATCACTCTGGGATGCGCTGGTCAAAATCCAGTGAAGTCATAGTAATAGCACTTCTAATAATGAAAAACAGGGTGCAAGTTTTGAGGACCTGTCTGGGATTTGGACACCTAAATTCTACTATGTTTTGTTTTTTTTAACCAGCTAAATCCTCAGCTGCTCATTTGAACCTCTGGGCCTAGAATTCCAACACTTATCAGCCAATAGGGCTGTCAGCTGATCCCAGAGAAGTGAGAATAAACACCAAAACTTCCAGGCTTTGACAACTGTCATCTCAGGGTGGATCCATACATCAGGAAGTACATTAACTATCACAGATTGGAGCTGTACTTTAGCCACTGTGAACTGCACAGCAGAGGCAGCTATATAACAAGATATATTGACCTGCAACTGTTGTAAGGGGGTTATCTGGTCTGATTGGTTTCTGTAAAAGTTGTGTAACAGGAAATGAAAAAAAACCACCTAGTTTTCCAAAGGACTTCTGCTAGCAGTCGTGTGGATCCCTCTACCTTGGCATCTCTGCAGATTTCTCCAATGTGCTCTCAGACATTTCATTCCCCAGTTCAGCCCTACTTCACTGCATTTCCTTCATGCAACATGAAGGAAAGAGATGTAAAAGATACATAAATCTGACCTGTGAAGCTTCTGAAAGCTCTTTGCCAGATGACTGCTTGAGCTGATTTTGTCCTGGACAAATCATATCTTCCAAAGAACAATTTCTGCCACTGGGAAAAAGCTATCAGTGAAGTGCTGCTGGAATTGAAACACAAGTCAGCAGTCTCAGTAAGAGGCAAAAAATTGATGATCAATTTATCTTTTTTTTTTCCACTGTCCTTTCCACATCAAACCTCAGACATGACAGCAATCTAAAGAAAACTTCCAGATCTATAGCAATGTATTAAAACAGAGCAAGTTGCTTTTCAGGGCCGGCAGTCTGACTCTTTTAGCAAGCACTAGCACTAAAAACCTGTTTTAAAGGCTATAGAAAGCACACTCTAGCCAATTTGCTCCAAAATGTGAAATCAAATAGACTGTGTAAGTTCAGTATCACTAAGACTGGTGAATAATCAGTGGAATGAAATCTCCGCCCAGAAAAATACCCTCTACTCTGTAGAGTAATGCTGTAGACACCCATGAACAGATGGGACCCAGAAAGGTCCATGACATCTAGAGATGAAAATAGCACTTACAAATAAAAGCCAAGATCGCAGGCCTGATTCTGATCTCACCTTGCTGTAAATCATAAGTCACTCCATTCAGGCTGGAAGTTAAGTGAAATCAATTTAAGACCCTTAATTTTTAAGGAAGGATAATTATTTTATTCCCTCCTTTCCAATTTGAAGCAATCCATCAAGAATCCAGCTGGCTGCAGGCTGTAAAAGAACATTTCTCTGGATGAAACCAACCCTTCTCCCTCCTTTAAATCCCCTACCCTCTAGTAAAACACTTTAATAATGTGTAAGAGCTATTTTTGTTGGGGTATGCCCAGTTGTCCCAGACATAATATAGACTGTCTCCCAGTCCAAAATCAACTCAGGTGGCCACTGTGAAGCTGTGAAGTCAGAGACATGCAGCATGGGAGCACCAGAAGTACCTTCCAGAACAAAAGGTACATCTTTCCCCTTTCTATGTCAAATCACCTGCAGCTGGTGGAGATTCAGATATGAAGTAGCTGCCTGGCCTGTCGTTGGCCTCTGAAGACATCTGTCTCTGAAGGACTGTGTATTTGGATAACAATCCATTTTCAAAACAACTCAATTTCTTTGTGGAAAATTTAAAAAATTACTCTAAGATGTATTTCTTCCTACACCTGTCAGGGTAATGTTACACATCCTGATGTGCATGAGAGATGAGCAGGGTCACAGACGTGTCTTGGTTTTGAGCCAGACAATACCAATGTTAAAATGTGCAGCTTCTGTGTCCAATCCAGCATCCAAACTAAAATTATAAAAAGGTATGCAAATCTCTCATTTACCTGATTGCAATAGCATTAAACCTTCTCCAACTAGGGTTAATTCTATCTTTTTAATTTAAATGAAAATGTTCTTCTTTTCCCATGCGGGCTTGTAAAGTCATGGGAACATATTCTGCTGCCTTCCGGACATAAATCAATGTATATATTGGAGGGTCAGGCCAAAAAATATATACATTCCTTGCCCTTCAGCTCTATTTCACCCACAAGCGTTTGCCCACATCCTGGAACAGAAGAAATGTTTTCTTTCCATTGAATTTCCGACTTTCATATTTCTGCAGAAGTTGGCCATCACCATGTAGTTGATATTAACAACTTGACCCAGAATCTGTTAGGAAGAGAAACTCTTTTAATAGAATGACAGTTATAATTAATCCAAAAATACCTACAAACAGAATAAATTGATATACAAATGAACATTTTTCTTGAGGATACTGTATAAAACAAACTCCTTTCCAGTCTGACTCTCCTTCAAGCATACTACTGTTTATTAGCTAATTGCCAGCTTATTCATACTACTCCTGTTCAGAACACCAATAAATTCATTGCTTTGAATATAACAAAAGAAAAAAGATCTATGGAAAACCAGACATTTCTTGGACAAGAGTGTGTAAACTCTGACAGTTTATAAATTCAGGCTGCTGGAAAGTGCAAGTTTATGGTCCTCACTAAACTACCACATACAATAATAATGTTTAAAAAAATGTAGGCTAGAAGGAGAGAAAATCAAAATTTAAATTAATTGCATGTAACATGCTGTAAGGTATAGTTGTCATTCCTGTGGACCACTGTTCATCTGGGGACCTGTGCATGCCCAGCAAACCTCAGGGCATGATTCTTTTCAATACCTTTCATAGCAAGTATATTTCTGCTAAAAGTAGTGTTCTCCACTGCCTCATTTTCAAACCTATCTCAAGCAAAAGTTTCTAAAGTGCACCCCAAATTGTTCCGTGACGGTGATGTAGCATCTTTCTGCTGTCAAAGGAGCGTGTATGACTCTGGCCACGTTAATACAAGAGGGAAGTCTCTACTGAATTCACCTTTAAAGCAACCCTCACTACAGCAATCCTCACCACCCCCTTGCCCCAAGGTAGAGAATGGTGTCTCAGGAAGATCATCATCAGGATTCATCACATTGCTCAGACAGGTTTTGAAGCTCAAATACCTCCTGCCGGACAACTCTTCCTTACAGTTTTACCTGATGATCTGAAGGACCCTGCAGAATAAAATGTCACTTTTGGAAATAAAATCTAATATGACTCTGATCGGCTCTAATCTGTGTTACTTCTTAATTGACTTCACACTTTGCAGTTTTGACACCCCTTTTAGCAAGGTGAATGCAAATACAGCTGCACTGTTTCTAGACAGTGTGTCACTGCAGCAATAACAGCCACTCAGGGACATTTCTCTTTAAATAGAAAGATTCCAGGCAGTAAACAGGTTGTCTGAATTACTTGATTTTATATGTATTATTATATATTACTGCTTTGATTTTTTTTCTATTTTCCTTGACATTTTTATTCTTCTCAGAGGTACACAATGAAAGGATGACTCAAGCAGTAACATATTGCAAAATCTATTTGGTTATTAGGGAAGAAGATCTTACTATGAAGGTGTTCTAACACTAGCACAGAGGTTGTGAAGCCTCTGCCCTTGGAGATATTAAGAATTTGACAGGACATGACCCTGAGTAATTTACTCTAATAGAGCTGGACTTCAAAGTCAGCCCTGCTTTACATGGTGGTTGGACCACATGACCTTCAGTCATCCTGTTCAGCCAAGATTATTCTATGAACATTTCTGTGTGAATGTGTCCTTAAACCTTAATGGTCGTGGTCCCTCCATTTAATTTTTCAGCTTTTGACAGGTTTTTTTAAAGGTCTTCTCTGATGTTTCAGTGGTTTTGATGCCTTGAGGAAAGTCAAGAAATCATCTGGATTCGCGTATGAGCCCATCAGGGCAGACACTTGTGTTTCACTGCTGTAGGATCTCCATCCCTGGGCTGACACCAGACCCAGATTTCACTTACGTGCAACTGCGCAGCAGCTGTGGCCAGGAGGCTGTGAGAGGAGCCCTGGTCCCCCTGAAGCCTCTGAGGGCTCAGGAGATGCTGAGCGTCCAACATCAGCCACATCCTAGACAGCCATCACCAGATGGTGAAAGCCAGCAGGTTTGGGCTGCCCTTCTCCAGCAAGGCATCAAGCTGAAGCAGTTGCTCAGCAGAAGTCTGCAGGCTGATTGTTTTTATAAGGTAAAAAATTCCCCATGACACATGTCAGTGTCCAGATCTGGTAAGAGCTAAGGGAGAGCTCAGATAGAAGGTAAGCTGAGAGCACAGCCATACTCCAGCACACCTGGGGACCTGGGTAGTACTAGAGAAATTACTTTCTTTTTCCTTAATAAAGCCAAATAATTTATTTCCTGGCCTTTGCACTTTTATTACAAGCTGTGTAAATGGCTTTGTTTGTTTGTTCTGTAGTTTTATAGCTGGACACTTTTGTAATTAAGGGTGTTTTTAAGTGATATGTGTATAAAATCGAAGTGGGCAAGTGGAAAAAATAAACAGAAGGAAAGTTTTAAGAAGTTATTTGAATTGGCCGTGATATTCTTCCCCACTAGCTAGTGAGGTTTTAATTAGCATTGAAAATCATAAGTAACTGGAGATGAAAGAGCCCTATTAGGTCATCCAGTCCAGTTCCCTGCCAGTTCAGAATTGTGCCCAACAGTGTATTTCCCAGTGTTTTGTCAAGTCCGGCACTAAGCCTGTTCATTACATGAATAATATGCTCTTTTGAAGTAGCAGGAGGGAAACTGCTCACAATCTATATCCAGGCACTTTCTTACAATTTGTAACAAAAAAATATGATAAGTGAAGATTCAAGCCAGTATGGAAATTTATATGCAAGACTCCACATGAGGTATTTACTCTCATTGTTCTTATAGGAAAGCTCACACGTGGCTGCGTAAATATGAACGATGGACTAAATGTCATAGCAAGGATTGCGGGAAAAGTGTTTAACTGCTTCACTGAAATGATTCTAAAGGGGCCCAAAAGAGGGAGAGAGGAGGAGCTGCAAGGTCTTCACTCAAGTCCTCCTGGGCTAGGTCAGACTTCATCCCGCAGGAATATCTTGCATAGCTCACTTGCATTTTTAAAAAAATCTGAGCAGGAGTTAAAAAACAAGCCAACAAACAAAGAAAAAGCCTCTAGAGCATATATCTCAGGTGACAAATCCCATAAAACAAGCAGCCAGCAGTGAGTTGTCAAACAGAGGTGAAGGTTTCTTTGAGACCAATGAGTCAAACCAGAGATGGGACAGCTAGTATGAAAACTACAGTTTGGCAGATGGGGACAAGGGATCTTTCCACATCCAGTAGCAAGACATCAGGATGATTTCTTTAAAATACCTGTGACATTTTTCTATAAAAATATCTTGCGTAGAATACAACTCTTTATACTTCATTTTAAGTAAAAATTACACACAGCAAACTTCAACAGCAATCTTGATCCAAAAGACATCAGCATGGACCAAAAAAAAAGCCATTTTTAATGTTTAGTCTACTTAAAATAGTTTCATAGGGACATAGTTATGCCAACTAAACTTATTGATTGTTACAGAGGATCTTTCCAAGAAGGAAGGAAGGAAAGGAAGGAAGCAAGGGAGGAAGGGAGGAAGGGAGGAAGGAAGGAAGGAAGGAAGGAAGGAAGGAAGGAAGGAAGGAAAGAAAGAAAGAAAGAAAGAAAGAAAGAAAGAAAGAAAGAAAGAAAGAAAGAAAGAAGGAAAGAAGGAAAGAAGAAAGAAAGAAAGAAAGACATTTGGCTGGGAATTCAAAACTAAGAAACAAAAATGTGGGTGATGTATGGAGTTTCCTAGCCAAAAGCATAATGTCATAATCAAGAAAGATAATGACATTGTCTATAAGGCCATCTGAATGAAGTTAGACGTAAAGGAGCAATAAATGACACAAAGCTGAGGAAAGAAGAGAGCAATTAATGTAAACTAAAACTCAAAGTATGTAAATTTGGAAGTTTGAAGATATCAGGATAAACTACCCCTAATAATAACAATAAAGGATAAAGCCTTGTTATATTTTAAAAATCATTCTAGAAAATATCTGTTTTGCAGAAAAATATGTAAGGACGCAGAAGTGTTGGGCTTCTAGTTCTTGCCTATGCATGGAAAGCATGGTAAAATGTAAACAACATATTTATGTCATCAGAATATGATAAGAAACATTTGATTCCATCACAGTAAGAAAGATGTTGAAGATCTACTTAAGGTAATAATTTTTTTTATGGAAAGGCCTGTAGAATATACATCTAAAAGTCCTTAGACTTCTGCTTAAGGCAGCAATTAGCCAACTTATATCAAATTTTGATGCCTCTTTGAACACTGGATACATTCCAGAAGTTTAAAGCATACTGTGATGTGCCAAATCACAGAAAGGACAAGCCATGAGGTGCAGGTGGCCAAAATCTGGGTAAGTAGATGTTAATCCTGGACATCATTTAAAAGTTGGTAACGAGTAAAGAATAGGATGACAGGAATACAATTACTAGCACTCAGTACAGTTTCACAAGGAAGAGTTTCTTGTCATCCTAAAAATTAAGTTGGGCTGGTGTTTATTAGGTTGTTAAATGTGCAGCTGAAGTATGCCTCAGCTTCTAGGGTGTGTTCATGTCCCTAATATTAGTATTGTACGCAGTCGGTAAAGGCTGCAGTAACTGAACCAAGTGTTGGCTTCAGTACATATCCAAAAGTAGTTATCAGCAGGCGAATTTTCCATATGGGTGCACCTGATTGAGAGGTCTTCTGTGATCAGAGCTGGGCTGTACACTATTCAGCTCGCTTTTCATCAGCGGCTTGGGAGTAATAAAGTGAGAATGTTTTAAAGCAATCAACTGCAGGGCTGCACGCCTAACAAGGAATACAGAGCAATGTGACGGTATGAGAGTCCTAAGCTCTTTGTATTTTTCACCAAATTTTTTCCTCATCAAGCAGCTTTAACCCATAACTATGTGATGATTAGGTCAAGCAGAAGAGTTCCCAAAGGAGATAAGAGCTCCAACTCTGTAGCATGATGAGAGTATTCAGCTGCTGTATGGTCAGATGGCATAGCTGATGATTTAGCAATATGGCTCCCACAGAAGAGGTGTAACAACAGCAAAATCCACTCACGAGTGTCTTACTCAGGCAACAGGGATGGAGATTCAATCCTTTGGCTGAGGTCCACCTTCTCATTTTTCAGCAGAGGACCACAATTAGCTTGCTTTCTGCGAGCTCTCTGCAGAATGGGAAAGTTCTTTAAACCTCTCAAATGTAAGACTGTACCAAGCAGGAAAAATGTTTTTCACAAATTTAATCACTCACTCCCCTTACAAATGACAAAATAGCAAGCAAAGGCCAGAGAACAGCCCGCGCCTGGGCATCGCCCACAAGCGGGTGGTGAGACAATGCTCGCAGCAGACATACATCCAGGTCTAGGAGAAAATTTTCCCTGTATTCTCTCAAGACAGAAAGATTTTCTGCAGTACTGCCACTTGTCTCCTTAAAAGGATAGTCAAGTATCTGAGAAGACAATTAAATAATTTTTAAGTGTTTTTAAAATGAAATATAAATTTCCTTATTTGGAGAAATCCATGAAGCACAATCTGTTTGCATTACATTTTTAATACCCGGAGAAAGGACTGGGATGTGAATTGATAACAGCATATATAAATACCTTCATGGACACAAAATGCCATATACCAAATGGCTGTATCACCTGGCAGGAAAGGCATAATATGAACCAAAGTCTGGATTCTGTTTCCAACCAAATTCAAATAGGAAACAAGGCACAATTTTAAATCATTGTTACAAACTACCAAGAGAGCATCAGAGACTGTGGCCCTGGATGTCTTCAAATCCAGGTTGGATATAATTCTGAGTCCTGTGATTTAGCCAACTCTGACATTATTTGGCTCAGTAGGAGGCTGACTGGGTGAAATTTAATGGCTTGTGATGTACAGGGGGTCAGACCAACTGTTCTAATGGTCCCCTCTGGCCTTAAATTTTGTGGAAAACTTCAGCTAACCAGCAGAGCAAGTGAAAATGACCCAGTGGTTGCAATGTATTGCTCCAAGTGCAGTTGACAAACTTTAAATAATTGTTGTCAAATCCTGTCTTAATCACAAACAGAAAAACAGAGGGGGAGAGGAAGTTACCCCTGAGAATAGTTTGCTCAGCCTTAATAAAGAGAAAAATTGCATCAAACTCCCCAGAAAAAAAAAAAAAAAGGTGTCCAAGTCTTTTTACAGAACCAAACCTAGATTTTACAAGAAGAAAAATGGCTTACATACTTAAAAGTCCACTTAGAGCTTGGCATAGAGCTATTCCTTTCTACACTGAGTGCTAGCACACTTCAAGGGTACTGAGGATCCGATTACTATCCTGCAAAGTGTAGGGATTGGCTGAACAACCCCAGAGTAACTCAAATACCAGCAAACCTGGCCTATTCCCTGTCCATAAAATACACAGAAAACGATCCCACTTGCTGACATTTTTTCAGCTGGGACAGCTGCTATAACAGCTCAGAGTGTTTCAATCTCTGTACAGAGCTCATGTATAACCTCTTCAAGTTCTCAGCCTGGAACCACTTTTCTTCCAAGCCCATTTCACTGGAGCAACCAAAAGTGTTCAGGGAAAAGCTGTTTGAGAGCCTCTGGAGGGAGAGCATTAAATCAATGAAGAATTTAAAAGGTTGGGGGTGGGGGGGGGGACAGGGCAAGGGGAGTGGGATAGAAAGATTTATAGCAAAAAACAACATACAGCTTGAATGCAGTCCAACAGGAGCCACAGGGGGCTGGTGCCAGTCATCACTGATGAAAGGGTTTGGATTTGTCAAGGAGAAAGATGCTGTGTAAAAATTGCATTCAAAGCCCCAGCGAAATTGCATTAAGGGGCTGGTCCCTTGGAGTTTTGCCTGAGCAATGGCTCCAAGGGTTGTGCACTCTGGGTGCATACCGATCCCCTTCTTCATGCCCCACTCTTCCCCAGCAGCCCTTCAGCTCCTGCTAGGGCAACACTCAAATCCAACTTAGGCTGCAGGGAAATGCTGTGTTTAGAGAATCAGCTGCTTCAACACTCACTGCTGGATTTAAATGTTTAGCCATGTTTTCCAGCCACTTGACTCCCTCCATCACCCAGCCCAGCCAGAGGGCTTAGCCTCTTTGGAGTGTTTCTTTATATGTTTTTTTTCTCAGTGGAAATTTGCTATGGTTATGATGTGACTCAAAATCCTGCTGATGTTTCTGCAGTTGGGGCAGAAAGCTCCACAGCCCACCTCTCCCTGGGACAGGGCTCAGCAAGTGGCTGCAAGAGCTGCTTCCCATCTTTCTCCTAAACCCTGCCAGCCCCTCAGTGCCTCTGGCACCCACTTGCACAGCATCAGGGAATGGGAAGACTAGCCATTTGTAGTACATTACTAGTAAATGTAGTTTGCTTGATTTAAGGGGCTGATAGTGTCCCCTCTAGTATTTGGCATGGGGATGTTACCCTTGGCTGTGCTCGTACTCAAGGGCAGAAGTTTCCATCAGCAACTTAAAAGCCTTGTAATGGAAACAAAAAGGCAGACTCAATATGAAATCTCCACCAGTGAAAACTGAAGCATTTAGCAAGGGAATGCAAAGCACAAAACAGCAAACACTCTTCCTGCAAGCTGTACACTGTTACCTATTGACCAAAGCAGTCAGTCAATATTCAGGGCGTTAATCTTCCTAGTGGGCTGGAGAAATTAATTCTAGTGTCAGTTATTTCTCTGATGCAATACTATTAAATTTGAAAGACTGTAAACAGAGTCTTATTTCATGGGACAAACTGGGAATCAAGCCTCCCTTCAGTTACATTAAACCCAAAAATGCTTCACATCTTCTTCTCAGGCTGATGATGCGAGGCTTTCCTCATTGTCTTCCTCTAGATGCTGTTGCTTCCCAAGTGCTGAGCCATGGCACTTTGAATCACCCCAGAAAGGGCTGGCAGCCCACCCCAGGACAGCAGCTTGGCAGCTCCGAACCCTGGGCAGAGGCTCCTGCTGCTTCAGCCCCCTCAGCCCAAAATACACCTCCCCATACTCACCCCAAATCAGGGGAGGTCAGACCCGGCAGTAGTACTGTCAATGACAACCAGCGCAGCAACCTCAGCCCCACAGGTTCCTGCTCTACCCCTCCAAACCCCAAGCACTGGGCTTCTCCACTGGCCTCCAGCCACCTGGCCTGACAGGGATAAATAAACACCATGCTGGAAGCAGTCCTTCAATCCAGGGCAGAGCAGAGACTTTTCCAGAGGCATTAATGAGATGTGAAAAGTTTTTCACCCACTGCTGTACCACTGCTGTAACCCTGCAGCACCACTTCAGCTGCAAAGGCATGTGCACCATACCTACATCTTTTGGGAATTTTCCTTCACTGAACTTTCTAAAATGTCACTCTGATAATCTTTCAGGTTTCAGTCCTAAGGGCAGAAAGTTTGAGGTCTTGCTTGGCTCACCTGGACAGGTTCTTAGGGACCTTCAAGGGGAATCTTTTCAAACTGAGAGAAGTAGCTTTACATTAAATACTAGGAAGAAAATCTTTACTCTGAGGGTGGTGACACCCTGGCACAGGTTGCCCAGAGAAGCTGTGAATGCCCCATCCCTGACAGTGTCTAAGGCCTGGCTGGATTGGGTGTTGAGCAACCTGGTCTAGTGAAGGGTGCCCCTGCCCATGACAGAAGAGTTCCTTCCAACCCAAATCATTCTATGATTCTGTGATTCACATCAGGCCCAATTCTGCATGACCAGTCCAGGCTTTACAAAACAGGCAAATGTAACTTCTGGTTTCCATAGGATTTTTTAGCTTATTGGGTTGCAGCCATGATGAGAATCATGCTCCCTCTGGAAAAGAAGAGGCACTTTTTGTGCCACAAGACTCATAGCTGTCCCACACTGTGGCCTAAAGAATCTGCAACACAGATCCAGCAAAGTGAGAGATAAACCCAGGCTTTAGGCATTACTTCATTTCTTGCTGCTTTTTTTGTATCTGACTTGCAGCGTCACCATTGGCATAAACAGCCCTGACTTCTCCATCAGCTATTTCCTTCTTCGCTTCCTCCTTCACCAAGTGCGTGTTTTTCACATTTGTATGGTACTTGCAAGCTCAGAAAAGCTCTTCTGACTGTGACTCAAACTCGGCACATAGCTTGATTTTTTTTCCCCTTTTACTGAACTAATTTTTGCGTGATATGCTACCAACTTTACTTTTCCCCCTTTCTTTCTATATAAACAACATTCCTCTTCCAAGTATTTCTTACACATTTGATAAAATGTGTTGCATACATTAGATGACTTTGGCTCAATTTTATAAAGAATTGGCATAATGCAATATACTAACTCAACTTTGATTCACTAAAAAAATGTATGTCATTAAAAGCTGTATATACTTATGATTTTAGTGTACAGCCATGATTGACTGTTTCAGTGGTAAGTGATGAAGGCATGGCCAAATATAAATAAAAGCTGTACACCACCTTTCAAAGACATGCCTTTTATTTATTTTATAGGAATGGATTAGGTTCTAAAGTTTTCAGGAGTTGTTGCTTTACCAGTGGCACTTCTGCAAGTACAGCGGTGTTAACCTTGGTTCCTTGGCCAGATTCCAGTGTGGTTAATTATACTCTGCACACTGTGAAATTCCCACATAATTTTCAATTAAGGAAGTTATTTGCCACTTCTGCCACTCCTTAAAAATTATTGGTAAGATCTGCTGCGTAAAAAGTGACTGCTGTGCTCCATCCCAAGAGTGGCTGCATGTTAGCCAACACTCATGCACAAAGATGATGTGGATATAAAGTAAATTTAGTCCTTCATTCTAGTCATTGTCAATAGAGATTCTTTGGTTTTGTGCTTCATAGGCAAAAAAAGGAAGGTCAGAGGCTGGAAACATGAAGATGTCTAAATTCATGCACGCACTTCACCTTGTTAGAACTCTTTGGAGCTGATCTGCACCCAAACTTTAACCTGAATAAGTGAATTGTTTGCATTAAAAGTCACTTTTTTGCTGTCAAACCCTAGAGAGGGTGACGGAAGGATTACATCTGACTGTTAAGGTCTTCCCAAGAAGAAGAAATATTCAAGCTGACATTCACACCAGCTTTTCAAGGATGTCTCCAGCCTGGGTGGCCTCTGGCAATGAACTTTCCTGATGAACGTACTGCTTGCGGGCCAGCATATCCTCAGACACAGCCAGAGTTGCTTTGCCCTTGTCTCACTGCATGCATGCAGTGTCCCAGAAGACCCTGGTCTTGTTTTGTAGCCCATCTGCTACACCAGGAGATTGCTGTTGCTCGTGAGGATTGGAGAAAGGCAATGGGGAGGAGACTATTTATGGGACTGTGCCCCAATGTCAATAGCTTGAATTCAATGCCAGATATTCCACACTATGCCTTGTTTAGCCAGTGAGGAGCATTTTCCAACATGATCAGGTCTAGCACCCTTCATCCCTCATGTCTTGCACCTTCAGCATTCACTGACGAGGCTGGGTCATGCTCAGGGAGGATGCTGCCAGGATCACTGAGTGCTTCAGCTTTCACAGAACATATCACAGAGAGAAAACTCCTTCCACTTTAGTACAGGGGGAAGGATGTATGCTGGACTGTGCTTGGTCAAACCAAGGGTGACCCTGGCCACAGACTCAGTGAACATTTGTCCTGCAAAGACAGGTTGTATCTGAAGTCACATTTCTAAACCGTCCCATTCTTCCCAGTCCTTGGCTACAGTGGCCAAGGGGCAAGCGCTCCTTTCCATTTCTACCTAGCCTTAAGGCACTGGAGTCTTTATTCGTCCTTTTCAGTCCTTCCAAGTTTGACTCACTCCCTAACTGTTAAATTAACACTTTTCACAAGCTCTTCTTTCCCTATTCTTCGTATTTTCTATAACTCCTTGTCACCTCTACAAACTGCCATCTTCAACAAGTCCACTAGTTGTTGGATGTCCCTGTCCTTTCTCATCAGAAAACACATCTTCTTGTGAATTAAAACGAGAAAATTTTTTGCTCTCTCCTGTATTTTTTTCCAACTCCAGCAGAAGATTCCCCTATACTGGAGGAGGAGCTGTTCCCTCTCCTTCCAACACCCTTATGTGACACAGACATGATACTCTGTACACTGGATAGTCTGCCTAAGTATCTCCATCAAATATGTGACCCTCCTGTCTAACCCAACATACATACAAATATATGCATACATGACAAGTGTTCTGTACTGAAACACCATCCCCAAACTGCCGTGCTGCCAAAGTCTCCTCTTGCCAGGCAGCTTGTGAGCAGATGCCCCACCCTTTCACGTTTGCCCAGAGGTCACACCTGAGCATTCCTCCCACACCCACTACTGCACTGTGACCTCTTGAATCTATTGCAACATGAGTCATTATTTCTAAGATTTTACACAGGGAAATGAAATATCTTCAGGAGGAGATGACAGAAGCCATCATCTGAGTGAGAGAAGTGTGGTGAAGGGTCCAACCTGGCCTTTTTTTCTACTGATAATGTCCTCGTCATCTCATTTCTTAAAATATTTTCAGAAATAGCCTATTCCATGTCTTTGTCCGCATAAGGAAGGTATCCCACGTTTTATTATGGATTGCTAAAATTGAGGTTAGCTATGCCAAAAGTACTTTTCCAAATACAGTCACTGTTTTGAAGGCCAAATTGTTCATTAATGGCCTACATCTGTCAAACAGGGGCACTACCACTGACCAAGTGATAAATTTAATCCATGAGAAAGCTCAGAGCACATAAACTATATTGTTCCCCATCCGACTAAGCTAGAGAGTAGTTAACTCGCTGTGAAGCCGTTATTTTATAACATCTGAAAAAATGTTCATAATAACGATTCTGTGGAGGCCGTTTTAGAAGTGGGTATAATATTGGAGTGCCTGTGGTAGTGACCCCCTGGGAAGAGCCCCTTGTAAACCATTCATAAACAACATGGAGAGGGGGAGCTCTGTGTGTGGTCTTGACTTGATCTTGCAACTTTGGGAGCTGAACAGCTCTAGGTGGATCCATTTCATAATCACTTTATTTGTTTTGAAATCTCTGAGCATCCTTCAGATGACCTTCATAGGAGTATGAGGCAAGAACTTTAATTATTATTGTACATAAATCTAATGCTTATCACAGAGAGGCCCTCAATCTCTGCTGGAACCCCTATGTATTACTGCAATAAAAACAAAGTAATACTCCCACTAATTACAAAATGAGTATTTAATCTCTCTGTCAGTAAGTCTGATGCTGCCAGCATGGCTCACAGAACTTCCCTGGTAACTGGCAGACAATAAATTCTACAAATGCTACGTGACAGACATCTATTTTGAATATTC
Source organism: Dryoscopus gambensis (assembly GCA_013389985.1). Taxonomy (NCBI): domain Eukaryota; kingdom Metazoa; phylum Chordata; class Aves; order Passeriformes; family Malaconotidae; genus Dryoscopus; species Dryoscopus gambensis. The sequence continues at coordinate 116,008 of WEIT01031885.1, forward strand.
GTCTCAGCTCCTCGACTTCCCGTGAGTTTCTCAAAATAACTTGGTAAACAACCTGCTAACACGGATGGTGGGAGCACTGCTAAAATTGGTTCCTACTTGTCCACACAAGCCCTGGGATTCCAGGACCTCAGCAGTCCGAGTTTTTGTGGTCATGCCGGGCATATGAAGTAAAATATATTGCAGTTTCTTGGCTAACCTGAATTAATGGTGGCATTCAGACCACCCTGCCTTGTAATTTCGAAAAGGTCACTTCAAAGGCCACTGGTACAGACAGAGGAAGAGACAGTGTTCTTATTTTATACAGCTGTGTTGCAGAAAGTCCCAGCAATGGAAGGAAATAATGGCTAACTGCTGATCCAATATTTTTTAAGAGTTTGGTTGTAGAAGCAGGAACTCAACCTTGCAAAGTTTGATATTCCCTTTATATCAGAAAGGGGAGTGTTTTGAATCGGCTTCTTATATCTCTGAAAAAGTCTGCCTGCCACTTCACAGAACAAATAAGAAGGTGCTGTACTTGCCAGAAGGAGGTAAAATCTCATTTCGAACTTGTTTAACAAAAAGTTATCAACTGAATATGTAGAGGGGGAGAAAGAACAGAGATTACTTGAAGGAGTAGTATGTGGGCCTTGCCACAGAAGGATGGGATATCACCATTTCTGCTAAAAATACAAATAAAATCCCTTCACAGAGATATAAAACTTCTTAAAGGTCTAAATGAAAACAGAAATAAGAATTACTTACTCAATGGACAGTAAATGCAATCTAATCCTTCCCCGCTTATCCTTCTAGGGCATAATCAATGAAGTCAACACAGAAATAAAACCTGTTACAACTATGGCAATTGTTTCTTGTGCAGCAAGGTCTGACAGCATCTAATGGGAGTTAATTAATAGTTAACTTGGATAGCACAATTGCCTAGTGAAACCACATTATTAAACCTCTGGCTGTAACCAACTTGTAACTTGAGAAGAATTTGCTCATATCTGGCTCTGGCCCATGCTGGAGACTGGGGACTTTAATGGCTGCTGACTCCTGGTAGTGCAGCCACGTGGTGTACATCCAGCATGGAATTCTCCTGGTTGAGGTCTAAACATCAGTTACACAAACACAAGAGTGACTCGAACGAACAGCAAACCAGCCTGCAGCTCTACAGGAGAGGATGATCAGGTAAAATGTGAACTCTGTTTTCGCACTTGGGGCTTTTCTAATTAACTGGTATTGTGCCTCAGAGGTATGTGATTTAGAAGATACATCCTCAGCCCAAGCCCACTTTGCCTGGGCTTCTCAGTGATGCTACAACTGCGACCATTGCCCTGAAGGGCAAAGACTGGGACACAGACTTCTTGGGGGGTGAGCTGACACAGTTGTATGTTCATCCCATGGGCTTTGTGACCCACATGTCTCACTATTTCAAGTCTCAGCCGATGTTTGCACAACCTCTGACAGAAAAGGGGATGTCTTGCTTCTTAAAACTAGCTAAAAAGTTAGTCCTCATAATTTCAACAGTTAAAGTCCGCTTGTAAGACCCAGAGAATTAGTGGACTTACAAAAAAGCATGAATACTGTCTATGTCTGTACTACTAAGATAACCAGTGCCTGGAAGAAGTCCTGAGTCCTGGAAAGAGGGATCATCCCTACTGTTAAGCAGTTGGAGTGACCCGATTACAGCACAGTTTGGGCCAGTGCCAGTTGGAGTGTCCCCCTGCAGTTTCCAGGCACAGTTTGGGAGCCTGAGGGGGTCCAGGAGTGGGAAAATTACAGGCAGCCACCCTGCTCCAAGTGCCGAGCTCCTCAGCCTGCCCAGGCACTGTGTGCTTGGCCTTGTGCGGGTCAGACCCAAGCACGTTTAGTGTATTAACACAGACACAGCTTCAACTCCCAGCAGAAAAAGCTGGCTTAAAGCTGTCAGAAGATATAAAAAAAGAGCAGATATGCTTAGTACTTGATGATTTAAAAAAAAAGTTAAACCAAACATTTTCCAAAGCTAAAGAGTGGACTTCACTGAGGACAGAAAGTTGTCTTCATTGAAATGCTACTAAGTGACTTTTATACACAAATATGTAAAAGAAATTTTATCTTTATTTCAAAAGGAATTTTTATTTTCCTTTTTTAATTTTGCTTTATTCGTTTGGCTTTTGTTTTCAAAACCAAGTGTGGTTTTGCTTTCACAATCTCCATTTCACTCTGCTCTGCCTTTCTCCACTGAAATAAAAAAAACCAGGGAACTGGAGTGAAGGGAAGGGGATATCTTTGGGATTCTGCTGTCATTTGTTTTAGTTCAGAAGATGGTAGGCAGGAATAAAATATTTCTCCTGCCAAAGAAGAAACAGATACAAAATCTAGCTTCTCAAAAGAAGATGGAAAATGAGAATGAGAATTTCTGGAAAAGAATTCTAATAGACATAGGGCATGGGCAGAGAGAGGTAAGGCACTGGAAGCAAGGTTACATGTAACGGTTGACTGGAGATGAAATCCATCTGGAGCTGACCAGCTGCTTTGAGTGTTTGCTCAAGCTGTACCAACATGACTCGAACAATGAGTCTTCTGCTGGTCCAGGTCCAACCTCAATTCTATAGCTCAGTCTACACACTCTGGATGTCTGCATCTTTAACAAAAAAATAATCATCAAGGTGAAAAGAAGGGTTTAACTGGGCCTATGGCACCCTCAAATGGGAAGGACGGAGACAGAGCCTTCTTTCTATAGCAAGGAATTTTGTTTCATTTCCTTGGGTAAAAGAGACATGCACTGTATAGCAAAAACAAATAGGAAATAGTGCAATATTGGTCAATAAAACAAAGGAAAAGGAAAATCCAGAAAGCCAAGTAAGGATGGATACTAGTGTATGTTATTAATCAAATCAATTAAGGACCATTGAATCTGTAAAGTCACATGCTTGAGATTTATTTCATTCGCTAACTAAATCCTGGCACCATCGGGAGTGACTCAGTTTATATACAGACACTTTTCTAGGGAAATCAGAAGTACTAAACACAGTCTCAGGCCAGATCCTGTCTATTTTCATTTCATATGGGAGAAGACGCAATGTAATATGTCAGTTGCAGAATTTGGTTCACTGATAGAACTCTAGTTCACATTTGTTCTGATCATGAATTCATTTCATTTGGTATTGCACTAATTTGACAAATTGAAGGGTAATTCACTTCAGAAAAAGAATTTTTTTAAAATTTAAAGATAACTATCAAGTTCCCCAGTGCTTTGCAAAGCATAAAATTGAATCCATTTCTCCCATTTCTAATTTGCAAGTCCATCTCTGTATTAAGCACAGCAGCATTGCTATGCAAACACTTGCACAGGGGCACTAAGAGCCATAGCCCTGAACAAAAAGCCCTGGAGACAGTGCCCTGGAGCTGAGATATTGTTAAGCATTTGCCATTTGTGGCTGGTTGTACTCACATGGTGATTGCCTGTGCTCTGTTCCAGTTATTCAACTGGAATCACCAACCGAGACTGAAACCCTGGTCGCTACATGGTTTGCACCCTGAGAGAACAGAGGATTTCATACTACACTGCATTTTGTAAACATTAATTTGTTGCATACAAAAAAAAAAAAATAATATCATTTCTCTTCATGTAGGTTTCAGAATGTCAAAGAGCCAGAGCTGATTAAGGTTCATTGACAGATTTGATAATTTCAAGTGTGGTTGGGGGCTTTTTCTGTTGTATTTTAAAGACGAAAAGCAATGGCCATTATGTCCTAATTTGTAAACACTTTATTTGATGGTTGAGGCTGGAAAGTATGTTAGTGTTGTTTGTCCTGTCAAAGGCTTTGGAATGGTTTGAAGTCTATTGAGTTACATCTGCTATTTATCGGGGGTGGAGGAGTTTCCTTGTTTCTAGCACAGTTTATAAAAGGAATAAAAATTTTAAACTCTGAAATTAGAATTTAATTAGGGGGCCTTTTCCTCCTAACAAAAATTATTTAAGTCTTTCTTTGAACTTCCAAAAAGAATATCTGTCTTGTAACCCAGAATCCAAAATTTTCTTCAGTTTTGTGTCTTGCTTGTGGTTACAAATTCTTGCAGATGTTCAAGTTCAGAAGTGGACTAACAGCAGGAGAGCTAAGCTCAAAGACCACATTTCTGTCCTTTGCACATTCTTAACACCATGGAGGCGCCCAAACATCTTCCCAGGAGCACCCACTGGGGCAGTGAGCTGCTTCCCACATCTGCTCCTCACAGGACAGCACCCAAACCCAACACACGGATCCGTTCTGTGGCAGTTTTAAGCACAGAGGTAGAAAACCACAGTCTGCCTGTCACCCCACAGATGCCAGCAATCCACAGTTATTAACTTGGTTTTACTGTCACAACACCTTAGTGAGGACGGAAAATTTCATACCTGTTGTACTGGAAACTGAGCCAAGGATTGAAACCAGGTTTGCTGAATACCATCTTAATACCCTGCCCTGGTTGCTGTTTGTCAGCTTTGACTGCATACCTGCTGTTGTGCCAAAGCCTGGACTAAAGCAAAACCTTCTCTTTCCATCTTCCTTCCCTGCAGAATAGACACAAAAAGGGGCAACCCACCATCTGTGCTTTTGAGCGCTTCACAGGTCCGCCAGCACTGGGATTTCAGTGGGCAGTTAAATAAGATTGAGTCTTCTTAGATTAAAAAAAAAAAAAGAAATCTTGGAAATTACTCCATTCTTAAGGGACAACCAAGAAAGAGGCAGAAACAGAACACGAAGCAAGTAATGAAGAGACCATTAAGATTGGTACCAGCAGCAGAGCTGAAGAGTTATAGGGGATAAAAGGAGAAGAGATTTTCACCCAGTATTTAAAGAAAGCCTTGGAATAAATGAGGAATTAATGAGGAATTAATATGACAATTTAACAGTCAGAGCCATAGGCAGGGGCTATATCCTAAGCAATCATACGGAAACATCACATGAAGGGACTCAGGGATAAAGAAAACAGAAGTAGAGGGGCATCACAAACCTTAGTCTCTTTCTAAGTGGGAAAACTTGGCTATAAAGGAAGGAGAGTGTCAGCATAGGGAGGTGAGACACAAATTATGAAGTCATGTCTCTTCAGTGTTGCTGCCTCAGCTTCCTAAGATTACAGAGGAAAAATTCCTCTCTGACATTCCAGCTCCATTGAGAAACATAGAGCTGTGCTTTCATCCCATCCATGACTGTGAAACACCTCTTCTAAAATGTACAACAGCACAGACAAAATTTAAAATAATCTGCAGCAAAATTCATACAGATCACGTATTTGTTGTCTTTGAAACCAGTAGGGATCCAGCCTCCTGGTTAAGCCTAGAAGTCAATATTTATAGCAATAACAGTACAAGTCAAATTCATTTTCCCTTTGCAAAAAAGAAAATGCCGGGGGGAAAAAATGGTTAACCTAAACATGGGAAAAAATATGCCATAGTAGTGTTTTGTGGGAGCCATAATGCAGGTCTCCTGTGACTCTTTCCTCTTCTGCACTCTGAATTCCCCCATTATTCTGCATTTCCCATATACCACAGACTATGCTCTTGCAGACAGGAAAAGGAAATCCCCTATGGTCCATGATACAGGAGGAAGTTCTTCCTACTATTTTCATCTTTGATAGAACTAATTCAGAATCCAATGAAAAATTATTTTTAAAAACTTGAGTTCAGCTAACTTGAATTACAGCAGTACCATTTTTTACCTTAAATTATTTCAGGCCTGGTCAATGCACTTTGGCCTTCTAAGAAAATAATGAATAGGAAGCTCGTGTAGAAAACTGATGTTTTCAAAGGAGTGGTTTCTGGAGTGGTCATTGTGAAGTGCCAACTAGCACTGGTAAGAATTTTGTCAGCACTGGTAAGAATAGTGTCAGCATTACTATTAGATGAAGATTAGATTAGATGTGAGAGGAATCCAGCCTATCACTCTAACAAACAACCTGATCTGTCTGCAAAAATATTTTGTATGAGTTATTATACTAATGGGCAATTTAGCTTTAATACAAGAAGTGAGTGCAATTCAATTTCCTTTTAATTTTGTTCTTGCTTCTTTTAATTCATTTTTGTAATTATTTCAGTAGTAATGTTGCTCCGCACTAACACAGCTAAAAAAATATTCCCTTGTTTTCCAGATTCTCAGCCTTTCCTTGGCCTTTCCTTGGCCTTTATGCCATTGGTGGCATAAAAATTTCACTAAAAATCTAATGCAAGAGACACTACAAGACATCCATCTTCCACATTAGAAATATCTATAGGATACAAGAGGTAGGTGGGATGTGTCACAAAAGCTAAGGACAACTTCCAACAAGCTAGTCTGCCTTTAAGAAATTACAGAGTCCGGGAAAAGAAATGGGTGGCATGAAGCCTTATTTACCTCATCACCTCGCCTAGCCCTTGCATGATTCTGGGTAAAAGCATAGCATCCACCAGCCACACTTGAAAACTCCTATATTACACTCTTAACAGACTCATAAACGCTCTGCATTGTAGAGATCCCTCTTGAAGAGCTGCTGGGCACAGCCCAAACAGCCCAGGAAACCCAGTCTGAAATACATTTATTTCTTGATGAAATCAGCGTACCTGATATGCTTTTAGGAACCATCAGAAAATACTGCTTTCTGAACTGTATTCCTTGAAAACAGTGCTTTATTTTTAGAGTTTTCAAATCTTAAATATGCCCAAATATACCCAAACCCAAACAGCTTGCAAAAATCAAGACAGACTATCACAGCAGTTTATTAGAGAAGGTGATGAGTGTTAGATAACAAGTGATCCATTAAATATTTTGGTCTTCAGTGTAATGAATACTTCAAAACAATCACATGAAAGTTAACAGTCACCATAGAAAGTGGCAAATGCTTACACAGGAGGAACAACAGGATATACATTTAACACACTTTATTAGTAAAATCAAAAAGGCATTGAAATCCCAGCATGTTAGCATACTCACAAACTCAGTGACTTTGCAAGAATCAAATGACTTATTAAAAACTCAGCTCTTTCAGAAACAGCTCCTTCTTTAACTGTTTGTGTTCTTTTTATTTTTAAAAACCTTCTCATCCATGAAGTCTATGTCAGAGCCTTGAAATTCCTTTTTCTCGTGAGTGATCCCAGATTTGCTTCACTTCTACGTCACAGTGTCATCTTAGCCACAGACCTGCCAATTCTTCCCTTTGTAAGGATCTCATAACAAATGAGCTAACCAGGAGACTTGCGACTCCAACATCTCATCCACTTCACAAATCTGTGTGCTAAAGAATTAATGCACTTAACTTCACAAAGAACCATGGACCTTCCTCTCAAAATTTATAATTAAACCTTTGCCTCCAGAATCACTCCTGTTATTCCAAACATACCTATGTCTGTTAAAGAAATGAAGAAATCTTTTTTGACAGGCATCTCCGAATCATGTTCCTGGGCTAATAATTCAGCGTTAAGTGTTGTGATGTAACAGACACCATCACACCATCACAGTCCTCAAAGGTCATGGTCTCACTGTGATTTAGAGCCTCTAAGTGAGACTGAATATCAGTTTAAGGAAACATGCAGATATGCTTTGGTTTGGTTTTATGGAAAAATTCTCCCAGTCTGTGATGGCAGTGACAGCCTATTCTGGACCCACGGATGTAAGTCCTTCTCTCTCACCTATCCCTTCTGAAGACTGAGGATGCTCATGATGAACATAAGCATAGCAATCCTCAGCTCCACATTGGGATAACAACCACAACTAAGACTCATGGTTCAAGCTTCACTTGTATTTATCAAGTGCTTTCATAAGCTTGGGGTCAACAGCTTTGAGGACTGGAGAGGATTTTCTCTGGCCATGCTAGGAGAAGTTTGCTGTCCCTGCTTCCCCTGGTGCAGTGCACCAACACCTATCAACCTTAAGCTGCACAATCACAGCAGACAAGAGGCTTCCCATTCTCTGCCAACAGCACTGAGTTTTAACAAGAGGAATGTTCCTTCCCATCCTGGAAAGTTATTAAAATGTGACAGTGATGAACAGGACATTGGGCATAATCTCTGCAAAATCTATGAAACGTGTCTTGGCTCTGGAATCCGAGTGCATTTACTTGCTCTTCAGAGAGTTTGGTTACTGCCTTTTCAGTCGCTGGTCACTAATATAATTAACAGGGTAAATGAATGTGACAATTGCCTCCTACTGCACTTGCTTGAAGACAACACCACTTGGAGAGAATCAATTACATTAATTACCAAGGGACAGTTGGATCAGGTAGCTTGGGTCTGGTTGAGATAGAATGCATTTTCCCATGGTACCCTCGCAGTGCTGTGCTTTGTATTTGTAACTAAAAAGGTGTTGGTAACACACCAGTGTTTTGGCTTCTGCTGAGCAGTGCTGGCACAGCATCAGTGCTGCCTCTCCAACATTCTGCCCCCCCATCAGTAGGCTGGGGGTGGGCAAGATCTTGGGAGCAGACACGGCCAGGACAGTTGACCCAAACTGACCAGAGAAATTCCATACCATGTGATGAGGAGGCAGAGGCAGAAGCGGAGGTGGAGGCTGAGGCTGAGGCTGAAGCGGAGGCTGGGGTAGGGTGCTTTGTCTTCCAGGGCAACCAGGGCACATAATGAAGACCTACTTCCCAGGGAGTGGCTAGACCTCACCGGCTGATTGGAAGCAAAGAATAAATCGTCTGTATTCCTTTGCTTCCACACACAACCTTTGCTTTTGCTTTTATTAAACTGCCTTTATCTTGACCCACAAGGTTTTTCCCATCTTACTTTTTTCCTCCTCCATCCTGCTGAGGACGGGGCATATGGTAGAGTCACTTAGTGGTATCCACCCAGTGTCAACCCACCACATCAGGAAATCTGGTTTGCTTTGTAAGACCTCTGAGACTGTAGGCTGAGGAAGTTAAAGGCTGTTATAAATCCCTCTTAGTTTAAACTAGAAGCTGAGTTTTTAGCCATGTTTCTCCAGTCTCACATCACTGCATCATTCCTTTGAATCCATCACAGAAAATAAGGAAATGCTGCTTCATACTACCTAGGTGTTGTAGGTGATAACATGGGGTGATGTCCCCAAAGAGAGAATGGCACAGGGGCAATGGCACCTCTGCAAAGAAGCACTTCAGTTGTGGGATTTTGTAACCATAATTTAGGTCCTACTTGACTTTCTCTTTTCTCTTTTTTCATTGTGCCCTATTCCAGCCTCATAATTGCTTGCAGTTCTAGTTCTCCTCCTGGACTGATAAAGATGCATTTTCATTTTACTAGTGACTTGTCAATTTTTCTAGGTTCTAATAGACAAACATGACCAACTCAATGCTTCCCCAAATGTTAAATGCTTTAACATTTTGAGGATTCATATTCTCCAGAGAAGTTAGTGAGCTCTGCAGGTACCTCCTTTTAGGTGGCTGTAGAGAGCAATAAGGTCCTCCTGAGACTCCTTTTCTCCAGGCTAAACAACCCCGGTTCCTTCAGTTGCTCAACATCAGACTTGTGCTCCAGACCCTTCCCCAGCTCCATTGTCCTTCTCTGAACAGGTTCCACCACCTCCATGTCCTTCTTGTAGTGAGGGACCCAAAACTGAACACAGTACTCTAGGTGTGGCCTCACCAGCGCCGTGCACAGCAGCCAGTCACTGCCCTGGTCACTCACACATGTAAGTACACAGAGCAGTTATTCAGTGAGATACACGGTCAGGTTCATAAGAGGCTGCCTTAATGCTCTTTCTATCTCTGCAGTTATTTTGCAGAAATAATGTATAAGGCTTAAGAATGGAAAAGATATTACAGAGTCCAGTAAAATTTTGGAGAAGACATCCAATACATCTGAAATGTATGTACTTCTATTCTGTTCTTTGTCATTTCACTGTTATCCATAGTGATATGCTGAGCACAAGTTCAGTGCTCATTGACATTCAACAATGAAAAACCATTAATCAAACCTTATAAAGAAATAAGGAAAATGTAGAAGCCATAAAAAATGACACGCTTGACTTCTCCAAATTTATTTTCTTCCTCTACATAAATCAGAGTTCAGTTTACACTAATTGTTTTGGGTTGAATGTAAAAGGTATGGCTAAGCAGCCACTGAATGTTTGAGCTTATTTCAAATATTTGGACATATTTGGTAAGATTTTCAGACTCTGCTCCTTCTCTGTCTCTTCTGCTCTGTGGGAAGGCTGTTTCTTAACAGCTTGACAATCCTCTTTAGATTTGCCCTGCATTGAGTTGAAGTGGGTACAGGACACAGCTGGGGCTCTCAGCCAGCCTTACACTTTCAGGGCTTTAGTTAATCGCTTTCTTTCTCTTCCCTCCTACCCAGATGGCTCATAAATGACATTTAATATCTTATCTTCAGACTTTATAAGAAGTAGATTGGGGGTTGCTGGTGTCATTCCCAACAGAAGAAAGGAATCCACATAGTAAATCCTTTTCCATGACTAGGAGTATTTGTTTAAGTTGAAGAACATTGTGTTATCCATATCATCTGTAAGATGATCTTTCTTCAATATTTCTTCAGTTTTTGCCCTCAGCTCAAGCTGACAATGCAGAAATTAAGAAAGTTTCTTCTAGCCAGTGATATGTCTACTGAGGGAGACATGAAGGATTTTAATTTCCAGGGCTATTGTTAGGGCAACTTCTGAGAGGTGCTAGGTGAAGTTCCTAAGAAAGCAACAGCAGGATTATCTCCACCCAGAGAAAAACTATTGCCTAATCACAGGAAGGTCTAAATCCAGCCCTGATGGACAGACAGGAGGGAACAGCATCTGGTCCTCACATGACAGAGAATAGCTATCTCAGTGGCATCTTGCACAAAAACAAAAAATGTTTCACTGTAGCTATACATACCTTGCAATAAATGAATATACTGAAACAGAGGTAGCTTGGGTAGGGAAGGCTCCTGTGCCATATGAGACCATTTATTCATCCCTTCAGCTGGTGCCTTTCTTATGTTGCTGCTTTTCTTCCTGCATCATCTCAGCCAGGGAATGGGTGTGAGTGAGAGGAAAGGAAAGCCCCATGGTTGTACTGTTGTCCAAAGGGGAAAGAGGGAAGAAAGGAAAAAGGAAAACAGCTGAGCCTGTTGGGGCATCTCCTTCATCATTACCTTTTGACTCAGAGGCTGTCTACCCAAATGAACAAAGCCAAAAAATATATCTGAGAGGCCTGTTCCTGCAACTGCAGATTCACTCAATGAATTTGTGCAATTTGTTAAAATCCTCTGTATCCAAGATACTATGTTTGTAAAATGAAGCTAGGAGGTGCTGTCCTTTACAAAGAATTTTCAAAACCTCCTATGAAAAGTACTTAGCTGTATGTCTCATTTTTACCCGTGCAGCTGTCCTCCTCAATTTATTTCTTCCTGGAGAAAGTGTGCTCTACAAAATAAGATAATACATTTTCTTGGCTGTGTTCCTCTAACACGTGAATATAGTCCCCAGCTCCACTGAACATTGTAGCAGACAAGCAGAAGACATTGTTTGCAAAGTATTTTTTGTCTTGGACAAGCGAAGGAATTAATTGCTTTTCCATACAGTGCTTTAGTCAACAGTGAGCTCATGCACTGTATTGAAACCACACCTCTTCAAAATATACATATATCATACTTTATCTATATTTTATCTGTTCTGCACTTTATCTATATTTTATCTATTCTTCACTTCAGCAGCCTGCTCTTAAACCCTTCAAGAGTCACAGATTTTGACTGGTTTTTGATCAGACCATAAATATCTCAGCTAGCATATAGCCACTCAACTGCGTGAATTTCTATTACCTGAAAACAAGAGCCTCATTTAGAGATGGGAAAAATTTTCGTGCCTCATTCTCTAGCTCTGTTCTCCAAACCCATGCACATCTGCCCACAAAGAGTAGCTGCCACATCTCACCCCAAATATATAGTGCCCATCTGAAGTTTTAAACCTCTAGCAAAGTATTGTTAAGAGACAACATTAAAAGTAATCAAGAAGAGTTCTCTGCAGCTCACAGTGAACGCCACTGGTCTTACAAAATCCAAAGACCACCTTACTTGTACTTGAGCACCCACCTCTGGTACCTGATTGGCAAATCAGGTCTAGATCCAGCAGCTGGAAAATGGTGGATAGCCATGAGCTGTTCCGTATTGCCATAGAAGCACCCCAAGAAGGGAAATGCAGAAAACAGAATAGGACAGGGTTTATAAAACCCATCCCTTGGCCTCATAATGTAATGTGCCCTGGATATCACAATCTTGATACAGCACTCTGCTATACCACAATGTGCACAGCACTGAATTCTAATACTTCAGTCCCATCAACGCATGATGAAAGCAACAAATTTCTCTTGAAATCAATACACATAAATAGCTGTTTGTGGTTAACCAGGCTGCCACAGCTCCTTGCACCTCAATGAGAAATAGCTTTTTCCGTAAGCATAGGAAAATATCAGGTGAAATATTGAAACCTTGTGCTGCAGTCAGGTGTAAGAGGTCTTTTCCAAAGAAACCAAACTTCTGCAGAGCTCATCAGCATTTCTGGAACCTGACACTGTCCAAGGGCACCAACCTGAAATGAAGGCTCCCCTTGGTGAAGTGGGATTGGTAGGAAGTGTTCACATAAAAGTAAGACTGCAGTCCAAGAATTAGGCACTAATTTAAGATCTAAGATACTAATTAAAACCTTTTCTGACACAGGCAGTCATAGACACTGGAATTTGTCCAACAAACCTCTCTTAAGGATAGTGCTAAAGTTTCTAGACTACTTTTGTTCTGTGAATGCTCCAGGTCCAAGTAGTACTTCATGAGGATGGATCTGATCCTTCATTTAATGGGGATGCTGTGGCAGAACAGCTATTGCAACTGCAGAGATACATATGGATGAATTATCTTTTTGTTCTTTCAGAGAGTGTTTCTGTTTCTTTTGAATGTGTCTTTGAATACCTGAGGTTCCTATGTCAATGCCAAACATTAGCATACCTAGTTGCAAAAGATTTAGATAGACCCGATACACAGTGGGAAAAGAAGGTGGATCTTGAAAGACAAAGGATTTTTGCCCTACTAGTAAAGGCAGAACAAACCACAGCCTGCTGTAGGGAGCTGGTCTTCTGCATGACAGCTTTGGGGATTTTTTACTGAATACAATGGAATTTCTTTCTGTGAGACAAAAGCAGAGAATATGATCTGGTAGCCACATGGTAAGCACAAAAGCAAATCACTCAAAAGTGAGCAAATCCTCAAAAGAGGATACCCTCTTCAAAATTGGTGGGCACATTACAAGGGCTGTGTCCTTTGCTCGCTTGCATCTCATCAATCTCTGAAGCAGCAGGCAGAGAAGGAAAACTGGGTGTGATATGTGCTTTCAGACAGGAGAAGAGAAGGATTATCAGGATATGAAGGTTAAAACTGGCTGGCCCACCATCCCAGCCCTCCAGCAGCTCCAACAGCTCATTACCTTCTTTGTGGTGAAGCAGCCACTGCATACACGGGGAGAACACAGTGGCCCAGAAATGCCTGGCATACCAAGCGATGCACCACCCTTGCAGAACCACTATGGTCCCATTCCCAAACCTCTCTTCAGCTCCCAGCACCAAAAAGATTGCATCATCACAATTTGGTGCAAACCACACCTTCAATATTTTGGCCTGCCCCTGAGGGATGTATTACTGTCAGTTTACAGGTACCAGGCATTCTGGGAGTAGTTACCAAGAAGTTGGCACAGTGGGAAAGCTGCCATTTTCTCTGGAATTTAACACAAGGAAGGATTTTCTGCTTTCACCTTCAGCTTTTCTGCTTTTCTATGCTTCGCTGCATATCCACGTGAAGGCCAGACACAATAACTGCAGTTTAAGCAGCAGTTGCTGATCCAATTTTTCCTGCCTATTCTTTCAGTTGCATTAAACTCTAGAGACTTTACCTAACCCTGATACAGGTTTAAACCACAGAGAAAAGTTTGGGGAGACACTTCTTTGTTCATTTTTCTTACTTCTCCTCCCTCTGAAAGGGGAGGAAAGGGCATAGGAAAAGGATGAAGCACTGGATGACTTTAACTATAGCTAAGGCAGATGTAGTCCCTCTCTTATAGCTTACACACATGTAATTGGTAACAGTGCTTGGACCTTGGACTAAAAGTACAAATTTCCTCTTATTTAGCCAGTCCTTCCCCCCAACACCCGCCCAAAAGGCCCTAATCTAAATCAGATCTGGGTATTCAGGAAACATACAGGCCATTACAATGAGCAAAGTATTTGCGAGTCATCCAGAAACTCAATTTCCTTCCTCAAGGAGTAGCACAACAGGGTTTATTTTGTAAGGAGAAAAAAATCCCTTTTTGGTTGCCTACACTAAATTTGCTGTCTCTTTGGCTGAGCTCCTCTGGGGCACCCAGGAGCTGAGGACAACTGGTTCACTTTTTAATGATCTTTTTATCACTACCTTGTTCACTTCCAAATGTGGAAAAAAAATCTAGCATCACACTGCTAACACCAAATAAAAACTTCAGTCATTTCCACCCTCTCAACAATAAAGAGAAAAAAGTGATGATAGTAGAATTTTATTGGCTTTATTTAAACAGACTTCTTCTCCCCCAACAATACTGTGCTACTACTATAAAACTTTTCTGACACATTACTTTAAACATTAGCGCATGGACATGCCAGCTCTGCACTTCAGGAGCTACAGTTCCATGCCAAGAGCTATTAGTCACATTAAGAAATCTCTTCACAATATGGCAGAGAGAGACGACAGTGTCTGAGCCCTCTCGCCTTCGGTGCTGCCTTGTGCCCTGTCACCCTCCCTGGCTGCAGCCAGCTTGTACCCAGGGCAGCTCAGAGAAGTTTTCTACCAGCAGCTGGAAGCATGAGATGTTTTGGAAGAGCAAGGAGCAGGAGAGCAGGAGCTTTCTTTCCCTTGGTTTTGAGGTGGATGCTGCTGCAGAGCTCCACAGGGATTGCTGCAGCCAGCTGAGGACAAGTGATGAGAGAAGGGAAGAACAATGAACTTAAGCAAACAAATGTCTCGTCTAGGTCTGGGGAACTTCTAGTCTAAATACATCACTATCCTCCTTTGGTATACATGTGTGTGCTGCTCCTCAGGACAAATGGGGCCTTTCTTTTCAGACCCTTTGACTTCAGCAAGGATTGCACAGCTGGGATCATGACTTGTCTCCTCTTATTAAAACCACTTCTTACAAGTGTCGGCTGTGTCTCCATGTTCCTCTGAGTCACTTCTTCAGAGGAAAGAAAAAAAGAGAAAATATTTTAAGACCCAATCTATCATCTTTATGCATTTTTATCTATATTTAACCTGGTATGGGGTGAGAAAAATACATCTAATGTTATTAAAAATTGTAATTTATTAAGTAACCATTCTGGGTGTTTATCTGTCTACATTATTCCCCATGTATGGCTAAAAGCAAGAGAATCTGAACTTGCCAGACCACTCCTAAGCCTAGACAAAGCAGAATATTCCAGAAGAGACAGAGAGGGAGGCAGCACCCAGAGGGAATCAAACCAACCACGTATATGACTGAAGAGAAGTCTTAATCATACCTATAAAAATAGTAATATCAGTGGGTTGATTTCTGTTTGTTTCTTTTATTTTTTGCATTTAAAACAAGCACATTCTCCTGCTGATCTCAGGCAGTGGCAGTTTGTAACATAACACACATGATGAAATACAATATGGAAAATGTGTACACACACCACATAAGAGAAGCTACAATCTGCAAAAGTGAATGTTGCATCCATATATCAATTGAAATGATCAGGGAGTAATTGTTTTGAAACAATCTCACATGAATTCACCTTCACAAGATTAGAGGCTGATGTCACCAGGAGGGTGAAGTCATCAGCAATGACTTAAGCTAATGGGATAATGCCAGAAAAACTCGATCAGTCTGTTGAGGAGAGCTTAACTCCTTCCAAGCAACAAGGAATGCTGAGAACTATTTACCTCTTTTGTTTGCAGCATTTCCTGAGCGGGTTTTAGCACAGGAAAGTTCACAGTTGACTAATGGGGACAGGGAATGAAATCTCCTTCCGACAGCGGGGGTGGGGATCTCTGTTTGGAAATTTTAAAGCCATATGTCTGAATTCAAGTCGAAGTTCAAGAAAGAGAAAACTGGCAGTTAGCTGTGGGGATAATTTTGTGATGTACAGTCAATTCCAGCAACACTAACTCACGGGAGTAGTCCCTGCTCATTTTAGGTCACCAACACAGCGGGATTCGGCAAGGGGACTTGGGCTCAGCTTTACATTCATTAGAGGCAAAGATGTAGAACAGAGACATGGCCTGCAGTGACTATGGCAAGCTTTTCCCCGACATCACAAGCAAACCAAGCTGCCCATAGCTGCATGTGGTGTGGCTGACACCAGGCCATACCAGGCAGCTGTGCCAGCTCTACATGTGTTGGGTGTCTTCCTGAGGTAATGGCAGAGCACATGATTTAGAGTCAGTGGCATTAAAAACTATTGGAGTCATCGCGGAAAGTACAGATATTTTTGTTTGACTGTGTAATGCGTGCTTGTGTGGGAGTGGTGTGAGCTTGTTCTATTTCCAGCCTGTGAATACCGAGGTGTGACAAGCCGGCTTCACTGCTCCTTCAGCAAATGGTGCCGGCAGTGCCACTCCCTGGTGACAGCAAGGAGCTCGGGCACAGCACAAACCATCTGAAAGAGCGCTAAAACCAAGAGGTGCACCTGACCCTGGGTGCCATAAAGCCCACTGGCTCCTTGCACTTGCATTCAGTGCCCCAAGCAGAGCATACAGGAAGGATTTGCTGGTGTGGTCAAGTGGCCTTTGCCAAGCTGGTGTGCAGGCTGCTTTTGCTCCTGGTGTGGATATTCTCGATGCACGCAGTTGGTGTGGCACCTCAGGCAGTTCATCTGGCATAAACAGCATTTAAGAGAGCCCTCAAGCCCCACCTTTATAAGCCACAGCTCCACACACAACTGCAGAGTCCAGGTGGGCTCCGACTCTAATGAAGCCAACTCTGCTCTGCTCTGCTCTGATCTGCTGGAAATAAGAGTAGAGCTTGGCCCACCATCTTAAATGTTTTTCATGTTTTAAAGCCAAGTGTTTCCTTTAACCCCCCGCTACTCTGCAGCACTCTTATAACTCATTTACTTCATAAAGCTTGAAAGAGAAAAGCATTCTCTCACAAAACAAGTCTACATTTTGAGTTGAAATGCTGAAGGTTAAATGTTGAAAGGTCCTCTAACAGTACAAGCTGGTTGAATTTTAAATATGGAGATGCACAAGTCCAGCCAACATGACATATCAGTCCTAAAAGAACTTAAGTTATGATCTTTCCAGAATGGCTCAGCTGGTACCCTGTAGGCCAGATGTTGCTAAGTAGGTTAGCCCATCATCTTTTCCACAAAGGAGTTAAAGAATGGCTATTTGGACAACATGCAGAGGCTGTGCCTGCCCAGCTCTCACATCTGCCACTGCCACAGATATGTGGGACTCCAGCCTGCTCCTGAAAGACAGGCAGAGAAGCTGGGGCTGTCAGTCCCTCTGGCCGGGTCACTGCAGCTCACAAGGAGAAGGGGATCCCAGAAATAATTTGCAGCCCTTTTGGCCATCAAAATGAAGTTGCCTGCACTTAAAAGGTCTATGTTTTAGCTTCAAATGGCCTCATGTTTAATACCATGTTTTCCTAAGCAGGAAGTATTTGTTGAAGAAAAAAATCTACAGCTGCAGACAAAAGGACTCTACAGGATTTTAGGATCAAGTTGTCCTTGTTTCACAGGACCCACACTGTACCAGACAGAGAAATATTGCTTGATTCAGCAGTGTACTACAGGCAAATATAATATCCTTCCTCTTTTCCTTTTCCACTTCACTCTCCATCCTGGCAGATCAGTTTCAAAGTAATCTCTCCACTCTGGAAATGGGTTGACTAAGTATGAACTGACCATAGTCATTTGCACAGTAGTAGAAGACATCTTCCACACAGGTAACTCATGCCTATTTTGAAGAAATTAAGAATCCATGGATTGGGACATAACTCAGTTTTTGCACTTTCTATTTTGGCCTTACCCAGGCCAAAGAATCTGTCTTCCTGATGAAAGGAACACAAATTGCTCAGTGTCCAAGAGGCAAATTTTGAGCTGCATAACATGCTTGCAATAAAAAACAGACTAGGGCAGAGCTGAGAGTATTGCTAAGGTTTCCAAGGAGTGGAAACTACTATGCCTTCATCCCAAATCCATCCTGACTCCCTATCCAAAGGAGAGTGCTCCTGTAGGGCTTACTGAACTAGCATAGTCTACAAATCTCTACTTCAGGTCCTAATCAAGTGCTAAAAAGTTAAATGAAAAAAGGAGCATCCAAATTCTGCAGTGCCATAGTTGGACAGAAGCGCAGTGACCTGAACTCCCTTTACAACAGGTGAAGGTGAGGGAGCTTTGCCACAGCTCAGTGCACCAGAAGGCTTCCTCAACCTCTGAAGGGGCCTATTTATTTTCAGTGATTGCAGAGGGACCTGGAGGGGATGAGCACCTGATGGAGGTGGCACAGGTAAGCACCTGAAGTTTGATGGGGGGTGACCAGCTCTTCCTGCCCTGGGAAAGTGGCCAGCACACACTTTGCTCTCACAGACCGGGACAAGGGGTTGTGGTTCCCAGTTCCTCAAGAGACACTCTGAACTTTTCCTTCCAATAGAGAACTCTATTGGGACCTTCTACCTCCTTGGCTGAAGGGAAGAGAGGTAATTCTACCTCTCTCATTATCCTACTGTGCCTTATGTTGCAGCCTATACTAGAAGCTTGTGAAAACTATTGAGACCTTATATTCTGTAAACCAAGTCCTGAAAAGGGAAATTTCTACAGTCTTAATTACAATTTGCTGTAGAAGGTCCAATTCCAGCCAGTTCTCCAAAGCTTGTGGCAGCTGACTTATTATTCTAGCACACTTGATGGAAATACAAAATTGCATATCCTTCTTTGTAAGATGACTTCTTGGGCTCTGGCACTCACTGGCTGTCAGTGGATTATATATTGGATTTTTCTGTCAGCATGTAATAAAAAGGAAGTTTTAAAAAAATTAAAGCAATACATGAAAATAATTCCATTCATATAAGGTATTATAAAACCCACCAGCTAGTTTGGGGTTGCCCATGTATGGATAACTGAATGAAAAGTAAGAGGTCTTCAACCCCTTGCAGAGTTATGCAAGGGCTGGCCATTAATTTCATTTTTATGCTACCAGGGAGAACTGGGGATTTCCTGCTACCAGCGGAGTTCGCACACTGTAAAGGATTGGCTCTAGATTCTGGCCACCTTAAATACACAGAGCTAGGGTAACTGTCAGGAGAAGCTTACACTGTGTTTTCTCCCAATGCTTTCATCAGATGGCTTTCCCCATGTTGACTGGATGAGATTAGCCAGAGAAACACCAGGAAATTACTGTGGGGATGTCTTCCCCTTCCTCTTTCTCCTTCCCCACTACCTTAAGCTGCGTGTAACAGAGCAGAAGCATAAATGTCTGTCCTGAATGCCTTAGCAGCGTCCTTCTCAGAGCTTGCTACCCACCACGTCAGGCTATTTAACCTACCAGTGGGTGACACTATCCAGTCTTCACCAAGCAAAACCCCCACAAGCAAAGTCCGCTATTCTGATCTCTGATGGATCCGATGGGATGCGGTGCACACCACTGCACATCATGCAGCATGAGAGACATCTCTTTTGACTACTGCAATCATCTCGTTCCCAGTTCCCACATACAGGAAACAGCTTTCACACAGCCAGTAAAACTGATAACATGTCTGCTTGAGAAGGCAGCACAAAAATGGTTACGCAAGTCGATAGAGCTACTTTGCCGGTAAGATTTTAGAGAACTGGAAAGGGTAAAAGGGTTAGCCCAGCCAGACGTATCTACTCTCTGACTTGGGAGAAAATTTTCAGTTATATTATTAGAACATGCCTGCATTAACAGAGCCACTTAAAAATCATCCACAGCTCATATTGTATCTAGATCTGTACAAATAATCTGTTCTTCAGTCCCATGACAAACAAACAACAATGAACAAGAACAAAATCATTTAGAGTAAAAAATTATTAATTTTAAAGTGCAATTTAATTCCTGTACTTAAAGTTAATTACTTTTATAAACAAAATACCATTTTGGAAACAAAAAAGCATTTTATTTAGAAAACAACCCTTAAATTTTTTAAAAGGAATCAGCTCTTTTTCAGCCAAAATAATTTGATGAGGTCAATACAAATTTTTCCAGCAGCTTCAATAACACAAATCCGCCTTTTTTTTTTTTTTTTTGCATATATATTGAAAGACTAAAACATTTCCCTCAACTCTGGCTGCAGCTTTAGTCCTGAAAGATGTCCATTTTTCACTTCCCTGTGTTGGACATGGCATATTTTTCTTTACTTGCTCTTTATATCTTTCATGATATTAGGGAATTTGAATAGTAAACACTGAAAAAAGAAGCTTGCTATTTGTTATCTGATCTTTAATCCCAGCATTCCCCTTTGTACATTATGTCTAGGGAGCTATGTTTTTCAAAAACATAAGGGAAACTCATCTGCTAATCTGTCAACAAGCCATTCATCTGTAATGTCTGCTCTACATTTGTTTTGCTTTGTCACTATGCGCTGAATGTTTGATGCAGATGTTTTGACACAAGTGATAGAGCAAAATTAAATTTGTTGTTTCCTGACGCCACCACCCCCAAAAGATTTATTTAAACAATAAAAACTGGCCTGATTTTTAAAAATAACAGAGTACGCCATGACGATGTGTGACTTCCCAATTCCTCCAGTCAAGGTGTTGCCTTGCTGTTTTAAGGAAATTTTAAGGAAATTACACCAGCAAACCTTCTCAAAAGATATAGAAGAATGATTTCACTCTGATTTCCACATTTATGTTGGAATCCAATGCACAGCTTCTGTTACAGAAAAGTAGAAAAGATGATTTGCAAAAGGCACCTCCCAGATGAGAACTAGTCCAAACACTCAAAGCCAGAACTGAAACACTCCTGTCTGTTTCCATATGTTGCACCAGTAATTGTGCCAGACATCTCACCACCTGAGAACGGATGGAAAGACATCTGCTTCCTCTCAGACAGCACCTTACACCAAGCCCTGGGCTCCTGCTCACTCAGTCCAGTTTCTTTAACTGCTTCTACTTCAGAAGAGGGGAAGGAAAAAAACCAAATCCCTCTTTCCAGCAAACATTACATGGGCAGTGTGACTCACATAGAAATGGTTGGTAAGACATTCTAAACCAAAGTTTCATGTTCAGATTATATTGTCAACAGGTGAGTATATTTTTTAAAGGATATGTAAAGTTATATGAAGCCAAATCACCTGGGTTGGACTGGGTGGCTGGATGGTAACCTGATGCAGTCTTTATTTGAGACACCCTACTGTATGTAGGAAAGGGCCATGGCCACATCACCTACTTGTGGGTGAGATCCTGGCATTCACATGGGCTGTAGAAGGGGTGGATGGGTGCATGTGCCTGACCTAAGACCCCAAGCCAGCCTGTCTACTTCCCTTCCATGTAGCTCCCAGGGAAAAAGCCACATCTGAGGGCTGCGCTGGGGCATCTCCACTAACAGCAGGCCTGGCAGGTGAATTTGGGCTTGAGAACAAACTCTGCCTCCCTGCTTATTTGTTTGTACAGGCACATCATAAACTTGGTTCACCCCACTGAATTTTAATTATGGTCCCCTAAAGTCACTGGGTTGACACAGGCTCCTCCTGGGAGCAAGACCTTGCCTCAGGGGCCTAAATTTAAAGTAGATCACATCCTAAAGCACCTCTTTCTCTGCAGGCTCTTGAAAACCCCCACTAACTGTCTTAGACCAGGTGTCTAAAGGTAGATGGAATCAGCTCAGCCATAGTGCCAGCACTATATATATATGTCTGTGTGTGTGCATTTCTAACCATCTTCGCACAAAAGGATCCTCAAAAATATTTTGCTTTAAATTTACAATGGAGAGAAATATGTCACAGTCACACTATGGAGCCAGGACAAGGTGCCCTCAGAAGCCATACAGGAATGGGCCTTTAGGCATGAGAAAATCCTCAACCTGTAGAGGCATAAAATGAATTCATGAAGATGATGCCACCTGGACCCCTTCCAGAGGCATGAGGACCATCATAAATTACCCTATGGCTGCCAGCCAAGAGCTTGCAGCTGAGGCAGGTTTTCTGCTATCCAGCTGGGAGGATGAAGCACATCAGGAGAGGCAGACTGGGAGCAGGGGAAACAAGGAGGAAAAAATAGGAGAGAAATGGACTAACGACTTCTAGCACTGAGTCTCATTGTATGACTATGTTCAGTAGCTAGAAAACATAGCCGTACTTTTACTACTTTACACCACTTCATCCTGTGATTCGGATCAACTTTTCAAGTCATTGCCCCTCCACTCTTCTGTAACCATGACCATGCTTGACTCTATTCCATTTCCTATTTTTACACCCATATTTTCTCAGTGTGCTCATCACATGAAAAAATTATTATTAAGGCAAAAAGCCATTTTCTGGAACCACTGTGTGACAGTTGTGGAAAATGAGACTGTTTTTGTTTCCTTCTTCTGGAGCTAAGTGACTACAAGGATCCAGAGCAGTATGTCTCTTGAGAGGAAGCCCTTAAGAGGTTTTTACTGTAAAAATATAATCTGAGACCTTTAAGGGAGAACTACCAACTTTCTAGCTGCCTTACCTGTGCCAGCTGCTCCCGTGATTTATATGTATGATACACAAATGCTGCTAATATCAAATATGTCCATCCTCTTCATAAAACTGTTATTATTGCAGCTTATCCAAGAAGCGTACATTAACAGAGGAAGGAACCATGATTATCTGAAACGTGATAGCAAGCACAGCTTTTCTGTTCAGGGATTTTTAGTCATTTTCCCATCCCTAAATCTGCTCTTGTAATTTTGGAGAGCGATGTGAATTTTCAGTTCCCTGTCACACTGCACAGCCAGTTCAAGGTAGAAAAATTAAAGAAGTGCTCTGGCTGCTTCAGCCATTTCAGTCTGAGAATGATTTGGTTTCAATCAGAAAAATCACCACTGATCCATTAAGGAGAATCCTCCATGTGACTGCTAAATAACTTAAAGAGGAAATTAAGAACTAGCGGATGGCACAAGAAGTTGTTTATGGCGTCATAAGCACCAATTTAATCTGCCTGACTTTTCTCAAAATTTGTAAAGACACAAATCATGTAAATCAAGATGAAGTTGTTTTGCACAAATCAGCCCTTTCCTGGATGTGTTTTAAGTTTTAACTGTTTGGAATTACTTTGCATCTCTGGGGCTTGTCTGGGGAAGGAAATATTAAGCCCCAGGAAACAACCCCAATATCCAGGTGCATTTTCAGCAGTCTAGAGAGTGGCTGTTTTTATGTGAGCCCTTCCAAACAATGCTGATCTTTTATCCTATTGCCATGCTGTGTTGTGACTCCTGTCTACGGTGTCATCCACTGACATGTTTTTCAGCACTTCACCTCCTCTTGGAAACCTGCATTTGCAATCCTTTTTCAGTGGCTGCTCCCCAGAATTCACTCCATTTCAATATTCCCTCTCCATGCATCAATGGGCCATGAGGGTAATCCTTCTGTTTCCATGGGTCCAGGGAGTTTTTAATTCTCCTGACTGAATGGGTACATCTACATTAGGGTTTCAGTTTGGATCAGGAGCTTGCTTTGAAGTGAATCTCCAGGCTGTCCCCACATAATGTGCCTTGGTTCGCATCACAGAATGGGCTCAGAGCACACAAACTGGATTCCTTTCAAACAAAGCTTGCAGAAATTGTGCTTATGGAGCCAACATGCTCTGTCAGCTAATGGACATGCTGTGAATGGCCCAGACTAGAGCCAGTGTGAAGTAAACCTCCCTGGAGCATGTCTGGTATGGATGTCAGGACCTCAGCCACAACTCCTTTGCTTAACAAACCTCCTGTTGGTCTGCACAGCCTGCTAATACAGATACAGTCAGCAAATGTTATAGGAAATCTAGGCTAAATTCTGAGTCTAAAATCTTTAAAATGGGTGTAAAAAGAACTTAAAGCAATGGAAAGGACATCTGGCTGTTGATATATAAATCTTATCTTTGTGTGAATACAGTTAACCTGCAATACAAGCGTTCCCAGAAGCACAGCTTATTTCTAGTGTAACCTGAGTTTACATTTGGTCTTTTACTAGTATAAATATTTTAGTAAAACAGGCTAGATCACAACTGGCACAGTTCTTACGGTAAACTTTTAAGTCTAAACTGTTTTCAGAGTGAGTGAGATTCAGTCCTTCATCCACAGTGTAAGTGACTGGCATGAAACCACTGCAAAACTGATCTGAAGCCAGAGATCAAGGCTGGGCAGAACATCAGAAGGATGCTCCTCGCTGGAGGAGAGCCAAATCTGTGACCTTTCCTGAGGACCTCTAAAACTAGAGTGATTATGGAACAGGTGATTTGGATGCTAAAAATTTAAAGGTAAATGTTATTCTCCTAAGAGCTAGTGGAAAACTTAGCATGGAGAAAATTCCCCCTTTGCCTTTGGGGAAAGCAGTAAGTGTGATAATTCAGCAAAATTAGCATCTAATGAAATATTCACTTGTAAGACACAAGAGACATGTTGTCATGTACAACATTTTGGGGTTGGGCCTGATTGCCTTTTCACTGGTTTTATGCTGATGTGATGTTAGCTTACTATAATACAGCTACGTCTGATGTACAGCACTGCAAGTGTTAAATCTGGCTCCTTAGGTGTATGGATATTTCAAAAGCCATGAGGCCAGTGGGTAAACAGATTTACTCAAGGATAACACTGATCTCTTTGAAATACAGTGTGCTTCACCCCATTTCTGTTATAAAATGAAAGTTACAATGAAAATAAAAGAAATAGCTCCATCTCCATTTACAGGAAAATATTTTACATGATGCGACAGCATAGGGAGCTGGCAACTCCCTCTGTTCAAATCTATCGATCTAATACCTTTGCAAAATCATTCCCTTTACTCTTGCCACCATGCCCTCTATTCCAAGAAACTAAGGCTTTGATCTAAGAACATATTACTCTTGAAAAAGCCGGGTTTTAGTGTGTAAGCTCATATGTTGATGATGTGCTTAAATGCTTTCCTAAACTGATCCCTGGAACTGGTGGAACGTGACATAGAAGGTCCAGCGCAGTAATTTCTAGAGCAGACATCCTCATTGCACACATTAGCACACATAGTTCCCCAACAGCACCATTCACACAAATGAATTTCTTCACTTCAGTGTCATTATTAATGCCAGTGCTCCTACGAGCCCCTGACCAGTAACCTTACTTTCCTCTTCACCTCAGACCAGTTTCTTTGCTTAAAATTTTGATTTGCCAAATCAGAGAACTGAAATAATAACTGATGGTCGTCTGCACCATACAAAAAAAAGAAGATCAAAATGCCATATGGAATAAAATGAACAATGCATGCATCAAAAGCAATACCCAAAACAGTTGGAAGAAGCTTGCTCTACTGAAAATTACAGTGAATTTCCAAAATATTTTCAAGCAGACAGAGGATATATGTAAATTTAATTTACTGATAAGAAACTGTTTAGCTATTCTGCTAAGGATGAATTGCTGTGAATACTGCAGAATACTTCTGAAATTTAAAACAACTTTCATATAACTTTGAGGCTGCTGAGAGGGCCTTGTCTGCTATAACAACTTTATACTGTGAGTTTACACCTCCTTATATGACTTTCGTTTTGTATTATTGTTATGAATTATTCGTGTTTTGGTGATTTTGAAAAGCCCCAGGAATGGTCTAGGACCCCATTATGTGAGGATTATACAGACACAGAAGAACATGCACAGCAGTGTTAAAAGTAATCTGCAAGTTGCACTTTGTCTGAATATGCTGTATTTAGAGATTACTTCGTAGGAATTTTTTCCAAGCATCTACCACTCAGATAATGCACTGAAATACCTTTGGGGAGTCTCTGCATGACAGCATGCATTCGTGTTAGACACAGTAAATTTAAAACTCTCTTCCATATTACACAATAGTATTAGGCCCTTTGAGTTCTGTAAAAATGAAAATGTCTCAAGACTGTTGTACTTCTGCTACGCACATTTTAAAGCCTAAATGAAATAAAATTATGTAATGAACTACATACTCTTATAATTAAATTATGTAGTTTTGTCATATTAAACTATGAGCAGGATTTCTAAAAAAAATCAGACTCAGAAATAATTCTCCGTGTATGATTCACACTAACATGGTTTATCGTTAGCAGTGCAGATCAAAGAAAGAACATGTAGAAAAGCTGGAGAGTGTTTCTTTGCACACTAGAATGAGAGTTTTGTGAACATAAAGCACAAGAGAAGCCTCTTTATTTAGATGCCTATTTAGTAGCTGAGTCACGTACATATTGTTGGACATGAAGGAAAATTTTAAAACAGCCTCGCAAAATCTTACCTCTCATGGGGATTTTTTTTAATTGAAAATATCAGCAGTGTTTTCATTATCATAGTAAAGGATAGGCAGTGAGTTCTGTAACTTGGCCAGCTTGTGTCCATGATAATTTTGCAGAAATGCTTTAGGATAACATATCAAACAGAAAATAAGCAATTGGCTACCTCTTCCAATTTTTATTCAAGTGTGTGCCTGCAGTGCTCCCTGCCAGCATGTCTGAGCCCCTCTCTGCCTCAGATGTGCATTTCCCCTGCACTGGAGGCAGCAGTGCCATTGAACACTTCACCAGCACGGAGAGGCAAACAAAGCACGACAGCATGGGATGCCAAGAGCCATACCTGCACCCAGAACAAGGACAGGAATCTCCATTCCTTCCACTGTCTCTCCCCTCTTCCCAGCTGTCATCCTCCCAGAAAAGGGTGAATGTCCTCAGTGCTGGGGGCAGTGCCTGCCTCCCCTCCAATGTCTCCAGTCTGGGAGAGGATGGGGCTGCAATAACAGGGAGAGAGACCAGCTCCATCTCAAAATGATGAGGCCTCCAAGAGCTCATATCAGTGAGGCATGGGGAATGAGAGGCCACCATGAGGTGAGGACAACTCCGACCAAGGGCACCTGCTAGGATGCTGAACTTCCCAGGATTTTATCCCCACAGTGGGTCCCATCCAAAGAGGCCCTGACTCAACTGGGAGGGATGCTGCCCAACTAATAAAAAGGCACTGTATTTGTAACAAGTTCTTCTTACCTCTGTAACATACAAAGAGCTTCAAGAACTCAGGCCGACTGGAACAGTGACTCCAAAAAGGACAGGGTGAGGCTTCCCTTGCTATGGGACATCTGAGTCTGTAGCTTTCTCCATCCCATCTCGATCATGCAGGGGACCAGGTCTGCATGGACATCTCCAGATATGGAAGCCCTGAGAACTTATACAGATGGATGATGACAGATGGTCTTTTATTATGTACTCCTTTATAATAACACTAAATGTGCCCTTTGTCTTCCTGACCACTAATATGCAGGGGGTTAATGCTAACACTCTACTGAGAGGCAGAAGTTAGGTACAGACATTTTGTTGTACTGGTGTACATAGCTGATCGTATTTTTCCTCTTGTGCCTCACCCTGCAGTGAATTCCTGGCCCCTGTGTGTTTGCTCTTGCGCAACCGTTGCCTTTTTCATGACTCAGTCACCCACATTTTAAAATCTTCATGCAAGTCTTCTCAGCTACTTTTAGTTCTACTATCCTATACCATTTTTAATCACTTATAAACATTGTTACCTTGTACCATACTTTTTATTAGGTCCTTTATTAAGATGATGACCTATACAAGTGCCTATGGATACCTTCAGGTAGCCTTACTCCATTGTGTAAACAAATTTTTCCTTGTCCTCTTTCTCAACTTTTAATCAAACTTTAACCTGGATCTCCACTTGATACCGTTATGGCTTTGAGAGTTGTAAAATAAGATTTTTGAAAAATTCAATCCACTCTTTTAACCATACGGGTTTGCCTGCTGCCTGCTTGTAGGCAAGAAACCCTGACTTTTAGATAAGGCTCTAGCCAGAGTCTTGAAAGGAACTCCACATTTAAAGCAAATGTTTTTAAATTTTCTGTCTTCATATAGTCCCTGGGGGAATCATAACAATAAACAAGCAAAGCAAAATTTTCACTTTGGCCTGAAGAATAACTTTCAACTTTACATGTGCCAAGTTTTATGAACAAGTTTATTCTCCCACTTATGTCAGCATGCAGCATAGATGTCTAGTTACCTGATTTGTGGGGATAATCAGGTACTCAAATGACCTAAACTGTGCAATTACTGGTGCTGGCAGATTACATATGGAAAACTAAGACCAGGCCATAAAGATTTGATCTATTGTGTCCATAGTCATAATAAAACCGTTATGGTTGGTGATTGATTATAGGAATATTAAAATGCAGAAAAAGAAAAAAAGCTGCTTTAAATTGCATTGTACTCTTGTGTTTAGGGAAAAAATGATTGCTGTTATCTTGACATGTTTATCACTTTGAGGCTGAGCCAGTCGCTATCGTGTGAGTTCATTCTGTCCCTAAGCTGACAAATTCTATCATGTACTATAAAAATCATCATGGTTCACTTTTGCAGCTGCAATAAAACAGAAAAGCAAATACAGTAACCATTTATATTTAGGACTTTAGTCCTAACACACATGTAACAAAACTGTAACTTAAAAGTTTAGACAGAAAACAAGATAGATCCTCAACTTGGATGCACAGATTTTATTCCAGAATTGGTCTCAATGGCAACCATTGATATTTGTGTAAGAAAAAGAGCAAACAGAAACAGAGGCAACATATTGACATCCTGTATTGCTGATCTAATTTGTTTGCCAGGGACTCATCTGTATTTTTTAGCATTTTTACTCCTTTCTTTTGGAGGGAGCCTTGGAGGTCTGAAAGTGTCCCCTGGCTGCACCTCCTATGTGAATTTTCTCGCCATAGCACATTTTGCAGCTACACTTTCTGCAGAAGTGTTCTCCCTCAGGGCTTTCTTCCCCAAGCACTGCTCGGTGGGTATGTGCAGGTTGCTGCCACACTGCCAGTGTCGTGCTCAAATCCCAATCCTCCAGCTGTCCCCACAACCTGACATGGATGTGGCCTGTGCTCTACCATGCACCAAACTGCTCCCTCACCAAAGGATGCCAGGGTACCTTTGGATACTTCAGCCAGGAATGGGACAGATTGGCTTAGAGATATCCAGCTCTTGCACATTTTCCCTGTAGACATGCATCAGTTTAGTGGTATGGTCAATCATACCAAACACAACCCCTACTTTTGTGGACGTCATGTGGGGTTTGTTGCATGCCTCAGTTATGCTCCTCAACCAGCACCAGATGTACATCATCTTGGTGTCAGTTTGCACCTTCCCTTAACAGCCTGCTGCCAGACTCCCCCCCTTTAGGCTGAGGGACTGAAACAATTGAGCAATCTCACCTACCCCACTTTTAGCTTTTTTCCTCATTCATCATGCTTGAAAATGCTCAAAATATCTCTTGGGTTTGATCCCAGAAACTAAATCAGGAATATTTCACACTCCTCATTTAGCTTTCACAGAAAAAAAAGTCAGATCAAAACTGTAACATGGCCATGGACACCTGCAGCATTAGAAGATGCAGATGGCCTTTACTTGCATGTATAAATAGACAGGTGTGCTTCAAGAAGTGAGAGCTTTGGGTTTCACCTGTTTTTCACAGCTCAGGATGCCGTAGTTTCCAACATCTAAACGCATGCCAAGCAAACAGTGAAGATAAATATACAACATTGAACTACAACAAGGGACTTCAGGGCCCATCTCAACACTTCACACCAGTGTTGTCATGGACTCACATCCCATCAAGGGTATACATGAGGACTGGTTCTGTCAGATGACCAAACGTGGCACCATGCAAAATCAGTCATGAGACCCCATCCTTGGAAGACCCAACCTCATTCATGATGGCTGGAAAAATATAAGACAGATACTGTACTCAAGACACTTCTTCCATGCTTAAACACACCCTCCAGATGTGTGTGATCCACCCTCACCAAAGCCTGTATCAGTCAAATTCTCTTGAAACCACCATTCATGGCTGGTGTTAACTGTCCATAAATATTACCAGTTCAGGAGCCTTAGCACCAAGATATGTGTCAGTAGGCTGAGTTAATACAATGCCACAAAGTACTGAAGGTTCATCTAAAAAATAGAAAAGAATCCCACCTCAGGAGAAATAGACATTTACAGCTTAAGGCATCAAGCAGAGCCAGAAAACCTAGCAAGGATCAGCTCCCAGCATCTCATCCAGTAACCATTTGTTCAGAATAGCTTTTAACCAGAACAAAACAAAAAGTACTTCTAAGCTCCTTTCCCTTTTTTTCCTGGGAGCCTCAGGAATATAACCACATGAAATGTTTCAACACTGACTGGCAAGTTTCTGTACTGATTGGCTTCAGAGCCTGATTAGATAAGACGGAGTCAACTAATGAGAGCCACTACAAAAATCTACTGGAGTGTTATCTGCTGAGATAAACTCCCCAAATTCCCAAGCCAGTCTATTTAGTAGATCTTTTATCTAAACATACCCTGATATTGTTGACAGTATTGTGCACAAACAAAACATGGGATACTAACAAAAGCGCTTTGTTTAAAAGAGGTAACTAGTGTCCTGGAGAGAAAAGAAAGCAAATAGTCTGGATTTTAAATCCAGAAGTAAGAAGTGGGAGACTGGCATTAACACCTGCCATCCCTTATCTGTAATTCAAACTCTCCTTCACCCCCAAAACACAAAAAGGAAACTCTAGGATAGTTTTGTTAAGTGCCTCACATGCCACCATACTGACCACGTTAGCCATAAACTCCTTCAGAAGAGCAGCTGGATGTTGGATGCCCTGTCTAGAAAAAATGCTTTCCTTAAGCTGTGTGGTCTGCTTATCTTCCTTCTTTTTACTTTGTCATGTTATTTTTTAGCTATTGTACTGGATCTGCCTGAAGCCCTTCCTCAGTTTTCACACAGCTCTTTTGGAAGTGAAAAATCTTGCTGACTGTAGGGTTTTTGGCTGATTGAAGCCTAACCAAGGGAGGCAGGGCAAAGCCCAGCATTTGTGCTTCAGCCTTTCCCTGCTCAGTCCCACTCAGCTTTGGGACCTACCATTCTAAATCTCCATATTTTCCACTGTGGAAATACCAGTTCTTGGAAGTGATTTGCGGGTAAAGGACATGAGGGTAACGTCCTGTGATACATGACCTGTTGGGATCTATCAAATGCACAGCACTCATTTAAGGCAGATGTCCAGGAAAGAATCCAGCCCAGCCTTGAGCTTGTACATCAACCTGAAATAAATAATAAGTCTAAAGAGGAAAAAAGGAGTTTGAACAAACTGTGTGCTCTGAATTTCCTCCGAGGAGTTCGCCTGGGAAAAGCAAGAAGCATTCTTCACCCTGCTCTGGCTCACACTGACAGGAGGTTAAGCTGCAGGGATGTTCTAGTATACTGAACTAGGCAAGGGGTTTTCAGAGCTGTTATCTACTTTAAAATAAACATTCCAGAGTGTATTGTTATCATATTTTGTAGTGCTCTCATCATTTAGAAAAAAAAATAAAGGCTTCTGAATATCAATTTCAGGGGGTATTTGTATAGAATCTGGCTCATATACCAAAAAAATGTATTATTTTTTTCTGTTCACTCTTCTATTCAGCTTTTTATCTAAAAACGACTTTAGATCCCAAGAATACAACTGTTCCTTGAGACTCAGGCAAAAGGCTCATTATTAACCATGCATGGCAAGGCAGATGGAAGCCACATCTCGTATTCTTCCTTTTAGGAATGTCATCGCACCAAATAAAGGTATCTCACTTAATATCTTTAGTCTAGAAAGTCCAAACTACCCCCAAAAAGTTTCAAATTGTTTCAGGCAGTCTTTCCCTTTATTTATTATACTACTTGCCAAAACATACAGTTTTCTGTGCATCCCAGAATCTGCTCACAGGCCGTATGGCACCAGATCTGGAATGCTGATGCTCCCTGCAGAGCTCACACGGTACAGTCATGGTTTGGGTTTTTATGGAGATTAAGTAGTATATGAATTCCTTAGATAACAAAGCAGCAGCAAAGCTGAGTGAACTTCGACTGTCTCAAAACAAGAATGGCAGGAAACAACCAACTGGTGGGGTAAGAGCTTCCTACCCTTGGCCACCGCTAAAACCCAGGTAGATGAGCAGATAAGCAGAGCTTTATTCCCATTTAGTTCTTAGCCAAGCAGCAGCACACATTCAAAGCTGTTGTTATCTTAACAATCCTATAATAAAAGTTCTGCCTTCCATGCCAGTGCAAAGGTTATCAGCTTGTTTCTGAAACACAAATTCGGTATAAATCTTCAAGAGAGCTGGAACAACTGACGTGACACTTTTGCAGGTGCCAAGGTGAGAGGAGGGCTGGTCTCCAGAACACCAAGCAGCTAGAAGGGGCCAAACTCCAGCCTCACATTCCCTTCAGAGGGAAAAATGTTATGCGTGCCATTTCACATAGGTTATCATGACAAAAGGAAAAAGCCTATTGAAAATCTCAGGGATTTGTATTTCTGCTTGGATATCTCTCAGACTTGAAAGTGGGAGCTCCTTTGTGGGCTCATGTACAGGTAAGTCACTAATATTAAGTTTATCCTGGATTTTCATCTTCATTTTGTCTTGTCCTACCTAGAGGATGGGCAGCTTTTCAAGGGCTTACTGCCTAGGTAGGGGTAAAGAAAGGGGCATCCAAGTCCTAAGAGGATTTCACTAATCAGTGTGTGGATTTGCCTACTCACTTTGGTGCTTTGGCAGGAGCTGGGCAACTCTGAAAACCTGCAAATGGTTGTGGACTCTGAGTCCTTTAGAAAAATCTGTCCCTTAACACTGTGTAAAAGTTGAATGTTTTATAATTATCCACAGCTTCAAA
The DNA here is from genome assembly GCA_013389985.1 of Dryoscopus gambensis. Classification (NCBI taxonomy): domain Eukaryota; kingdom Metazoa; phylum Chordata; class Aves; order Passeriformes; family Malaconotidae; genus Dryoscopus; species Dryoscopus gambensis. The sequence goes on from WEIT01031885.1 coordinate 148,781, forward strand.
TTGCAAGTAATGAAAAAACCTAAGGATTTCCTTGGCTGCCGAATTTTGAAAGCTGCTATATATTTTTTCTAATGACTTATTTACAATTAAGTTGCAAAGTTCAGTTATCTGTGTCTATTATTTATTAATGAGACAAAAAAAAATACAAATTTAATCAAAACCCAGGAACATATAATACAGTTTTTCTAAAATTTAAAGCAATTGGTAAAGCACTCAAGGACTTTGCACCTTCAATATGGATGAGTCAGTTCTAACACAATGCATTAGCAAAGATTAGTTTCATATGCTGAAACTGAGTCACACACTACAAAAATGAAAAACACCCTATATTTTGTGTCCAGGAGTGCTTTGCATCCTGAATTGGACAGAACAAATGAAGAGGAGAGTCTGTCTGCGATCTTTACTCAAAAGAAACAGAGCTGAAGTTGAAATTGGCTCAGCAGATAGCAGTTAGTAGTAGGAGAATGGGAATTACATCAGGTCATATTTAAACCATGTATCCCATGATGAATTTATTCACAGCCAACAAAAACAAGATTCTAATATTTTGTCCTCGTATATGCTGTGTGCTTTAAGGGAGACTAAAAATCCATCTATTGAAGAAGCAAGGCACCACTGGACTTTGTTTTCCTTCCACACCTGAATTCTTTCCTTAAAACAATTGTATTCATCAACACATATTCATGAGTTGCTTCATTTGGGCATACTGAAAAAAAAGAAGTACACCTTTGCTACCGAGCATGCCCTTTCCATGTGGAAAATCATTAAAACCTCAGAGACGCTTCAGGTCTGATGGGAGGTGTCTTTCACTAAGTTTAATCAAACCATATATATGAGGAAATATTGATAGAATGTTTCTCAGTAGTAAATTACCTACAAATGTGAAATTGTTCCATGTTAATGGTGGTGCTGCTTAAAATAGTATTTACTGATGATTTATCTCCTGAAGTCACATAGGTAATGATTCTGTTTCCCTCATTTCTGCATCCTCTTTGTACAATAAAATATGTTCCCTGAGAACTTTTGCTGTATTGAATCCTGTCTTTTCTTATAATTGTTTTGGTTTATATCTCTGTTCACTGACACACTTTGATTCTCATCGGTAACAATTAAATTAACATTTGATTATGTGTTCTCTTGGCATCTAGTATAGATCTCTTATATACAAAAAATATGCAATGGAGAGTGCATAATCACATTTGTGTGCATCCTGCTTGCTGTATTCAAATACAATAGCTAGGGNAGCAGCACACATTCAAAGCTGTTGTTATCTTAACAATCCTATAATAAAAGTTCTGCCTTCCATGCCAGTGCAAAGGTTATCAGCTTGTTTCTGAAACACAAATTCGGTATAAATCTTCAAGAGAGCTGGAACAACTGACGTGACACTTTTGCAGGTGCCAAGGTGAGAGGAGGGCTGGTCTCCAGAACACCAAGCAGCTAGAAGGGGCCAAACTCCAGCCTCACATTCCCTTCAGAGGGAAAAATGTTATGCGTGCCATTTCACATAGGTTATCATGACAAAAGGAAAAAGCCTATTGAAAATCTCAGGGATTTGTATTTCTGCTTGGATATCTCTCAGACTTGAAAGTGGGAGCTCCTTTGTGGGCTCATGTACAGGTAAGTCACTAATATTAAGTTTATCCTGGATTTTCATCTTCATTTTGTCTTGTCCTACCTAGAGGATGGGCAGCTTTTCAAGGGCTTACTGCCTAGGTAGGGGTAAAGAAAGGGGCATCCAAGTCCTAAGAGGATTTCACTAATCAGTGTGTGGATTTGCCTACTCACTTTGGTGCTTTGGCAGGAGCTGGGCAACTCTGAAAACCTGCAAATGGTTGTGGACTCTGAGTCCTTTAGAAAAATCTGTCCCTTAACACTGTGTAAAAGTTGAATGTTTTATAATTATCCACAGCTTCAAATTGCAAGTAATGAAAAAACCTAAGGATTTCCTTGGCTGCCGAATTTTGAAAGCTGCTATATATTTTTTCTAATGACTTATTTACAATTAAGTTGCAAAGTTCAGTTATCTGTGTCTATTATTTATTAATGAGACAAAAAAAAATACAAATTTAATCAAAACCCAGGAACATATAATACAGTTTTTCTAAAATTTAAAGCAATTGGTAAAGCACTCAAGGACTTTGCACCTTCAATATGGATGAGTCAGTTCTAACACAATGCATTAGCAAAGATTAGTTTCATATGCTGAAACTGAGTCACACACTACAAAAATGAAAAACACCCTATATTTTGTGTCCAGGAGTGCTTTGCATCCTGAATTGGACAGAACAAATGAAGAGGAGAGTCTGTCTGCGATCTTTACTCAAAAGAAACAGAGCTGAAGTTGAAATTGGCTCAGCAGATAGCAGTTAGTAGTAGGAGAATGGGAATTACATCAGGTCATATTTAAACCATGTATCCCATGATGAATTTATTCACAGCCAACAAAAACAAGATTCTAATATTTTGTCCTCGTATATGCTGTGTGCTTTAAGGGAGACTAAAAATCCATCTATTGAAGAAGCAAGGCACCACTGGACTTTGTTTTCCTTCCACACCTGAATTCTTTCCTTAAAACAATTGTATTCATCAACACATATTCATGAGTTGCTTCATTTGGGCATACTGAAAAAAAAGAAGTACACCTTTGCTACCGAGCATGCCCTTTCCATGTGGAAAATCATTAAAACCTCAGAGACGCTTCAGGTCTGATGGGAGGTGTCTTTCACTAAGTTTAATCAAACCATATATATGAGGAAATATTGATAGAATGTTTCTCAGTAGTAAATTACCTACAAATGTGAAATTGTTCCGTGTTAATGGTGGTGCTGCTTAAAATAGTATTTACTGATGATTTATCTCCTGAAGTCACATAGGTAATGATTCTGTTTCCCTCATTTCTGCATCCTCTTTGTACAATAAAATATGTTCCCTGAGAACTTTTGCTGTATTGAATCCTGTCTTTTCTTATAATTGTTTTGGTTTATATCTCTGTTCACTGACACACTTTGATTCTCATCGGTAACAATTAAATTAACATTTGATTATGTGTTCTCTTGGCATCTAGTATAGATCTCTTATATACAAAAAATATGCAATGGAGAGTGCATAATCACATTTGTGTGCATCCTGCTTGCTGTATTCAAATACAATAGCTAGGGTAGAGTACCACTGTGATGTGCAGCTGTGTGAATATTTATCGTAGTATATAATAGGTCAAGGGGAAATGGCTTCAAATTGAAAGAGAGTAGGTTTAGATTAGATATTAGGAAGGAATTCTCTTCTGTGAGGGTGGTGTGGCACTGGCATAGTTTGTCCAGAGAAGCTGTGGATGCCCTGTTCCTGGCAGTATTCAAGGTAAGGTTGGATGGGAGTTGGAGCAACCTGGTCAAGTGGGAGGTGTCCTTGCTCATGGCAGGGGGGGTGGGATTGGATAATCTTTAAGGGCCCTTTCACCCTAAACCATTATATGATTCCAACTTTGTTCTTACGCTGATTCTAGAGCTAAACTGCTCAGCTGAGAAATGAAAGTTGGGCTTTATACATTATAATGCTGTAAAGTGAAAAAAGGGAAAAACAATGTGGACTTTAATAATGGTGTGGAGGTTTTGACTGAGAACAAGTTGTTTTGATAAGCAAGAAGGAATTTCATTAGCATGTCCCCATCCAGAATGGGCTTGTAAGACAGGAGTTAACCTGAATAAACTTGCTCAGCATGAGCAGCAATTCTCCTGGAGCAACCTGAACAGTTTTTGCATTAGAGGTTGCCTGAAAGCACCCAGCAATCAAAGGAAAATGCAAGAATCACATCAGTCAATCTCTTGCATTTAGACTGCTAGGGGCATGGAATATTTCCAGAACTCTGTCCGAATCTCTGAGTACTTGCCTAATTTTTACTGAGTTCTTACTGGAGGAAATTCTGTTTGCACTAGAACAGAGTTCATTATGTCAGCTGGGCATATCACACACACAGCTGCATATCCCACCTCTGCAGGGACAGGCTGTCGGCAAGCACCTGAAGATGTAACTCTGTCTTTCTACACCTATTTCTATATTTTATTAATAATGTTGTGCTGTGGCCAACAAAATGGGAAACAGGCTGGAGCACAGCTTTGATGGCTAGTCAGATCTTCCGATGGAATTTGGGTTAAACGCTTTGCAGCTTCTGAAGGCAAGAGGAAAAAAGATGGTCTCACAGCTCAGGCTGTTGAACTCTACTTTCAAAATCTATACCCACCCCTGCTGCTGCAGCAGGTTTTCTGTGCAATGTCAAATTAATGAGACCAAACTTGTCACTCGAGTTCATTAATGACTTGCACCTTTTTTTCCTGCATGCATAACTTGGTACTCAGAAGCCCAAAACATTAAGCACTCACAAATGCAAATGAAGCAACTGGAAAGATGCCTGAATACATCTGCACTGTGTAATGCTGGCCACAGCAAAGGTAGGCTGGAGCACATGCTGCAGAAGACACGGACTCACACCTCGATTAGTGGGGGTGAAACAGCTCACACCAAAGCAGTTGTTTCTTGAGGAAGTAAGAAAAGAGTCATCATCTGATCCAAGGAGGGTCAGCACACACAGTGACCAACATTAGAGGCAGCGATTGATTTTGCAAGAGCTGCAAAGACTTTTTAATCTGCTTTTAATGTGCCATGGCCTCTGTGCATTTGAGACCATCAGCTGAGTACTTCTCTCTCTTCAGCACAAAGACAGAGACTTCAAAAAGTGACAGATGAAGAAGTTGTACTTGGCTATGTAAGAAAAATTCAGCCTCCTATATGACCCTTGCAAATATTAGCTATGTGAAACTGAAAATTCCCTTACCAAAGATCAAACTGAGCTCCTCTCATGGATTACCTCTGACCTTCCCCTGAAGAACCACGCCATAGGAAAATCAGCTCAGAGCTGAGAAGTGGAATTCAAATCATACTGATGTCGGAGGGCCCATTATTCATGAAGGCCCAGCATTTAATCAACATGGCAACAGTTGTCTCCCAGCTGTAATAGCTTATGTAGCATGGAAAAAAGCAGTCAGATTCCCAAGTGATTCAGGCTTTGAGAGTGGTTTACACTGAAGCTCCAGGGCCTCCACAGCTCTCAGATCTTTGCCAGTGCCTAATCAAGGCCTTTATCTTAATCAACAAAGCCACCAATGGATTAAAACCAAACATCTCCATGACAGGCTGAGGCAAGTCTCATTTACTTGGGCATGCAATAACAATGCCAAAACTTTTCTGCCATAACCAGAAGCAGGAAGCAGTACATAAAAGCTAAGATTTTAAAAGGATATTAACATCCATATGAAAAATAAAATTTAGATACCCAAAAAGAGCAGCTCCTTAAGTCCCAGAGCAGTGAGGGCTGCAGCTCCCTAGTCTGTGTGCACTGGGTTCCTCAAAGCAACATTACCTCATCATCACTGAAAAACGTCAAGGAAGGTCAGAACAGAAGAAAATGAAGATGCAAAGTTGGCATCTTTCTTGTGAGTCAATTGATCAGTAAAATCAAAACATCACAAAAGTACAATTCCCCAGGCTTCCCCAGCACAACTTCTGTATTAGAGTCAAAGCAGGGTCTCATCTTGGCATTTAAGAAGACACTAAAAATGATAGCCCTGATATCTATTCATGCATCCAGGAGAACATCCAAAGGGTGTTTCAGCAGCACCTTGGTGAAACAGCCAGTACTTGACATCCCATTGAGCACTCTCAGCTGCACCATTTAGCCCTGGGACTTTAAAAAACCGCATAAATTAGCAGGGTGTAATTGCAAACATGACCCAAGAACAGTCTGAAATTAGTTCTTGCTGAGTCTGAAGTGGGGTTAGGATGACATGTTTCCCTGACTTCTGGAAACGAGGAGAAAATTTAACCATTTTTTCCCCTGGCCGGATTGTCCTAATCCAAGATTTAGTCATTTTCCTGCACTTCCCTGAGTCCTGAAAACCTTTATGCAGAAAAACACTTCAAGACAGACACTTCTTTTTCTTTCTTTCAGAAGAATGGTTGTTCAGCCTCTAGCAGTCCATTGCAGAATCAGTCCCTGCATAGGGAAGGAAGGATTAGGCCTTTAATGAGTATTTCATCCCAGGGACTGATTTTTGGCAATGGAATATCTATTGGTTATTTTTTTTTTCCTTCTGCTTGTTATTTCTGTATTTTTATCCTTTCTCCTTTTTTTCTTAATTTTTTTTCCTTTTTTTTTTTTCTGTTCTGGTATGTATTCCAGATCCTGGATCCCATATTTAGTTTCCTGAACTTCTCCAATATTCATTCTAGCCACCCTGGTTGTCTGCCATGAGTATCAGTTTCCTTCCTTCTAGTGAAGAGAGCGGGGAGGGAGGAAAAGTGCTCCCAGGCCACTCTGGAGAGCAGCAGTGCCACTCTGAAGATCATTTGGTGGGTTGTGCAGCCTGAGAATGAATCATTGTTTGCAACACTTAAATCTTCCTCCGTTTCTCGCTTTCCTTTTTCTAGGGAGCGAGGAAGAGGTGGTGCCAGGGGCTGCTACATTTAGTAATGCATGAAGTAGAAGTAAACAGTTAAGATTAAAATTACCTTGATTGCTATTCAAAAGTCAGGAAAATGCTGTAACACAATGCTTGTCAATTATTGGAATTACTCATTTTTTAGCAAGAATTGCTAATTTTTAGTAGGTTTTAAGTGAATTAAACAACCTAACCTATGAAGCAGCTGTAGCCTGCTTCCCGCAAGATGCCTCTGCTTCTCTACTGCACCCCTAAATGACTAATGGTTATTGCTGAAATTTTTTCTGTAGGCCATGCTTGCTCCAACTTCTTCATTCTCCATCTGCATCCACTGCTTTGTACTTTCTCCAAAGGAGGTGTCTTTTCTGAATATGACTTAGTAACCCCCTCTTTCAGCTTGAAACTGTGCTCACAAGCACATCAGTTTTATTTCAGGTTATGCTCCCAATCTCACTGTAGAGCCTTACATGACTGCCTTAACTATATGGAAAGTGCATGTACGGTGCCTTAAAAATTCACTTGCATTTAGTCCTTCCTAAGAACCCTTTCTTCACTCCTAAAGATGTAACTTTAGGAGCAGGGTGATGCAATGCCCACAGCCACTGCCGCAGAGGCACCACCAGAACACGGCCTTTCAGGCCAAGCATGAATAATGCCTACAGCCAGTTTGTCTGTGGTACCACTGCTCACAGGGACTTTAGGTTTCCCAGCAGGCTGAGTCCTGCCCCCACCAACTCTTGTACAGTCTCAAAGGAAGCCAGTATGTTCCATGTCTCATCTTTCAAGGGTCAGTTCTTAAACTCACAAATCCGTCCTCTTTGACATTCTAATCTCTGGCTGTAAAATGGATTTTGTGGTTTAACATTAAAATTTCAGGCACAGTTAAGGGGGGGGATTGCAAAAGAGTTAATAAGCAAAATAGTTAAACAAGTTATTTCATTTATTTAAGTGTAATGAACAGGCCCATTACAGCAAAAAAAGTTGAGTCATTTATAGCTGTCTGTGCAGTGGGCATCTGGCCACAACGTCTTCCTGCTGCTCTTCTCTGCAGTGACTGCTCAAAAGAGGGTGTTTATTGTTCCACACCACCCTAAACATACTTCACACATCCACACACAATCTGCACATTATCATACTGCGTTACAAGAAATTACAATATAAGAGATAACGTCCCACCAAACCCCCTCCAAAGTGACTGGACTCTTCACATAGAGCCAAGTATACTTAGGTACATGAAAAATGCCCATGTATGACCTTTAGCAACAGTCATAGCAGGTTAACAAAATAAACAAAAGAACTCTTGGAGGAGATTGAAAACTTTAAATAATTTAAACTTATGAAAGTAAAATGAAATCTCATTTTCAAATGCAGAGGTACTGCAGGCCAAATACTGCTTGCAAGGAGATTTTTGACCTGGACAGCCACCGCAAGAAGCAGATGTGCCCCTGCTCTGTTAAGCAAGGCAGTAGATGCACTGCTGCATCCACCATTCCCTTATAGGTTCAGAGACATGGGAGACCATTTTGTTCTTGCAAGCATACACTCCCACAATTTGTTCACCCTAATAGCCATGTTCAGGATTGCAAGTGAGAGCACCAATTGATGCAGGTTGATTTACTCACTGGTGGCACAACACTAAGTGTCAATACCAGGCGACATGTCACACAGTCAGTGCCAGAATGAGTGTTACCATGTCAGTACTCAGCCCATGCGTGTTTTCACTAGGGTGACTCCTCTTCCTCTGCTTCACCCTGTGTCAATTAACAAAATAAAATGAAAGAGGTGGAAGAAAAGAGAAAAGGTATTATGGGAAAGAAAGAAGATACGATGAATGAAGACAAGGTTATAGGTGCTAGGCTCAGGGCACTGCAACGCAGGCTGGGGTCTGCTTAAGACACCAAGACAAGACACCAAGACATGTCATTGAAGGGAGGAAAGCAGGGAAAATCTGGTAGCAGAAATGTGTCATTGCAGCTCTGAGGCTGGTCTTGAGTGCATTGGGAGGCAGAAAAAGTAACATAACATAAAGCTGGTGCCTGTACAGGGAGGGTGGGACCTAATGTCAATTTCAAAGCATGGAGCAGATGGGTGAGTGAGAGATGCTGGAAGATAAGGGCAGTGAAGAAGAGGTCCTGGAGCAAGTTGATACAATGATATCAGTGGACTCATTTTGGCTGATCCTACAAAAACTAATAGGTACAATGGAAAGGTATAAGGGATAAAGCTGCAGGGGTGTAGTCCATAACCACACTGAAGCTTTAGGGAATGCAAAGATGCTTGTCTTTGCTCTCCTTTCATTAACTTTTCATTAACACAAGCAGAGACTTCATAGGAGGTCTGAACCTAAGACTAGAGATCAGTTCAGTAACACAAGGGAGCGTCAATTTCTATCCAGAAAATACACCAATGAATTTCATGAGAGGACAACTGCTGCAATTGCTTGCCAGTTAGTAAAATATGTATATANAATTTTCCAAAATAGAAATCCCACAGAACTAGAGGACAAGAGGATGCTAGCTAACACAGTCTGTAGCAAATACTGTTTCTGAATAACTCATCTTTCATGTCCAAATGTGAAGCCTCTTAAAAGGCCTGCTTTTCAAAATGCATGAAAATTTTCTTTTATTCAAAGAGTGTGTCATGATGGGCTCTTGGGTGTCGGTAAGTCCTTAAATCACCAACCCATCCTATCTGAGACTGTTTTGTCTATATATTTTTCAACACCAGAAAGAGGCCACTCATTCCTGCTATCTCCCACAGTAAATAATTTCTCTTTTGTTTTTTAAGATTTTTTTTCTAATCTTGTGGAGTTTGAAGACAGACATAAATTAATACCATGTTAAATTGCCTGCTCTCTGCCATGTATAACATCACTCATGCCCTGGGAAAATAAAGTCCATTATCCTGTATCTACACCATATGCTGCCTTTCTTGGCAAAAGAAAAAAATCTGACGGGCACATATCTGCAGCCAAAAATGAGAGACACCATGACCACTCCATCCAATGTCAAGGACCTGATGAAGCCTTGGGGAGACGGCAATCCAATAAATCACATGGGCCTTTTTCAACAATTAGAGAGAATTAAAGATGGAGGCGTTTTGGACTAGGTGTGCAGAGCAAAGCAGGAAAGAGACAGGAAGGAGTGAGAGCCAGAATAATTGTTTGGGAAAAAAGAAGGAGAGAAAAATGCATATTTTCCTGTTTCATAAGGTGAGTTGGTGCACGTGAGTGCACATGTGCATCTATCCTCTCCTGGAAAGCAAAGGAACTGCTGACCTTGGTTCCCTGCTACAGCAAGAGCCAAAAATAGTTCCTTGTAAGCAGCTCATTGCACCAGGCAAACAAGACTGCTCAGCTGGTAGTGCGCAAGCTAGAACACCCACCTTCCTGTACTGCCTGGGTGCCAGCCTGTGCTGTGCTTTTGATGCCTTTGGGAAACCCTGTTTCCCACTTTTTCAATCCCTTTTTCCCCCCACCGGGTCCTGTCTTAATGCACCAGGCAGGTATGTAGAACTAGCAGCATCATCTCCTACAGGTCAAAAAAGGGGAATTGGAGAGGGATGAAAAAGGTGCTCCTTACAGTAGGTTGTGCCTGTGCACTTGTGCATCTCTGAGCCAAGAAAGGAAACCTGAAAGTATACAAGAGGAAAAGTAAAAAAGACCACGGGTTCAAAAAAACACCATGCTCAGAAGGGAAAGGGGTAGAAGAGGCTCTTGCTATCCTAAAAAAGTTCTCCATCTCTAGGGAGATGAACAGCCAAGACCTTCTTTCCCAGAGGACACGACCCACTAACAGCCCTTGTCTAGAGTGCTGAATATCCAAATACCACCATGCAGTGGAAAATAAAGCTACACTGAGTTAGCTCAGTTTACTCATGGGATAGCTGTTCCTGGAAGAAGCATGGCATCAGCCTTGCCTCTTTGGGGAAGGAAGCACAGCTTGCTTGAAGAAGGGTGTCAAAAGCTACACGTGCAGCAAGAAGAGAAGACAAGAAAGAGTGAGTACACTGAGTGTTTTAAACAGAATATCTGTGTCTGACTTTCAGTTCTGAGGCGTACCCGTGGTAAGTGGCTGCCACACCAGTGTTTATATCAGTGGTTCATTTAGCCTCTGATCCAAATGCAGTGTGTTCTATTTTCTTTGTAAATTCATCTTGCATTATGGCATATCTGCTTATATTTTAAAACTACCTAAGGAGTAAATAATTTGCTCTTTTCTACAGGCATACTTGGAGTTTCAGTCTGTTACCCATTTGCTTTAAATATCAGACTGTAAAACTGTGCTTGTGTTTTTGGCTGACATCGCTGTTAATGATGCGCTGTGCCTATTCTCTGATTATGGAGGAATTCTCACATTATTTCTGGGGTAAGCTAATAATGAATGTTACTCAGTGTGGTAGATAGGGACAGG
>WEIT01031895.1:0-32572 GCA_013389985.1 Dryoscopus gambensis
AGCTTTGTATATCTGTGTAGCACATTACTAAGATGATAAGTAAGAGTCGACTCTACCCCAATCCACATCCTTACAGGCAAAGAAAAAAAATTAAATGGCTGCATCATTTTCCTATTAATTTCCAGGCTTGAAACAATTTTCCTGTGTATTTCATACAGACTTAGTGTAAAGTGCAAGGCTTAATAGCTGTAATTAAACAGGCAGGTACTGTTACTTAAATGGTGATTTCTATGATGCTTTCCCTTTGGACTTAAAAGTTTCCAATATGCAGAGGGAACATTTTCTATTCTGATTCTGCATGTTACTTTACGGATAATCTGGGAACCACTGAATCTTCTTTCAAGGCTTTGAGGTTCTTTTCTGGGTGAGATGGGTAACTGTGAAGCATAGAAGTATCTGAGTTGCCTCTTTGGGATTTTTATTAGTAGAACTGTAGTGTTCAGACCTAGCAAATAATTTTTAAATGCTTCATTACAGTGTCATAGAGTGCACCACATACTGTTGTGAGAATGCCTTGGATGCAGCAATTGCAGCTGTAACAATCATGCAGTATTTCCTGTAAAATAGTTTTATGCTCTGATCAGTGCTGACTTGAGAAAGAGCATTGTTTCACTGTAGAATTTAGTGAGATGTTAAGATTTGTATTTGGATCCTAGATAAGAAAATGCAGCCAAACACCACTTCCAAATCCCTTATTATTCTGGCTCATTCGAGAGGTGTATTGAAATACTAAATGCTGTCTTCCTCATCTTTCCTATGTGTATGAATCAGCCAAGGGTCACCCTTTCTCTCAGAAGAAGGGCAGGAATACCTGCTATTAGAAGACTTCGAAAGTAAAAAGATTCCACTGCAGTGAGTGAACAGTAGCCATTCTTGGAACACGTGTGAGAAATTAATCACAGAGACATTAACTTGCCTGAAAATACTGTTTGTTTGAGACTCATCTTGCACGGCGTTCTGTGAATTTTAACAGAAAAATGATGTAACTTTGGCTTCCATTTTCTGAAAAGAGGGCAGGTTGTTATTTATTTTTATGTCTATCCTGTTTTTTCTATGCTTGTTGTTGCTGNTGGGTCTCCATTAACAAGTGGTTTTTAGTATGTAGAGGCTGGCTTTTTACTGGGCTCCCCTTGCCCCACTGCCCCACCTCCTCTCTGTGTGCCTTAATGCCCAGTCTTTGTGGATCAACAGGCTGGACAGTTTTCTTTTCTTGATATGTGGAAAGAGATGTTCAGTCCTAGTATTGAGTAAGGGATAGTTTGGCCACTTACCATCATTTGCATGCGTGTGATGCCCACATGTGATAACACTGAATTCATGTCATAGTCATCCTCTGCTTATAAAGTGAGGAGCTATCATTGTGTTACATCCAGCTTTGCCATTATTTTAAACTGAGGCGTAAAAACCCTTTGATACTTACCATAATAACCAGTTGTTAATGGAATATTTAAGCCAATTGATTTTTTTATTGAACTGTACTAAAGGGAAAAATTAAAATTCCTGAAGTACAGAAGTCATTTTAAAAAACCCAAACCAGGACTAGTGTCTGTTCCTGTCAACTATGCACTATGCATTTCAGAATTGTATATGGTGTTCCTATCATGATCAGTGATCAATGCTGACTTTTGAAAATATTTAAAATTCAGAGGCTGAATTCCTTGTCTTCATTTTGGCATAAACTGCTTTCTTTGTTTCAGAGTATCTTCAGACTTTCAGTTGTGCAAAATCAGATTGCTTATAACCCATTCATATTTGGAAAACTATTTCAGTAGACTAAGATATTGATTCCAAAAGATTACTTCTAAAATTGGGAATTCAATCTTGTAATAAGAAATATAAGCTGTTGCCATTAGCTAAGCAAATGACAGACCTGGCTACCTCATGTGTCATGGTTTTTGAAACTCTTCTGTTTTCTCAGTGCTTGTGGTCAAGAAAGAAGAAGCATCATTCACTTAGACCCAGAAAAACTCCTATATTTAAATAAGATAGTATTTATTGCTTGCATTTCATGGGTAATCCTTAGGCACTGGTATTGTAAATATGCTGTTGTTGCATTTTGAGCTTTGGTTATATATTCCTGCAGGTTTTTGTAGGATAAATGTAGTGTTTATCTTTTATTCCTGTAGTTTTAGATTTTTTTTCATTTTAAAGTATATCCTAGTGAACTGGAACTAATAATTTTGGTTCTGCAATTGATTCACTGTCCAGAGTCTCTAGATTGCCCACTTTATTTTTATAGTATAAAAAATAGAGATCCCAATCCTTGCCATATTTGCTCATGTGAAAAATGCTTGACTTTTTCTGGGATTTTGGTCTAAACGGATATCACAGAACTTGGAGAGTACATCTATAAAGTGAGGAACTCCTGAATCAGTCCTTTGAGTAAAGAGCAGGGGCTGCAGCAGGGGCTGAGCTCAGTGTGTTCGCAATTTATTGTGCACACTGTAACCTCATGTGCTTCCTTCAGTCCTATGTGCTCTATTTCTTGCAAGTGTTTTAAACTTCCAGTGGTTCATACATGAATTTTTGAAGCTCTGAGGGAAAGGGAGTAAACTGTTGACAAACAAGAGAAATATATATTCATGGTCAGCATCATAAGGAGTACAGGAAGTTTCACTTCCTTGGTTTTGCCAAGAATAAATAATGAGAAAATTCTCTTCTTTTGGGGGGAAGGGGGTTGATTAAACTAAATGCAGATTAATGTTCAGAGTTACCTAGAAACCAGATCTGACCAGTAACAGAACTGAAATCTATGTTTAAGATAGTAACCAAAGCAAAATTACTGTACTTTATTTAATGGAAAAAATGCTAAAACAGTAAGAATAAGCTGATAGGAAAAGGTGATAAAATTTTAGTGAGAACTGTCATAAGCCTCTTGTCCTGGTGCAAGATTGTTTCTCTGCTGTTAAACAGAACAAAAACCAGTTGGTGAGGTGAATGACATTTTTCTTGAGTGCAGATGTCCATTCCAAGCTGATCATGTTGGTTCCCCTGATAGCTGGCAGAGAGGCATTTCGGGAGTGATTCATTAGGTTTAGATGAATATCTAAGAAGAAAAGATTGTGTTTCACAGTCTCTATTTCTCCGATGACTGAAAAGGGAACCTAAATGAATGGCTAAACTGGATTCCTTTTTCCTCAGGTTGCCAGAACCCTGGAAGATAAATCCAGCTATCCTTAAGAAAGTTTTGTACAAACTTACTGACAAATGAAAAGTGAATAATAAATATTTGTTGTGCTCACTTTGAGGTGGAGAACCTGTTAAATAAGGGGAAAATGCTTCTTATGGTAGTCGGTGTACTTTATTCATGTATTTTATTCCTCAAAAGTTTCAAACCAGTGTGGTCCAGTTGCTTAATAGAGCTTACTAAGAGTTGTATAGCAGGTATTCATTGATACAAATGCATGCTGAAATATTTACATATGCATGTATAAATTAACACAATGGTACGGTATTGAGGTAATGACAATAGGAAATACCATGGTATGTTTGATCAAAAAGTGTATGGACTTCCTTAACTACACCACTAACATCTCCAGTGTTGGTATTTTGCCACTGTCTTGACTTTCATTTAAGCAAAGAGCCAGACTGATAACAGAATTTCTCTGCCTAGAGCACGGTAAATGGGGAGGTTTGCAAAGGAAATTAAATTATTGTAATGTGGTTACTTTCCACGTAAGTTTACTGGTAGTGGTTAGTACCAATACTAATGAGTGCTGTTCTTATAAAAGAATTTCCTGAGAAATCAAAAGTAAACTTCCCTGCAGCTTTATTTAACAACACTGCCTTCATTTGGATTCAAGACAAAAGCTCTCTGCTGCACATGCAACCTATGGATTTTTTTCCTTCAAAGAACATACTATTTTCCTCCTATTTATGATCTTCTCTCTTATTTCTCTTTTCCTTACATATTTCAAATGAGTTTTACATGGTCAGAATAACTTCAGGCATGCATTTAGGGGGGTTGCAAACAGTCATATTTTTTCCTCTTAACATTTTTTTTCTTAATGATTAGAACTAGCAAGAACTGTAAATCCAAGAATTGAAAATCTTTTTTTTACCTTTAACAAAGCCAATAAAGTTTGCAGCATGGGTTAAAAAAAAAAATAATTAAAAAACCCTCCAGCCCGCAAACAAACTCAGCTTCAAACTGGCATCGTGAAAATCACTTGCTTTATGAAACATCAACCTGTTGTGGAGCTGTTTGTAAAGCTCCATAATTGTGCTATGTATTTCACATGCATGGATTGGTATGGATATAGCTACTTAGCCTCCTTAGGTACTACTGTTTGTTTAATAATTAAGTTCCTGCGTCTCATTTTAAAAAAAATTAAAATAAAAAACTGGAAGACAGTGGTAGACTTTTTAGTTGGTTACATGATAAACTCTGTGTTTATGATTTGCAATGTTTGTTTTTCCCTGTGTGTTCATCAACGTTCTAATCTCGCAATCTCACATGTAGATCTCATGCTGACTCTGCAAAATCCAGTTCTTCAGAAACAGACTGCAACGATAACCTGCCCTCCCACAAAACCCCTGCTCCATCAGGGAGCAAGCACGCTGTGAACGGCTTCTTCCCACAGCAGGGTGTCTACGACTCCCCGCCTTCCCGCTCTGCGCTGACGCTGGCAGACTCCAGCCTCTATAACCTGCCTAGGAGTTACTCCCAGGATGTTTTGCCTAAGGCGGCGTCTCCATCTGGGACTGATACAGAAGGAGAGCAGCATGTTTTCAATACCCCGTCAGCAACGTCATTAGATGCACAGATGAGGCACATCTCCATTAGCTATGACATTCCCCCCACACCCGGAGGTACCTATCAGATCCCACGAACTTTCCCAGAAGGAACATTGTCTCAGACTTCAAAACTGGAGACTATTCCAGACATCCCTCCACCTCGGCCACCCAAACCTCATCAGGCGGCGGATCGCTCTCCTGTGGAAACCTGTAGCATCAGTCGCACTGCTTCAGACACTGACAGCAGCTACTGCATCCCTGCCGCAGGAGCGCCGCCCTCACGCAGTAACACCATTTCAACGGGAGATATGAATGTCTTCCGGAAAGGTCAGTATTCCATGCGTTATCCTACAGAATATTTGTGTTGTATTATGTGATATGAATGATACGAATGGGCTGAACGATGTGAGGAGCATTCCTAGCCTGTAGGAACAAAGTGGTCTGTGTTCACAGTGTTTAAAATATGTAAGAAAGAGGAAAGGAGATTTTTAAAGGAAACCATCAAAACAACAAAGCACAGAACATCGATAAGGGATGTACATTGCACTGTGGCATCCAGCCTTGGCTAAAAGTATTTGAAGATCTAGACATTTATTTGGTAATGAGCTCATATAACTGAATTCATTACTTCCGTTATCAGTCTTTCAGAATGACCAAAGTGAGGTTAGTGAAGTGTGGTCCAGTCTGCACAAGCTGAAAGTTTTCATGAAGCTCAGTGGGATAATGGTGTATACGCAGAGCTTTGAGATCAACCCTGATTTGATGATCATTGCACCAGCCTTTCTTTCTGTCCTTGTGATAGATATGCTTACTGCAGTTTTTAAGTAATATTAATATTCCTTGTGGCCACCTACATGTTGGTACTCCAGATGTGCTGTCTTGTGTATTGCCTTGTTAACCACTCTTGGGCTGAGGGTTTCATTTTCTTTCAGATTTCTGAAGCAGGTGGGTATTACAGTGTTGTTTTAAAGTGAAATTTTATACTGGTTAAAGTCAATACTAATGTTAGAGGTGATTTTAAAGGAGAATTGTTTGAAATAAGGGATGAATACAAGGATTTTAGAGGAGGCAGTATACAGAATGGGTGTGATCATACAGATGCTCAGATAGTATTGTCCTATTTGTCATTCGTTTTGTAGACTGAGTTTAAAATATTGGTGGTTGTTAGTGTTTTAAAATTACAAAGTAACGCTATGAAAGATCTTTGTTTGCTTTGCATATTTTCTCAAAGCTGAGATTGCCTCAGGAAAAGTAGTCTTTCTAAAAACACTGTTTAAATTTGGTGCTCAAGAGCAGAGTTGTTTATCTTTCCTCTGTGGTGAAAAATCTTTAAAAAAACCTTCAGAGGTATTTTTCAGGGCAAGGTGGGGATAAACCCCAGAGTTTGCCCAGTTTCTGTGCTGGCATCATGAGGAGGGGCATCCCTGCCACAGGGTAATAAGGCAGCCTGCTGCCTGCACGGATTGGGATCCAGGAGTCTCACAAAGACCCCTGTCCAACAAAGAACCAGCCAAAGAGCTGAGGAGCTGCTTAATGGGGACTGCCAAGAGCCAGGACTCCAAAAAGGGAGAGATCCTAGGTTCTGCAGCAGTTCACTCCAACTGAAAGCCCCTGGAGACCACACTGGGGAGCTGAGAAGGGATTCACCTGTTCCTGCAACAGGTGGGATCCAGCATTTTCCAAGCAAAGGGCATCAGTCAGAAAACCTTTCTCCAGACCTTAAACTACATCTGCTGTTTGTTTATTTTAGGATAGGTTTTTCATGAGGGCCCAGATTCTCACTCTTACACTAAGTTAATACACCTGCTCGATTGAAAGGTAGACTCTGCTGCTTCTTTAAAAGCAAAAATTCATTTCTCTTTTCTCGCCATGGAAAAACGCCACTGTAAGAGCTTCAAGTTGTGACTGATGAGTGCTAAGGCTGTTTGTGAACACAGTCCTCTCAAATATAGATAAATCTAGGGGCCACAGTTTCAGGAGGTGTGTTTGTGTGCTCTCAGAAGCAGACAGTAAATAACAACAGACTGTGAATGCCTGTGCCGAGTGACAGGAACAGGGGTGATAAATAG
The DNA here is from genome assembly GCA_013389985.1 of Dryoscopus gambensis. Lineage (NCBI taxonomy): Eukaryota > Metazoa > Chordata > Aves > Passeriformes > Malaconotidae > Dryoscopus > Dryoscopus gambensis. The sequence continues at coordinate 6,807 of WEIT01031895.1, forward strand.
CCACTTTCTCTTCTTGTTTCTTTAGAAACTAGTTCTCAAGACTGTTATGATATTCCACGAACGTTTCCGAATGACAGATCTAATTCATTGGAGGGCTTCCATAACCACTTTGTAAGTATGACTTGATCTGATGAGAGGCGACAGTGACAGTGCTTGAATGCTCTTTGTTCCTGTGTAAGAAAGCAAGCTGTGCAGTGTTTGAGATTTTTCAGTTTCAATAGAATACATTAATCTGAGTAGATTAGGTTAAAAGACTCATATGATTCACAGCTGATTGCATAACTTATTTTGTTAAAGGAAATATATGTTAATTCTAGAAAAACAGAAGCATGTTGACAGTGGGAAGTGTTTCAAGTGAAGAACTAGATGAAAATTATGTCCCAATGAATCCCAACTCTCCTCCACGACAGCATTCCAGCAGCTTCACTGAACCCATCCAGGAAACAAACTATGTACCAATGATACCAGGCACGTTTGATTTTCCATTATTTGGAAAGCAAGTCCCTCCTCCTGCTCACATGGGTTTCAGGTCCAGCCCAAAGACCCCTCCCAGACGGTCGGTACCTGCCGCAGAATGTGAGCCACCGCCAGTGGATCGGAACCTCAAACCAGACAGAAAAGGTGAGGAAAATGTCCAAGAGAAGCTAATTTTTATCATCTAAGAAAATAACATAGTTCTGTCAACTTCTGATTTGTGGAAAATGATCATGTTTTTAGAAATTATTTTACAAATAATTTTCATCCTATGAGATAAGCAAATCACAGAGGAGCCTTAAGATTATTTTTAACATTATTAAAACATCACAATAACAGTGCCAAATAAAAGCATAGGTTTTGATTTTATTGCCGTAGTTACTAATGAAAAAGTGTCACTGAATTCCTAAGATTCAGAAGTGTGTCCTTAAATATAGAAGACACTCGTTATGCAGAGAGAGAACACAAAGCATTGGGTAGAACACAGATTTATAGCCATAACAGTGCTTGGTACAGGATCAGTACACACACTCATTTTAGAGGGCCCCTTCAAATCTATCCTAAAAAAATTAATCTCTTAAATCCAGTGTGCAATGTGTTTATTTTTCCTTAAAATAAGGATTATTTGGGTGACCAGAATTCTTAAGGAACCAAGACGATTGGGTTGCAATGTGTCTATAAGAGATACTTGTATAGAGAATCCCTAAGAAATAGCTTGGATTTTCCAGTTTATCTAAAATGTATTTTATCAGCCATCTTACTAGAAATATAGGCAAATACTTAAAGAACTTGTTTCCCTACTTAGTTTTTGAGACAAGATAACTAACTTTCTTGTAGAAGAGGGAACTAAAGAACATTAGGTCAAATGTCTGCCCTATTTTGCATTTGAGTATGTCCTATTTTTAATCTTATGTACTTGAAAAATTTAGTATTTACATTGAGAATGACTGACTTCATTGTGGGAAAGTGTGATGGCAAATATTCAGATGATCCAAAATATTCGCTAACTAAACTTTAAATTAGTATTTTTACCACTAAGTGAAAATAGCCTGTAATTAAGGGAAGTAGAGAGTATCACTATGATAGATGAGCTGTGTGAAATGGAAAGTACCATGTCTCATTCTGCCTGTCCAGCTTCAAAAAGTGAGGCATGGCCTTTTTAAGACTTTTGGCTCTCTGCTTGTGTCTAATTGTTTCTGTGTTACCAAACAGCAGTTTTGCTTAGTTCTTAAGAAATACTGGACAGGAACAGATTGATGAAAGTTGATAGTGGAAAACATTCTCAGAATAAACTGAACTGAACTGATTTAAAATATTTTCCCAGACTGGCCAGTTTGTGTATTTTATTGATAAAATGTTTGACCTTCAAAAGTAATAAATGTATGTGTTGAAAAGCATCTCACTTTTGCTGTTGGCAGTGCAAAGCCGCCGCACAGATGTCTGCTGGGGCAGCATCGTTGCTCTTGCATCTTTCTTTTTGGAACTGAATTAGTGTTTCACATTCAGAAAGTGGCATGTAAGGTTCCTGCTTTGCTCCTGTCCTCAAATGCTTTACAGCTAGAAAAACGTATCTAACACCAGGGGAAGGACTTTTAAATGTGCTAATGTACCTCTTAATGAGTGTAGAGTTACTGGGTGAAATTTTTGCCTGTAGACTTTTTGGAAGATGTTATCACTGTAAAATAATAGGATTGTTTAATATAATTTACAAGATAACGTGATTTTAAAGTAAAACTGCCCCTAAAAGTAAATATTGTATAGTAAATGCTTAGGGGCTGAAAAAAGAAGTTTTGTGAATATCTTGAGCTGCCAAGAATGGTAATGATTCTGATTTATCACTGAGGGTTTTGTCTTAGTAACACACACACTGCCTCACTCTTATTTTATCAAATGCACCACTGTCAGTTTTCCATTGTTGTGAAGAGCAGATCTGATGACATATCAGGATGGTTATATATTCCCATTTCAGTAGTTGAGATCTCTACACAAATAACTCCTTCTAGATATACTTTTGGGGAAAAAACCCTGGAGGTTCCTTTGAATTAAATTAGATAAAACCCTTGTTTAAGTGGACCTTTACTTAACTAAAACAAGCATGTGCTTTATATTCTTCTGTGTTGCTTTTTCACTTTTCAAGTTCTTGTAGCAGCTTCTATTATCAGGTTGTTTCTGCTTATGTAAATATACTGCAATGCTCTTCTGCTACAAATTAGTGCACAGAAAGTGTCAACTAGGCCTGTATATTCGATAAATCTTTGGCAGACACAGAAGCAGAGGAAATGGAACATAAAATATTTACCTTCTGGCTATTGCTCCTTTAAATATTGAGGCGGTTTAATATGCCACTGGTTCAAGAACTTCTGTTGAAGACCACTGGTGCTTCTCCAAAAGATTTCTGTAGAATACTGCAGAGATCAGGTGTGTTGAGGGTAAGGTGTTATGAGGGCACATCTCATGTTCTGTCAGAAGAAGCTCCTCTATCTTTTTTTTAATTGGTTACAGATTGCTGCAAAAACAGTGTTTGCACTGCCTCCAAGCTTTTTGGAAGCTATTAGAAATACCACCACCACCACCTTTCACATGAGCATCAGCATTAGCTCAGTCATGTTTTTCGGGGCCAGGGAGGTTTGTTACATTCAGTGGTAAGAACGCATTTGATGAAGAAATAATGCAGTGAACCCAGCACATAAAGAAAGTGTATGCTGCTTTCTGTTGTCAGATGTATGTGTTTAGCATCTCCTCTGTTTTCCTTTGGTTTAAGGGCTTGCTGCTTACAGGCAGCATAGTTTGACAAGGGTAGAAAGTGGAAGGCTCAGTGATGGCAGTGCCTCTGTTCTTCCTTTACTGTCCAGTTTTGCCAACCTGAGATGAAACTGAGACTTACTCCCTTCTGGTTGTGCTGTCTTTGAAGAATAACGTGTCAGGCAGCAAGGATCTGGCAGTCTGTCCATCAGCAGTGGTGACTGTACCATGCAAGATCTTCACAGCTCTGATATAAGCAACTCTCATGGTTTGACACTGGCCCAGGCACCCATTCGAGTCGTTCGTTCACCCTCCCCTACCACAGCTGGGCAAAAGCGGGGGAAAGAGGAAAGGGTTAACGGAGGCTTCGTGGATGAGATAAGGAGAGCGGGAGAAATATTTCAAGGGCAAAACAGGCTCAACCTTAGTTGCTAAGTAAAATTTATTACTTACAGAATCAGAGGAGGGTAATGAGAAGTAAAATAAGCCCTTTAAACACCTTCCCCCCACCCAGGCCCTCCCTCCTTCCCACCAACAACACACGGAGGCAGGGCAGGAGGGTTTGGTCAGTCCATCACCAAGATTTTCTTCCGCTGCTCCGCGAGAAGAGTCCTTCCCTGTAAGGCCGTGGGGTCCCTCCATGGGAGACAGTTCTCCGGGAACTTCCCAGCGTGGGTCTGCTCTCACAAGCAGCAGCCAAACTGCACCTGCTGCAATGTGAGCCCCTCCCATGGGCAAACAGTCCTTACAAAACTGCTGCAATGTGGCTCTCTCTTTCCACGAGGGGCAGTCTTCCAAGGACAGGCTGTTCCTGCCTGGGAGCAAGGGCCCTCTCTCACCACCGGGTCTCCCATTGGATCACAGCCTCCTGCAGGCTCTGGCATGGGCACCTCCCCCACAGGCTGCGGGTGGATCTCTGCATCCCCCGTGGATCCCCATGGGCTGCAGGGGCACAGCTGCTTCACCATGGTCTTCATCACAGCCTGCAGAGGAACCTCGGCTCCAGTGCTTGGAGCAGCTCCTCCCCCTCCTTCTTCACTGACCTTCGTGTCTCCATGTTGTTTCCCTCGCATGTTCTCACCTCCTCCTCTTCTCTGACTACAAGCAAAAACCCCGTGACTTTGTTTTGATTTTCTTCTTAAATATGTCATCACAGAGGCGTTACCAGCTTCTCTTATTGACCCAGTTCTGGCCAGCAGCGTGTCCATCTTCAGAGCCATCAGCCATTGGCTCTGCCGGACATGGTGGGAAGCTCCCAGGGGCTTCTCACAGGAGCCATCTTTGCAGCCCCCCTGCTACCCAAAACCAGGCCGTGGCAAACCAACACAGCAACTGGCACTCAGGATAATTTATCAAATCATTAATACTCTCCAAATTGTTAAGAATAGTTACAACTATACAGAAGTATATAGAAGTTGTGATTGTGACATAGGTAAAATAAATGTAGGTAATAGGTCTAAAATTCCCTAGAGTATGTGCACATTCTTCTGAGGACTTGTGTAGCCCAGCTGAGAGAACCTTAGGCTCTTTGATCTCCCCAGCCTGTTTCTTTTTCCATTGGTCTCTAGGAGAGCTTGGTTTCAGAAAATGGGTTAAAAAGTAATAATGAGTAAAAATATCTACAGCCTTGAGATTACAATACAGATCCATGTAGTTTCATTTCTCTTGCTTACAGCTGTTTCTGTAAATGTAGGGAGCTTCCAGTACTTTCTGGAAGTCTTGAAAGTAATTTCAAAACAAGATGTTGGCTTCCTGCCCCAATAACTTGAATCAAAGCACTTTCCTTTTTCTTTAGAGAAGCATACCAAAAGGAACATGATGTATTGCTTGGGACAAAATGGAGAGTGCTTGGCAGGTGCTTTTCTATATTCACCTGTAATTGAATGACAAAAATAATCTCTTTTTTAATTTGATTCTTTTCAGGGTGCTGTTTCTTTAGTTACGTAGGACCATTGGCTATATTTTTTTTTGTATTTCTGCTTTTTTGCTCCTTTAGCTTGCCACAGTTGCATGTAGTCCTGATGCTAAATTGGAAGTATGTTTGCTGGTAAAAGGCTTCAAGCAGAAAAAATACTGCATCCACCTGTGTGGCTGGGTCTTACTCCCCGAATTATTCAAAGACAGTGACTGGTTCTGCCACAGAGAAAAAGTGAAATTTGTTGTGATGGTGACATGCCTTCCTCAAAATACTGTTTGTCCAAGAAGGAGCAGTAGAGTTAAAGGTGCCCAAATGCAGTGAGGTGAAGGAAGACTCCCTAGACAGACAAGGCAGCAAAGAACAACCAGGCCCTCTTTTCAAGGGAAAGGTTCATGGTCAAAAATAAAATTAAAAAGCTGTGAATTGTTTTTTATGGATCAGGAGAAAGCATTTGAGGGATGGGGGTGTCTGTGAACCTCTGGGCATGACAGTGACCCCCTCTTGCCCCAGGATTTGGTTTCATGGCTGGGGCGGAGGGGTATCTCATCTTAAAACAAGACTTTCAGACTAAATGTCTTGGTTTGAAAAGACAGGTGTCAGCTAAGGAAGGCAGGAGCCTCCCTTGAAATGGAAAATGTAAACCCCCTCCCTCGGAATTATTAGAATTTTGAAATCAAGGGAGTCTCAGGCAAAGATATGGGAATAGGAATAACAGTTCTTTACTAGGAAAAAAAAAAAAAACAACCATCAAATGCAAGAGTACAAAACAAAACGAAACAAACCACTGACAGAGTCAGAAATACAACCTGGCACCCTTTTACTCAGGGTGTTGGTAGCAGTCCGATTAAACCATGGCTGCGGTCCTCCTGGAGTGGCAGATGTAGTTCTGTTGAAGCAGTGATCCTGTCGAAGGGTGTAAGTCTTCCTCTGGGAGTCCAGTAGAGAAGAAAGCTGCTCTTCTGGGGATCCAGTGGAAGAGGGGTGCTCTGGTGTTTGAGATCTCAGCTTATATTGAGCATGGAATGCCTGGTTCATCCCTCTGGGTGGAACTTCTCGCCAAGGGATGATGAGTCATGGGCAAGGCGCTGATGGGCCATTTAACAGGAGATAGTCCAGGAGNGGTGATAGAATACAAACTTTTGGGCACATCTTGCACTGTAACCTAGGACACTAAACAACTACAATAACAGATTTTTTTTTTTTAATAACTGTTTAGGAGCCATCCAGAACGAGTCCTTACAGCTATGTAACATCAACCCATCTGTAAGGCTGAAATCTCTTAAGAAATATTTCCTTGTCATCTTGACTGATAAAATACAGATTTTCAATATCTGAACCAAAGTGTAAAGTCAACAATGGAATTGGTGATGGTGGAGTTTACTTCCTCAAAATCTCAATTTGATGCCCAACTTACATTTAATCAGTAACTTCTTTTTTCTGTGTCACAGCACATTTCTACCAAAGTGGGTTTTAAAGGTTCTGAAAAGGAATATATGAACAATGGGCATATGGCTGAACTAACAATTCATGGCCATGATGGAATGAAAATCAAAATTTAAATCTCATTCATTTTAATAGAATATATGAATGTAATGAATGAATGAATATAAATGTCATTTTTGTAAAGTTTTTGATCAATAATACTTAAAAGCACTTTCTGAAAGAGTTCCATTCAGCACAGGTCAGGGTTATGGGGAGCTGAGATAGAACAATGCCCTCTGGATCACTCAGCAGATTGCTGACAGAGGCAACACAGAAGTTAGGATTCCCAGCTTACAACATGGTACTGGACTTTGCTCCATTTGTCTTGAGTAGCAACTCTATCCAAATATTGTTAGGGTTTAATTGCATTCAAGATTATTTTGAACAAGATTTTTGAGTCCTGGTTTTGGGTTGGGCAGCACAGATTATTTTGCTGATAGCAAAAATAACCACTAGTTAGTGTCGTGCATTTGAACGTTGTTTTTTTTTTTTTTTCTTTAAAGGCTTATATTTCAACAAAAATATATGAGCATTTAATCTGAGAGGCTTCCTACAACTTAAGTCCACATGATTGCCTTTAAAAGAGACTGCTGCTTGGCCCTGGTAATTTTCAGCCCAGTATGTGGTAAACTCAGATTTAGAGACAGTGAGTGATGCACACATTTCTTTTCAAGCCAAGAAAATACCCAGTTGCAGCTTGAAAACAAGAAAAACAAACAAAAGAAACAAAGGGAGAAGAAAAAAATTCTCATGGAGTTGGAAATTGTGATTGTTTTTAAAAATGTTAAAATTTTATCTGGTTGTTTTTCTCATAGTTTTTTTTTCTCATTTAAGATGTTAAAAAACATAATTTGTGTGGTTAAACCACAAGTATGTGGATTGCTTCTAAAAATGTGGCTGTATCTTTGCCACTACTCCTCATGAGCATCTCCCAGATGGATTAACTTCACAGAGAATTCCAGTTTTCTTTATAAAAGAGCCCAGGGCCACTTTGAAAAGGTAATTGTGTACAGAACTTTCCTGTGGCAGGAAGCACCTGCTGCATTCTGGTCCCCACAGGACCCACTGTGATGCTTCTGGATGACTGGAATAATCTGCCATTGTTGCAGTGTAGCATGGTGCTCTACAAATCCCAGGCAAAGTAGGTACTTGTTAAGGAAATTACGAACCCTCATTAATCATGAAGGTAGCTATAAATAGCCTGATGAACAGTTTCCTTGTTAGACACTCAAACATGTAAATATTTAGGTTGGACACTGTGAACATATTGCATGTCCTGATACAGCAAGAGCACCACACCATCCTTAAATAAAACTTCAGAGAAACACTTACAGCATTTGTGACAACAGGAGCTGACAATTCTTTTAAAACAATAATAATTAGGAGCTGGCAACACTGCAGTGTTCTACACTATCACCACTGTCTTGCATATTCTTTAATAAAAGTTCACTTGTGTTCTGAGGTTTTAGGAGAAATAGCCATTGAAAATATGAGAATGGTGATTTCAATCTGCAGCAAGAACTGAACTAAAGATCTGTTGAAAAAGAAATTGTAATTTTTGTGATGACTTTTCTGAACAGAGTATTGTTCATTTTGCTTTTAAGAAATCCCTGCATTTAATCTTCTAATCTCTCTTGGAAGCTACACCCATTGTTCATTTCATTTACGAGTTTTAAAAAATTAAGCTTTGGTGCACTGTTTTGGTGCTTCCTCAGAGTTCCTAAAGCAAGTTGAGTAAAAATTTATTGATTTTTTTTTTTCTTTGATCCTCCACAGGCTCCCATTTAGCTGAAAATTACACTTCCTCCATGCCTGTGCTAAATTACTTGTACAAGTCTAGTTTTTACTTAATGGCTTTAAATGAAGTTTACGAAACTCCTTGCTGTGATGCACCAGTCCTTAACTCCTTGCTGTGATTTGTCTTCCAAAACTTTGAAACAACAAATAATTTCAATAAAGATTTCATTTGGATGGCTGCATCACAGCTGCAGAGGAAGCTGCGCTTTGCTGGACACAATGGTTGTAACAAAATTAAACATACCACTTTTCTGAAGACAAACTGCAATATTTGTTTCGATACTAGTGCTAGGGATGATTAGGGTTAGGGATTAGGGCTAGGGATTTTTTTTAGGTAATTTTAAACTCCAAATATATGAGGTAGAGCAGGAACAAGAGAACGTGGGTAATAATGCTCTGTTTTTATTTCTCTTCATAAAATTTTTCTTTTCTTTGCTGTGTCCTTATCACTTTTTTTCAAGAAGACATAGTTTTTGATGCCCATATTGTCATGCTTATCCATTGGTTTTTAATAGGCTTAATGTTAAGTTTTACTTTTCTGGTGAATAATTTAAATTGTGTTATTTTTTCTGTGTTTTCTTTTTGAAGTCTGTTGGACTTCACGAATCTTAGTGCACCATTAAATTGCTAATCAATAAACACTCCAGAACACTGTACTTTGTTTTTAAAACAGTCTTTGTTATTGAAGGCTTTTAGTTCATCATGCTTTGGGGGCTTTTAAAATACAGACATGTAGAGTTACTCACAAATTAGAGCAGTCAAATAGTACTTTGATGATTAATAGCTTTGATATTCTCTAAGTAGTTTTATGGCATTTGCCAAATATTTTAGGAATACCAGTGAACCTTAGCTGTCAGGTCCAGTTGGACTTCTTCATAATCAGATATTTTTTCCCAATTCATTCTTAATTTCTGGGGCATTCAAAGTACCAATTCTCTGTAAAAAGTTATTTTGAGGAGATAAAGATGTCTGAGAAGACTGGAGAGCCTCTCTTTATGTGGCTGCTTTTTATATTTCATAACACTGAAGAATAAGTTGATTTCAGCTTTTTTTTTTGTCCTAAAGGGACTGTAGTTATCAGCAGCCGTGTCTTATCACCAACCCGAACAAAGCACATTATTGATATTCCTATTTGTTTGTGAATACTAGTGTGGAAATCCAGTTGAATGTCATATAACTAAATACATGTTTCTAATTAGAAGTACCTTGGCAGGAAACAGTCTTAAAAAAACAGAGATGAAAAATTCAGGATATTTGTAGAGCTCTGTGTTGAAGACCAAGTACTTGGGAACCAGGGTTCACTGGGGTGAGGAAGATGAAGAGAAGGAAAGCAGGAGTTTATTCTGCAGAATGGAAAACCAAATAGTAAACCCTGTGGGAGTAAGCCAGTGAGTTTCAGCCTTGTTTTTCAAGGAAAAAATCTACAGTGATTCTGAGTATGGGAATTCTTGGACCTAAGTGCAAATTTCAGTTTCATCTAATTACAAAGAAGAGGGGGCAAGATGTGTATTTTGTTAACAGAAACAAGAAACTGCTGTTAGTTATTTCTCCCCGAAAGTACTTTTGTGTGGATGCAGGGCATTTATGTGGCTGTTTTTTCCTTTTGCTCTCTCCCTCCTATCCCAAGCACAGCACCGCTCTAGCATTCCTACATCTGATCTCCTAGTCTCATGAGGATTAGTCCTGTTGGCCAGGAAACAGCATTAGCAGATCATGCATTTCTCAGATTTTATGTCACGTTAGTATATTTACCTTAAAATTTCAAGCCCTAAGTAGCTGGTATTTAAATAGAAGAGTTGGCCTCTTTGTGAGGATATTTGCAATTTCCTGACGTGAAATCCCGTGCCAGCAAGCCACGGAGCAAGCATCCAGTCAGGAAAGAAGTGTCCTTAACAGAAATCATGTTTAGTTCTGGTGTTTCAAGGCATTAGCCTGAGAACAAATGAATCTCTTCAGCATTATGTCCTCAAAACCAAAACCATTAGCACCCACCTACACTGATGCAGGAATTTACTGCAGTGGGACAACTATCCCCGCCCCCCCCAATATTATATTCCAAGTGTTTTATGGAAAACAAGGACAGCCAATGCAAAAACCAAAAAGGTTTTACAGTTTAAACCATTGTTTGAAACAAACTCAAACATGTGAAATGGACTCTTCTCCTGGTGACTTCGCAGACAAAGGCAGCATTGACGTGCCCCAAATGCCAGGAGCAGAATTCGTGCATCTGACTGCACTCCAGTGCCACAGCCATAATGGCCTGCTCTGCCTGGCAGTTGGTACAAGCAGCCATTTGTTAGAAAAATAGACTTCATTAGTGATTTTTCAGCTCAGAGTGCCCTTGTACAGTCTAATAGGACGTGCAGAAGCTGAGCTTCTCTCTCCTGGCTGTAGCATTTTGCATTTCACAGGTGGTGACTTGACTGAACAGTGAAAACATCTAATTTTCACTTCTTGTTTGGTTGGTTTCACTTGACATAATTTATTTGGGGTTTTTTTCCTGTGTAGGTTTGCATCCAATGATGTTGCAACATTTATTTCCTTTTCAGTTAGAAAAAAAATAAAATTGCATAAATGGAACCTGGTTTTTTTCCCTTTACCCAGATTTATCTTTCCCAGAATAGGTGTGTAAGTTAAAAGTATTATATTCTGTGAGATGAGGTAAATCTGGGCCTGTGGGAACCACAGGAAATGTGTTCCTCAGTATTGCTGGCGTTGGAATGCTGTATGGAGCCAGCTCTCCATATAGCCCTACTGTCACTACACTGATTTGAAGAACAGCCCTGTGACACTTTACCTTTAGTGAGTATTTGTGGATAGAACAGATGTGGGAGACCAGTCTGCTGTACAGGTGGGAAGCACTTTCCCCTCCATATTTTATTTAGTTTGCTGCTTTTCAGAGATACAGGGGTGTGCTCTTGGGGCAAATCATCTTTTGAAGGCAGTAAGGGATATTATTGAGGACTTTCAGTGCCCTGGTTCATGTCACTTTATCTTTTTAAATGGGCAAAAACAGGGTGATAGAATTCTGCACTTACATAAACATGTAACCATTTGTGATTTTGATCCCCCCCTTCTCTTTTCCTTTCCCTGGTGTTAGGTCTTTTCTGTTGCACAGTATAAGCTCCTCAACAGGGATTAGGCCTTTTGGTTTTTTGTTTTGTAGGGAGGAAAAAGTAAACACCCTGCACAAATATTTTAATTCTCTGTGACACATTAAACTTGAGGAATTACATTATCCTGGCTGGTTGGTAGCAGCAAGCTGTTTTGCCACCAAATTTATTGAGGTTGAGCAGTCTTCCAGCAGCAAGAGATGAAAGCTCAGTGAGTTTTGTAAGTTCTTCTCTGATGTAGAAGTTTTAAAGGGACCTGTACTTATTTATATAGCTGTTCTGAAAATCTCAGACTAGCTGGTAAGTGCTAAGTGAAGTGTGAAGCAGGCAGTTACATAATATCCACGTTTTACAAATGGGGCTAATCCCAGTTCAGGAAGGCTGGCTGCACTAGACCACGTAGCATCATTAACAGAAGGAGAACTAATGAGTCACAGCCCTGAGTTCCTTGAGCTTATCTCTGTATTATGGGTTTCAGGCACTTCAGTCTGTTTGGTTATAAGAGCAGAGGTTATTAAGTGCCCACTGCTTAAATAATTCCATTAACTCTGTTATCTCTGCTAGTTTTCTCACTGTACTTACGATCTGTGCTTTTACATCAGTGCATATTAACTTGACTTGTACTGGGCCAGATTTCTTTTAAATCAGATTATAAAACTGTGAAATACAAAATTATTATGATCAGGTAATGATATTCAGAATTGAATTGTCCTTAATAAAAAGTGTTCGAATTTGAACTTCTACATTTGTTCAATCCATTTTAAGATCCTGGTCTTTTTAAATAGGCAGGCTTTTATCAGAGAGTTATAGGCAAGGACCTTATGAGTATTGGATCAGCTCAGAACTGAGTACACCAACATGTTGGCTCGTGCTTTTGACTTGGCTCCAGTGAGAAATACTTCATGTTCCACTTCACAGTCTGTGTCTTTGGTCAGCATTGCCCAACTGCTCACCCTTTTCATCAGCATATTGAGCTATTTAAGGGAGCATCTGATTTTGAAATTGGAAAAGAACTGTCTGTGTAAAAATAATTTCATGTCCTTTTCTTTTTAAGGAAGTTGCTATGCAGCACTACTAATGAATAAATAAATTTTATCTTACCTGCATGGTCTCTCAGAAGCCCTATGTAGCAATTAAGATACAGTACAAAACCTCTGTGTTTACCTTTCTTGTTGTTACTTGATTATTCCCAAAACTTCAGTGATAACAGTAATAGAGCACTTCATATGCAAAACCCTTGGGGTAGAGATTTGCAAACTTCTGGTGTTTGTTGCCAAGGTTATTTTTTACAAAGCATTCTCACTCATTGCTGGGAGTACTAGCCCACACCTGAGTCTGTACCAGTCCTTTTCCATTTTGTGCTGTAGGGCAGCTTTCTAACATAATCAGACTTAAACTTTTCATTTGGTTTATTCATATGGCTTCTTGGTGTACCACTTGAAGCCACTTGCCTTTTTTAATATTAACACTTCGTCAGGTAGACTTTATTGAAAGCTTAGGGCTATTACCCATTATTGATCATGTTTATTTAAAATAGATAATGTGACCTGAAACACTTGCAGAGTTTGGTCAAGTTGGCTAAAGAGCATTCTTGTTAGGAGGGGATTTGCACTGCTGTCTGTAGGGAGATGATTGGTATTTTCATGCCAGGGTCATTTCTGGTGGAGGTTGGGTTGTGCCTTGGTGGGGGAGCAGGCTGCAAACTTGGGAAGAAAATCCCACTGTGTTTGCAGGATCAGAGTGGTGGAGTTTGGTACAGACAAATGGAGACCTCTGGGGAACAAGTTTAACAAATACGCTGTAGAAAAATATTCTTGGGGCATCTTGAATGGGAAATGCACAGTGGATAGAAGACCTCCCAAGAGCACCATGGGAGTAGAGACTCCCAAGAGCCATTATTTCCAAAGTAATTTTGTGACTAAGGAGGATGTAATTTCTCTGAGGGTACTTCAACTTGCATCTGAAAAATGACTGTTCTCCTTTCATGCTAGGTATTCCTCAAATATACATTTTTATTTTTTTTAAATGAAACCAGTTAGTAGTAACAATCAGTTACAATATTTGTTGATGCACTTTTTAGCCTTTTTGTACACATTTTACGCTTGCCTCCAATATATTTATTACTTGCATGCAGTGTTTTCTTTGTTTCTGGTTTGGTGCTTAAGCCCTTAGTGTGAGCCCCAGCTTGCTTACGCTTGTGGCATTAACCTTTCTGCAGGGGTTTGTGATGTTTATTTACAAAATTCCAGTTTTCCACTTACAAATAGAATATTATTAAGAGAGTCTTCTTTTTGCCAATTAGGTCAAAGTCCTAAAATTTTAAGACCTAAACCACATGGTTTAGAGCGAACTGATTCACAAACCATAGGTGACTTTACTACAAGAAGAAAGGGTATGTACTTTAGCACCGTATGTATATGGAGCTTTATAAAAATAAGTGAAGCAAAAATTAAGAAAACTGTTTTTTTAGAATAACTTTAACTCTGGCATATTCTTTTCTGTTATAGTCTAAGGTCATGGAGGCATTTTCCGTGCCAAGCAACCAGTTTCCTGTATAAGGAATTAAAGACTTTCTGGCTTGAACAGTGCATGCAAACTTTTCTTTGATATTAACATGGGTGTTCTGATCTCTTAAGCTGTAGCTATCCATATTTTGGATTGACTTTTGTCTGTTGATTTAGAAGCAAGTATATAACAACTTGTAAATTATACATAGTAACTTTTAAGTTACTTGAAATAACTTTTGTTAGGCAATAACCTGAAATCACAGTTCACTTAGGTCTCCTGAAATGAAGCAAAATATTGATCCTCTGATCATATACAAGTACAGACATCTATTTATGCATCTTAATGAGGATTGCAATTAATTTGATGGGCTTTATTGAAGGTGCTCAGTTGGTGCCTTATATAGTTACAAGAAGTAGAGAAGATTATGAACAATGTTAAAAATCTCTCAGAAATATCACTGATAATTACCGCAACTGGATGAAATATTTCTGCTGTTCTTGGTGGGCTTTGGACAAAGTCCTGGCTCTGTCTCTGCTGCCCCAGTACCTTGCCCACTATTTATCCCTGCCAGGTAGTCTCAGACCTTTACAAAGGACTTGAGCCAAGCTGATCAGTTTTTGTGTCAGTCATGCTTTAGTATCATCTTGCCTATGCCACCTTCAGTTCTGTCACTACATACCTGACACTTGATCTTAGTGAACCTGCCAAGAGGCAGAAAACTCATAGTGGGAGGGGGCAGAAGGAGAGAAAGGGCTATTTTTATGATGACATTGGATTTAGTTTTCTAAAAACAGTTTTAGGACAGCAGTTTGATTTTTTTTTTCCACAAGTCTTTCTATACTTTATTATTTTCTAATGTTTAAGAGGGGTGAGACATATAAGCTGGAGGGAGGCATAATGTGTTTCTTGCCAATAGTCTATTTGTGGTTCTGTTCTGAAAATGGAATTTAAAAATGGCACTTTTTTTGAGAACAGTGTTAGCTGTCATGAGTGGCATTGCTCTGCTCGACTGTGGCTGAACACTGAAGTGAGCCAGGCTCGTCCTGCTGTTGGCTCATTTCTCACTTTTGCAGACTTAGTCTTAGCTGCAGATTCTGCCCACACTTGGAGCTGTGAAACCTCACCAGTAAGGGCACATATACACAGCAAGGGCAGAGCTTGCACTATAACAACTGGCCCTGAGCCAAGTAAAGTCCCCAGAGTTGGCTCTGCTGAAATAGCCCATCAGCCCTGTCCTGGGCTTGCCAGCTCAACAAGTCATCACAGCAGAATAAGGACAGAACACAATGCTGCCACTTTCAGAATCTCTTTTCAAAACAGAATTACTACATACAAGTCTATGCTGCAAAATCCTGAAATTGCAGTGGGTTTTTAAAATTTTATATTTTAATTTTTTAATTGATGTTTCTTTTTGTTACCTGGAAAGATTAAAAGCATAAGTTAATATATCATGTCTTTCTGAAGATGGAACAGTGTCTCCTTTTCCTTACTACTATTTACTATTAGAAAGATAGAAGTTTTTTTCTGCATTTAGGCTGTGAAAAGCTTTTAAATTTAATTTTGTTTAGGAATGTTCTGTGCTTTAAGATTGTCTGTTTCTTACATAGCAAAACCAGCTCCACTAGAAATAAAACCTCTGCCTGAATGGGAAGAATTACAAGCCCCAGTTAGATCTCCTATCACCAGAAGCTTTGCACGAGAGTAAGTTTCTTGGCTTTTCCTCATTCAGATTAATCATTTTTGTTGACTAGAGTGTTACTAAATGTGTGTACATCTCTATCATATTTTTAGCTTGTTTTTAGCTTGAAGTTTCCTTTGGAAGTGTGTGTATATGTGTGTGTGTATCTGTGCGTTGAAATAAAGTGTGTCCGTGTGAATTTTTATTTTGTGATATTAAATATAAGGGACTGTGTATAACCGAAAAATGTGACACTCTATTAAACTTGAATGAAAATTTCAGCTCTAATATGCTTATTTTTGTTGTTTACCAGGAGGTTTAAGATATTTGAGATGTATTGTTTGTAAAATAATTCCTGGTAATTAGCTCCTCCAGGTTTCCCGTGTCTCCCAGACCGGATTCAGTTCATAGCACAACTTCCAGCAGTGACTCGCACGACAGTGAAGAGAATTATGTATCCATGAACCCAAATCAGTCCACTGAAGACCCAGTATGTAAAATCTACGTCTTAACTACTCTCTTCCTGTGCAGTCCTTACTTTTAAATCATGCAAACACAGATCCTTCACTCAACATCACTCCCTTTATACTTCTAGATCAGCAGAATGATAAAAAAATCTCCATAGCAAAGCTGTAATTTTGGTAGGATTTCACTGAAGAAGTTAAGAGCATAAAGAGAATGGTTGATGTACATATCTATTATATAAAACAGTTCAAGACATGACTTTTCTTTTTTCCACCTCTTTCCTAGAATCTGTCCCCTCTTTGTAATTGCTTGTCCTTGGGCTATGCACCAGTGCAGTATTACGACATAAAGAGAAATAAACTGTCCTAGGACCTCTGAGACATGCTTAAAAAAATTGTATTAAAAGGACATCTTCCAAGAAATGTAGAAGGAACAGGGGAAAAAAGGATTGATACTTGTTGTATACATTCTATGAAAACCGAACCATGGGTATTTTATCAAGCTTCTTTCAAAGAAGAGGATAGAAGGAGTCTTTGTGTATTGAGTGTCCTATTTTTTCTCTCCTTTGGGGGAGAATTTTCTCAGATAATGGAGCTTCAGATACTCAGCATGGAGTGCAGCTAGTTAGGAAAAGTTAATGATGCACACTGTGTTTTTTCTTTGGTGAGGAGAAGGAGAGGGAGAAAAACAAGACCCCATTGAAGTAGTTTTAAGGAAGACAGTAGCAGTAGACTTAGGCCTAAACTAAAATGTGGTTTAGAATATGCATAAAACACTGGAGGAAAACCTGTATCTTGAGCTCAGCTTTTTGTCCAGTATAGCATCACAGAATGGTTTGGGTTGGAAGGGACCTTAAAGATCATCTTGTTCCAACCTCCCATGCCGTGGGCAGGGACACCTTCCACTAGACTGGGTTGTTCAAAGCCCCATCCAGCATGTTCGGTGCATTCACATGTTGGGGTTCTCAGTAGGGAATACAGCAGCATTTTTCATCTTTCAATCATTTATGTAAGGTCTTCTTTGGGGAGGCCCTGTCTAGCACCTTTTTTGTTCTGTTTGTGTGTCTGCCTTCTTATATGACATGTGCTGGCCTACCTCACTACCCCTGGACTCCCCTCTCACAATGCTGTTCGCTTCCCTGTCCCCTGCTGCTCTGGATTCCCTCCCAGCCTCCTCCAGTGTCCCTGCCCCCCAGCTCACCAGTGCTGCCTCTGGATGCTGCGTCCCAGGTCCCCCTCATGCCGTTCCCCATGGGAGCTCTGGTGGGGTGCAGAGCTCGTGGAGCGCCCTGAGCTGTGCCTTGTGCCGTGCCTGACAGTGCAGCTGCTCTTCCCAGGGGAAAGGCACCGAGCATGGGGGAGCTGCTGATGTTAAATCTTAGCCCCTCTCTTGCAAGGGCCATTGGTAAGTAATGGGTGATGTCCCGTTCCACAGATGCAAGAAACACCCCATTTTACACCAGGGATTAGCCCCACCCGTGCCCATGGTTCTCCCTGCACAGTTCAACCCATGGGTTTCTGTTGATTCTTACGGCTGTTCCAGGGGCTTAACTTCAATGCCAAGTACAATTAATGGCACAATTAATGCCCCAGCTCATTAATATCTTCTGTTTGCTTGCACTGGTCCTTCTTTAAGGTTGTTCTACAGATTTCCTTTTGGTTTTATTTGCATGTATTTAAAGTTTCTGTTTCCTAATGCAATTGTTCTGCCTGCCTAGTTTGTTTGAAATAACAGATTATTTTTGTTTATAGAGTAACAGCTTTTTAAATTTATGCTGGAAACATTGATACAGAGTCTGGTTTTTGTGTGTTTAATACGCAGAAATTTGTTCAGAGAATTTGAGCAACAAAAATGAACTTCGTATCAGTTGTTTGTGTTTGTCCTTGTTATCACTTCATATTAACTGAGTTGAACAATACAGATATAATGGATAACTTCAATTTAAAAAGCCCAACCCACTGAGCTTTAACCCACAAAATATTTTATTTCCTAAAAAACCAGAACATTTCCAGATATCTCACGGCCTTTATTTTAAAATCTGACAATTAAATAGACTTTCTGAGAACTTTCATTTGTTCCAACTCTATCTTAGCAAGGAGTCCGTATTTCTTAATCTTTTTCTGTCATCAGCTATGAAGCATCTTGTTTGGATTTGTCATACTTCTGTTTTATTTAATAAAATCAGCAATATTCTGCTTTTTCTTTCAAGTTGCTCTCAGCCTTACCCTTCTGTCTTTCCTTCTGCCTTCCTCTTCATTTTTTGCTGACTGCTGCCCTCTGTCTTCCTGTTTTTTCTTTATCTTTTAGAGAAGAGTCCTTCTATTGTACTGTTCCTATAACACCTGTTAAGAGGGAGGGATCAGGCTGGGAGAGGACAGAGGAGGTGAGGTTGTAAAAGTCTGGGCTAATTGAAATTTAGGTATATACAATGCAACTTCAGGCAACCCCACACTTATTTTCCAAAGTTTTAATATTTTGATCTTGTCAATTGAACAATACTCTGATTTTCAGCTTAATCATGATGACTTTTGAATGAAATGTAGACATTTCATTTGAAGCTTTGCCAGTACTGTAAAGCTGAAATTATTGTAGATATTTAATAACAGTTCAAGGAAGTAAAAAAGTTTGTGCTTAAGTAATGCTAAATTTGAGATATAACAACTACATTTAAAGAGAGCAAAACACGCTCTGTTCTTATTTCATGATATGAAGGGGACATTAAGTGGAAGGCACAGATGGGTTTGGTGGCAACCTTAAATTTGGGGGGGTGGTTTTTGGGTTTTTTCTTCCCACTGGCTTTTGACTCTGTCCCAGTTTTAGGGGACAGAGGATGTATCCCCTTGCCATACAGGGTCCATGAAATTTGCATGATTTAAGTGATTGCGAGAGTCTCAGTCATTTCCTTAACATTTTACATTTTGGCAGTTTATAGTAAGTATATTTGATAAGGTGGACCACTAGTTGTACATTTGTAGCTGAGGTTGTTTATATTATGATTTCAGAATTTGTTTGGAAGCAACAGCCTTGATGGAGGAAGCAGCCCTATGGTAAAACCTAAAGGAGATAAACAAGTGGAATATTTAGATCTGGACCTAGATTCGGGAAAGTCTACCCCACCTCGTAAGGTAAGCAGATGTTCAGCTCTTGCAGTTCTGCCATCAGGAGCTTAAAATTGCCTTCAGCAAGATCATCTTAATGGTCATTTCTCAAATGGGTGTTGGACCTTTCAGAGAAACCTGTGCTTGTTCTGTATCTGTTTGGGACATCTACTTGCTTTTTTGTTCTTAGTTTTTTGAACTTGTTTCTCACTGTTCCCAGAAAAAGAGCAGTGGCTCGGGCAGCAGCATGGCAGACGAGAGGGTTGATTACGTTGTGGTGGACCAGCAGAAAACGCTGGCCTTGAAGAGCACGCGGGAGGCGTGGACTGATGGCAGACAGTCTACGGAGTCCGAGACGCCCACGAAAAGCGTGAAGTGAAAACGCTGCCTTGTCTTCAAAGAACAGAAATAAGTGAATTTTGAAGAATCACAGAACCACAATGGCGGTGTTGTTCGGCTGTACAGTACCTGATTCCCCAGGGTGGGAATCAGTTCTTCACTGAAAAAGATGTAAGCCAAAGGACACTTTGAATATATCAAAGGAACTTTAAGATCATGAATTGGCTCTGTGGTGTCTGGAAAAATCACAGCCTGTAAATAACATGTAAAATAATATCACTCAGCTTTCAGAAAACCTTTTGTTCTGTAGTTAACACATTTGTAGTATTACTATGTTTATGCACTTTTTAAGTTACAATGTTGGTTCAGGTATTCCCAGTTAGTGTACCTTAATGCCTAATTCATCTGGAGAATTCTTTTTTCCTTACACTACTATTCCTTACAATGTTAGGTTAATTAAGCTACATGTAGATACGGAAATTAATATTTGAACTTCATTTTAACAACTCAAAATTGATTTTGCAGAAATACTTTCACAATTGAATAATCTACTTGAAATGCCAAGAGATGACCGTTAGTTACATACTTGTTTATATTTAATACACACAAGGTTATTTGGAAGCCTACAGGTTACCTTCCTAACAAAAAAATTGCTGTGAGTTAATAATAATGAACTGTACTGGGTTTAGACCTAAAATCCTGGCTTATATGTTAGTTGTGAGTGGTGGAACTTCTATTGTATTTTATTAATGACAGTGTTCTGTGTTCAATGGGTGAAGATTCTGCAGGGTGGGATCTTACACTTTCAAAGACTGAATAATTAAATGTCAAGTAAGCCTGCAAACCACTGATGGCATGCAGTAATATTGTGATCTCACATTTAAGAAGAAATAACCTTTATATTATTTACAGAAGGTAGAGTATATAAATCAGGTACGTACCAAGCACTGTTGTGCAAATACACTGATCAGGTTTAGACAATGAGCTTTAGTTTTGTACTGTTTAGAAGTTCTAATGTCAGTTTTCAGTTCAACATTAATGGGACAGTTTGACATTCACTTTTTGTAGTACTAGCAAAATACTGTGATTTTGAATTAGACATTAATTCAAATGGAAATACTATGTTTTGACACCATAGTGCCCGTCTTATGAGCTCTAATTTACTTTAATCTCCTGCTTGGCCTTATATTTAAATTCCTATGCAACTGATATTTTATATCTCTGTTTTTAAAAATTAGATCATATGCCTCAATGATCCCCTTGTAAACCAATTGTTGCTCCTTCCTGGTACAGGATTTTAAGCTCTGTATACTGTGATCCTTTATTTTACTATGCCAGTTCCAAATAATAATCTGCCTTGGTTTAGGAACATTTTTTGTTATTTGGAAGAAGATAGCATTCTTTAAATACGTGAATGAGTTAGGTCTAGATAGAAAACTTACTAACACTTTTATTTTATACAAACACCCTCAAGTAAGTGGTTGGTTTCATTTTCCTGCCCAACTGTTTTATTTTGTCCAGATCATTTAAAAGTTGAGCATATAGCTGCATTGTTTTCTGGCATGTTGGCCTTTGTACTGTGCCTAATCTACCATTGGTTGTTTCTCTCCCCTCACAGCCACAATCTACAGTATGTAAATTATCTTATTCTTAACCAAGGTTTTTTTAAAATTAGTAATATTATGATGCTTTGAATGTTCATTTTAAAAAAGGAAACTAAACACAATGCATTTTGAGGTGAATTTTAAATAAATCAAGTTGTTCAGTTTTGATGTGTAAACTCTGTCCTGTGAAGCAGCAAATGGATGTCAGTGTGTTTGGGAAGGTGCCTGGATGCTAACCACACTTTGTCAGAATTGTAGATTACCTCCTAGTACCTCTCAAAAAACAAATGTACAGCCAGAACAATTTTCAACATGAATCTCTGATTTAAAACCCTGCACCAAAAAGCCAAATAATGTGAATTCCCAGTCTTCTGGGAGCCGGGAGCAGTGATGTGCCTGAAAGAATCAGTCTCCTAGGCTAGCGTCTCTTGCTGAGCTAGTGATAGAAGGTGAGTTTTCTCTAAGTTTGCTGATATCAGTCCTTGGTCTACAGATTACACTTACTCTTTCTTCATTTAAAATTTGGCAGGATTCACAACATAATTGGTACTATGATTGAGAATCCACTCTTTATTTCTAGGCTTCTTCCCTTTCTTTTGTTAAGGAAAACAGGAGTTTCCACACTATACAGACAGTGTAACATTTTCTAAATAGCCATCTATAATTCCTCTTTAATTAGATTTCTAAGCAGTTTTCTCCCGCATATTCCAGTAATACATTTTCCGTACTTACATGCTGTCCACAGTATGTTCAGAATCAGAGGCATGATACTAACTTTTGATGAGACATCTCATTTTCACCGGTGAAGCTGCAGGGGCTTCACTGTGCAGATCTGTCTGAGCTCATGGATGGTCTAAGGATGTGAATATAAAATTGAAAATATGACTTCTAAAGTTGTAGGTGGTAGAAAGCAAGTGAAACTGATATTAGCCCTGTGTCACTTCCAGTTACTAGCTTTGTTGAGGACACTCTAGTTGGAGGGAAGCTGGTGGAAACTCCAGTAGATACTGGTGCAGAAGTCATTTGTTAGTGTTGCTTGTCAAGTGTTCTTTTTTCAAATAGGTAAGTTTTTTCTTGTTTCACTCAAACTATATGTTACCAGTTGCAGAGACAGTTTTCATTGCTGTATGTGCCATTATAAATTGCAAATATGTATATGCAGTATGTCTTTTACAAATACACAACATCTTGCTCTTAAAAATCAAAAGAACACTTGGTGCCTTGTGCACTAAGATTGGCTTAAGAGGTGATTTGGGGTGAATGAAGCAATCTTCATGGTGTGATCAGAACATTTCATTATCTGGTAAGTACCAATGGCCACACTTTTACACACTGTGACATAACCACTATTACCTCATGAAGAGCAGGTGCAAACGCAGCTGCTCTATTCCACTAAAACTTTGTAATGTGACATTGAAAAAGGTGAAAATGTGATCATTAGTCCTTTTTCTTTACTGAGATTTTTATTCATGTAAAAAAAATAACAATCCGTTCATGTATGACAGTTGTGACATAGTGCCACACTTAGGGAGTACAGACAAATTACAGTATGGCTGTTTTGATTAAGTAATTTAGAATTCATTGCTCCTTGTAGCTAATTAGGGAGTGATGGGCACCTGTGTAGCTTTCACAGTCCAGTAAGAGCCTAGAAAGACTTTTATCACAGTGAAATTTAAGTTTAGCTATTACTGCAGCAGTAAATTCTTTTATGTGTATGTATGTGTGTATGTATGTAGTAGTCTTGCAAAAGTACTTTGGAAACTTAGCAGCCCTGGACAGAATTTCCATTCCCTCCTTAGCTATAGATGTTTGTGTCATGAAAAGTGAATGGATGTTTATTTGCTCAAGGAGAAAGTACTGCCGTACAATATCAGTGTGTGATTTGGACAGCAATGGTGTCACTTCATCTATTGAAATAGTTCACACCTGTAGCTCTTAAGAAGCTCAGCACTATCCACAGATGAACTTAAATTTGGAGATTATCCTTCATATTTCCTACATCTGCTCTCAGTCTCTGTATTGCACCAAACTGTTTCTTAAAGGTTCATTTCTTGTCATTTGTTTTATAACTTGGGGTACTAATACGGCCCGTGACCACAAAAAAAAGGTGCTTGTCTAGCAATTAGTGTAATAAGTGTTCCACAAAAACATTGTGTTGATTGAGTGTAGATGAACCAAATACCAAGCAATGAGGTTTCTGGCTTTTTGCCTTAACTGAACAAATATTTGGAGTTCAGCTCCGACAAGGTGCAGAGTGGGATAAAAAGAAAAGGTGTTGAGAGGGTTATGAACAATGTCTTTGACATTTTAAGTTTTCCAGTATATGTTTATGGTTCAGCAGCCCTGATGTTAATTTTCAGTACCAAAAGTGGGAGGAGAGCAGGTATTGGATGCATGACCAGTTGAAAGGTTTTTGCCACCTTGTCGTTAGGTAAACAGAGCTAGACTGTTCTGGTGCCAGTGGTTTCCTTTCTAGATGGTCTTTAAAAGAAAATTTCCACATTTTATTTGAAAGGGATGACCTATGTTTGCTTCAGCTTTTTTATAAGAAGCAGGTTAGCTGAAGTGTACAGTTGTGTAATCTGCTGTGCACATACACAAAACATTTAACTTTTATTATGCTAAAACAGAATAGGAAGAAACCGGTAGAACATAAAACACCAAGTTGGTAAAATGGAGACTCTCAAAGTTTTCCTGCAGTTATAAAGCCAGCACTTGCAGTAATCATCATGATTCGCTCTTGAAAATTCTCCCAGGATCTCTCATCATTGCCAAGCCTTTTCCTGGTAAGTTATGTCTGCAGTGTAATGAAAAGAAAATGTGCACCACATTTATTTTCAGAAAGACCAATCCTAGTAAGATTTTAATAAATGCTGTTTGAGGTCCTGGGTTTAGTGTGTGTCCATGGGGGCGTGCACAAGGTACCCAGGCAGCTTGACTGTTTTAATCAGAAGGCCAAAAGAGGAGGAAAATAGAAATATGCCTTATTTTCCCTGAATTCCTACCAGACTTCAAAATATGTAACTTTTCATAATTCTATGCACTTTTCAGGGAACATACTTTAGAGGAAGGAACCGCTACTTGCTTCTGGGCACTTGTGCTGGTTTTTGCACACTTGTAAACTATGCAGACTAGCTGAAATGTTTAGGGTTTTTTTCTTTCCATTACATGTTAGGGGTGAAGGATGCAGGCCTGGGAGTTTTGGAGATGCCTCAGACTGGCCTGCTGGTGTATCTCAATTAGAGTCTGGAGTTAATTGTGTCAAAGCAGTGATTCAGCCTTCTGCTGAGGTGATCTTCATAGTAATACCTATAAATCATGGTGTGCATATTTAATTATTTTTTAAAAATTGGTTATATTTGAAACCCAAATGTTGGAAACAAATGGTGTTTAGAGTTAAGCTCCCTAATCTCCAGTTAGGCATAGAGGAGTATTTGAAAAGGCATTATGTGTAACAGGGTTCAAATTCCCCAGGCACACAAACCCATTTAAGATCTTCTGAAGAGCAGAATTTAGTATTCAAGGCACCACTGTCCTCTTTAAGTAAGTGAAAGTTCCAAGAACTCTTTCAAAATCTAATTTCTACTCAATTATGTAAATATAAGTTTAGGAACCAAGTTCTAAAAATACTCCTTATATTTTAACTATATTTTTTCCCTCATAAATTAAAGAAGTTATGATCCTCAAGATATTTTTGCCTTTTGCTCTACTCACTGACAGCCCAATATGAGGAAGCACAAAATAGACTTGGCCCTTGAACGTTTTAAAAAGAAGAAGAAAGGAAAGGAAACACCCAGGACCAGGATTTAGCCTCTGATCCCCTCATGCACCATGGGGTGCAGCTGCCCACAATTCCAGTGTTTGGCTTTGAAGCTGGAACACAAATCCTGTGGCCAGTACCAGGGAAGCACCAACAAGCTCTGAAAAAGTGTTTGCTTAAAAACAATATCAAGGGTTGAAGCAAAAATTTAGTTTTGGAGAGGGTTGGTGGGTTTGTTTCCTCTGGGTAAAAGGAGTAAGATAAAATTTAGGATGGTAATGCAAGTATACCCAGTACTCCCCTTTATGAGCTGTGCTGCATCTCACTGTGAATTCTTTTATTCACCGCCAGTTTTTTGTAATGGTATCGGTGGATTGTATTTTTTGTAGAGCATTTGGTGTACCAGAAGGGTCATCTTTAAAGTCTGGGATCAAGAATCAGAAAATGTTGCCTCCCACCAACATTTTAAGTTTAGGGATAAATTTCCAATGGATAGTTCTAAGATCTTGAGATTTTTCTTTAGTAGGTGCATTGTGTATAAGGATGGAAACTTGAAATTAAGCAAGCAGTTATTGTTCTGTAAATGGAATGTTATTCTGCTTTAAAAAAAACCCAAACAAAACCAAAAAAATTAAAATTATTTAAAAATATCTGTTCTGTGCACACAATGTCAGACTTTTCTCTTAGTAGTTATCACTTCTCATCATAACGATATGAATAAATGCTGTTACATTTTCACCAGGACACTTAGTTCTTTGGTGAAGTCTTACTTTGATTTCCTGTGTCTT
>WEIT01031895.1:39041-49648 GCA_013389985.1 Dryoscopus gambensis
GGGTCCCATCCCTCCGCGCCCTCTCCCCCCTGCGTAGGGGGCCCAGGAGTCGCGCTCTTTCTGCCGCCGGGACACGGGGAAGGAGGCGCTGCGGCCGGGTCACGCTGCGTATGTTTTTTCCAAACGGGGCGGCGGGAGCCCCCCGCGCTCCCGCAGGCTTGCCCTCCGCTCCTGCCTCCCTGAGACCCTGCCCTTCCTGCTCCAGCGGCGAGCCAGCCCGGCGTCTAAAAAGCACGAGCGATGTTTGTCTGCTGAAGTGCTCCAAAACTTTTTTCTTTTTTTTTTCTTTTTTTTTTTTTTTTGGGGGGGGCGGCAGAGGGGGTAAGCGGTGTTGGGGGGAGCGGAAGACGGTGTAAGCGGTGTTGGAGGGGTTGTTTTGGCAACAGGTGCGTATGTTCCAGAAATTTGAAGGATTTGGAAGTGATTGCCTGGAGATGCTAATTCTATCGTAGCATTGTTTCTTTAATGATAGCAGGAAACTGGTCGGTCCTGCTTTGAGCGCTGGGTGTTTTGTACTCTGAGTCACGCTGGGCTGTCCAACCTACTTGATCTAAATAAATTTGCAAATGCCATGTTTTTCGGATGAACAAGTAGCCAAAGCACTGTGGGAAATAATTCTTGCTCGAACCTGCAGAAATAGGGCAATTCCGGACTGGAGTTTAGCGTATGGAGGCTGAGAAATGCGTGCTCTCCAGGCGCCCATGTGCGAGGGCTCTCTGTGCTGCCAAGTCAGTTCCTTTTTTTACCTTGGGAAGGGATTTCGTGGCAGAGAGTGAAGTTGGAGGTGGAATGCCTTCTTGATAGTCGTGAACATCTGAAAGACTGCTTTCCCTGGTCTCCAGCTAAATTGCAGGGTTTTGTCATCTGTGCAGCAGATGATGAGCTCGGATGGCTGTGCTGCTCCGCTGCTGTGCTTTCCAGGTTTGGCGTTGTGAGAGAAAGGGGAATTTTGAACAGAAGTTCCAGTGGTCCTCTGCTTGTGCTCACTGGGTGTTGGCTCAGTCCAGTGAGGGATGAGTAAGAGGATTTGGTTATGACTTCAGAAGAGCTTTAGCCATAACTTCTTATGCTCAATTCTTTATATTTTGACTAGTGTATGAAGCATTTGTGTTAGGATTTTTTTGTTTCCACATGCCTCACCTGCCAGAGGTTTTTGAGGAAATACCCACCAACAAACATCCCATTTCTTGCCAGCCTTTGTTTCATTTGTTTCTTACTTTTCCTGTTTCTTTGTTTTGTATTGGCCAGTAAAGATTGAATTTAGCTCCATTCATACTTGGCTCAGTTAAACAGATGGATAATAAACACTTGAAAGCATCTCATTTGTTTCATTTTCTCACCCTTTCAAGAGTTATTTTGTAATATGCTACCTTAGCATTGTTTCTGAGGGAAGGATCATCTCACTGCTTTTAGTTTTAACAGCAGAAGATGAAAATACATATGGGAGATGGTGTGGAAAGAGTTAACCTAATGAGAGATGAGACAAGGATAAAAAAGCCCTGATCTGAAAGAGTAATTGAAGGCAGTATGTTAGGGATTTGGCAGGACGGGAAAGAGGGAGGACTGCCCTCTCCCAGCCAACTGGTTTTTCTGTTGTTGCTGGTACCATGGGTGATAAACATTATTTGATTTAGTAAACTACATAGGGGAAAAATGTGGTTTCCTAAATTCCTCCTCAGCTTTCAGGACAGAATGCAGTCCTTGTTTAGATTTGTTCCTTTGATACAGAATGATGAGGGATCAGGGCAATCTGGCAAAACCCTTGAAATTACCCTCGCTTCAGACCTGGAGCTGATGCTCTTAGAGTCCGCCCAGAGCCAGCTCCAGGAGGGGTTGGCTCAGCACCCTAGAAGTGGCATGCTGAGCTCCTGGACCACAGCTGTCTCCCTCATTCACGTTGATGGGATGCTTTAATGATGGAGCTAAATCGGATTACAGAGACCCGGCTCTGTCCCTCACCCTGTGGCAGGGATCTTTGATCTGTCTCCAGGTAATTGTATAGGAAATAAAAGACAGCTGACTACTATCTATCCACATCAGGTGCCACAGCCAGCTTTTGCTGCTTTGATACTATGTGAAACAAACTTATTCTCCTTCACATGGGTATCTTCACTTTTTCAGAAATTTTTCTTTTTAATTCCTTTTCATCTCAGGGGTCTTTTGATGATGCATCTCTGGCGAAACAAAAAGAAATCCAGGAAACAGATCCTACATATGAAGAGAAAATGGTATGTAATATTTGGGACTATGTACAGCTATTCAGTACTTATGCACTTACTTAAAATAGATTTACATTTTCTGTTTGCTTGTTTGAAATATCTTAATTGGATTTATAAAGCTTTGTCTAGGTGTTAAAAAATATTTAAGTAACTTGAAACAAAAGAAGTCCAGAAAAATGCTCCTTGGACTCTTCTCCTTTCCAGCATTTCAAAGTTACCTGTAGAGCAGTCCATCCTGTAGGCAAAGGGGATTATAAAGAGTTGAGCGTTCAGCTTCTCAGTCAGTAATGGAAATCTCTTTGTGAAGCTTTAATTAGAGACCTCAGGTTTTTGAAGATGGGTGGTGATTCTGTGCTTCACCGATTAGAAAGGAGAAAATTTGCTATTTTCCTTATTTTTTTATTATATAGGGTCTTTTTGGTTTTTATAATGTAAGAGATGGAGTTGCCCATTCCTCACCATCTCATCACAGTTTTCTTTCTCTGTTCCTCCCTGTTTGCCTTTCTTCCTCTTTTTAATTCCAGTGTCTGTGACTCCATGTGGAATTTCTTCATAGGAAAGTGAAACTGATTCTTATAATTCACTGCTTCCTGTGTTATTTCTTCTTGCCACTGAAAATAACCCAGTCATCTTCTGCATATTTCTTTGTGCTACTTTCTGGCACACTGAAGGAAGTGAACTTGGAATTGTCTATTTAAGTCTCTAGACAGACACAATAACAAGGGCAATTGTGTTTTAGAGAAGCACTGAAAAAGAAAATGGGAAAAGTGTCTCTGTTGGTAGAAGGATAGCTCAGGGTTGCACAGTACAGCCTGTTATTTTCTGTGTCCTGTCTAAAAGACACAGATAATATTTGTTAGTCCTTTAAAAGAACATCCTTAAGTGCAGTTAAAGCAAGTGTGGGGATGTGTGTGCAGGGTCAAAACTTGCAGAAGATTCCTCACTAAAATTTTAGAATGAGGAACCTTCTGCAATGCAGTTTGCATCTCTTCTCTTTTGTACAGCCAGTAAAAAAAACCCTTAAAAATAAGGGTGAGCAATATGGATAGTAGTGAGATCTTACCTAGCTAAAGCTCAGAAACTCTTACAAAATAAACAAACAAAACCTATGAAGAATAGACAGGAAAACTTAAATTTAGTGGATGTGGATTGTAGCTGTGTCATTCAAGCTTAAAATACCCTTAGAGTGAGTCTGAGTCCTTTGTGGTACCTCTTTTGTGGTGTCTTTATTCTCCAACACTTTTGTCTTCCTGTCTCTTCCATAGTGCGAGATCTGCTTGTTCTAAGGAGGAGAACACAGAGCTGCCATTGCTCTTGCAGAAGTCTGGAACATATGTTCCTTTTTACTAAGAAAACTGACTTCCTGTAGCTGTGCTGCAAGTTGCTAAATACCAGGTTATGCTGTGGCAGCTGGCAGAATGTCAGAGTGGTTACTGTTAGCCTTGGAGCTGTTTTTCGCTTGTTTGTCTGTTCAAAGTTTTGGTGTGGCCTTGGCAAGGTGTACTGATTCCAAATGGAACCTGTCTCAAAGAAGCTGAACCTTTCAGATACTAATATTGTCTGCTGTAATCTTTCTTGTGCAGCAGAAACAGCAACTCCTATCAAAGGGGGCAGCCTGATGGGTTAGGCTGAGCATATCTGAGGTCTCTGCTACTGAAATAGATGTTCTGGCTTGTGGCTCTGAGCTGCTCTGCCCTCACTGCCCCCTTTGATGCCAGCTCTGTGGCTTATCTGACGGCCCAGGGAGGTTCTGTATCTCGCTGAGCAGGCAGGTCACCAGTGCAGCAGAGAGCAGTCGTTGCCAGTTTGCTGAGAGATGAATGACTACAATGAAGAATCTCTTGTGTGTGATGGGTGGGGGAAAATTTCTGGGAGTCGGACTATCACTTTTGATAGGAGAAACTTCTTAAGGAGGCTCTGGCCTTATCTAGTGAGATTTGTGCCAAAGTCAGATTTCAGTCTTGGCACAGATCTGTCTTGCAGCTTTGATCTTGCTGTGTAGCAAAAATGAGCCTTGGCCCCAAAAAAGAGTATTGAATCTGTCAGCAGCAGGTATATTGATGTTAATCATCTCTTCTTTAGTGTTGTAGTAATGTGTATAAAGTAATGTGAATCTATATTTAAAAAGTATTTGTTTGCTTTTTCTTTTGAATGAATACATACTGGAATGTCTCACACTTGTTCCATATAATTTTCTCTTGTCACCAGCAAACAGACAGAGCAAACAGATTTGAGTATCTGTTGAAGCAGACTGAGCTCTTTGCTCATTTCATTCAGCCTGCTGCTCAGAAAACTCCAACTTCACCTTTAAAAATGAAACCTGGACGTCCACGAATAAAGAAGGACGAGAAACAGAATTTACTGTCAGCTGGAGAGTGAGTGACGACACATACGCCAACATCTACTATAATTAAGATTTCACTGTACTTTAAAAGTGGAAGTTAAACTTGCTAAGTTTTTGTCCTGTGTCAGTGTGTGTGCCTTTTTTTCAACTGCCCACCTGTAAGTTGAGGGTTGCTTAAGAATTCAAGGAGTTACGAGAGATTTGTGTTGATGCTAAAGCTTTCCAGCATGATGAAAAGCAGGGTCAGAAAAGTAAAGCAGTTGTGGCTCTAAATTTTAAGAGCTCATGGAGAGCATCAATATGCAACACCTTGCAAGCAGCTTGAAAATTTTAAGTCTAGAAATTTGGACTTCCTTCATTGCAGCATGTATGGCTGCAGTGTTTGGCAGGTGCAGCAGAACTTAAATGAAGTGTTGTTCCCTGTCTTGTAGTTAAAGGCCAGTACTGATGCACACATTGATCCCTTTCGCTGAACATGAATTCTAATGAAGAATCTTGCCAGAAATTTCTTTGGGTGTTCGCATTCTTGCATTCTGTATTGCAATATATCCATTAATATATGTATCCATTAATATACATTAGATTTGATTTTGCAGCAACTTGATTTCTTTTCAGTTTATCCAGAAACTTACTACTTTCTTGGACTTTTCCAGCTATCGGCACCGTAGAACAGAGCAGGAAGAGGACGAGGAGCTGTTGACAGAAAGCTCCAAGACAACGAATGTCTGCACTCGATTTGAAGAATCTCCATCATGTGTGTTTCCTTCTTTTTTTTTTTNTTTCTTCAAAATGTTTCAAATGAACTTGATTTTCATCCTCCCTAAGGATGATGAAATAATTTGGCGGGACAGGAAAGGAGGGGAAAAACATCCAGCACCGATCTAATGGTACAAAATGTATTATTGAGGAACTGCTTATTTTCAGTCAGGCTGGAGAGATGGTCCAGTGAGTCTTGTCCCTTAGAAATCCAGTTGCTATATTTCAGTTAATAGGAAAGAGTTTTAAGTCTGTCATCCTATCAATTTTACATATGTAACCTATATTCCGATATTATTTAAAGCACATAACAGCTTCCAGTTCATTTAATGGAATTCAGTATTCTGTTCTAATGCTTGACTGTGTTCTGATTTGGACAGTGGTGATAGAGTTAGGATTTCCATGTGCTTTGGGTTCTTGCAGAAAACAAAGCTGTTGCAGCAGCTTGCAGAAACAAAATTAACATGTTGCTGCCTCCACTCTACATTGTCCTTGAATTTATTACATGAATTTATTACTTGATTTTGTTCCGTAGCTTTGCTAATCACTGTCAATTAGCAGCCAGCAGGTGGTGAAATTCTTTCCTAGTTTTGGTATATCTTTTAATCTATTCTTTGATGTCTTTTAGATGTGAAATGGGGAAAGCTTCGTGATTACCAGATCCGAGGTCTGAACTGGCTCATTTCTCTTTATGAAAATGGCATCAATGGCATCCTGGCAGATGAAATGGTATGCATAGAGCCTGTGTTTAGGATCACTTGAGAACACATCCAGTATAATGCCATTTTAGTCCAGCTGTGTGTGTATATATGGGAGTTTTAATAACAAAAAATGCAATATATAATTTGCCAAATCTTATTTTTCTCATGTGTTTAAAGTCACTAATTTTAAAAGTGTCAAAGGTATCTTACTTCTAATAAATTGCGCAGGCAGGTTTCAAGAATAGACATATGGAAAAGGAATCTGTCAACCTTTAGGAACATGAAGTTGGTGAAGGGGGGTTGTTCCACAAAATGACATGTCCTCTGTTTTCTTTCTCTCAAAATTGCAGGTGTTTTGTTGCAGGTATTCTCAACCTGCCCTTGTTAGATGTGATACATGTAGATACCAGGAGATCAGTCCATTTAGGACACTCATCTCCAAAGAGCAGCTACAGCAGTGGGAATTTTCTGGGAAAAATGGTCCACAGCTAGTGAGCTGTGTTAAAATTTCTCGTACACCATGACCATGGGCATTTCAGTTGGCACTGGCCATAGTAGCTTTTGCTTCTGATTTTAATCTTTTCCCCCAAAAGACAAGGGATGAATGCAGAAGAAATTGTAGTCGTTTAACAGGCAGATATTTTTGTCCCCTTAATAATTTTAGATGTATCTCTTTTTCATAAGGAGTAGAAAAGAAGAAACAAAACTCTAAAATCTAATTATTTTCAGTGTATTGCATTTCCCATATCTTGTAATTTCTGTGTAATAAAACTTCAAGATAAGTTAGAGACAAATGAGTTTAAATTACTGTTTAATAACATGCTTCACTTTTAAATACATCAAGGATTTTCTTAAACATACATGCTTATGAATAGAGGAATTTTTTTGGTCTAAGTGGAGCAGGCTTGTTTTAACGACAACACCTGGGAAGCTTTATGAGTCCTTGGATTTGTGGTATTCCAAAATCCATCTTGCGTTGAAGAGATTAAATATTATTATTACCTTTTTTGGTTTATTCTTAGATATTAATCCTTTTGAAGTTATTAATGCTTTTCACACAGCTTATAAACACCTTTCCATATCTTGTACCAGGTGGATTTTGGTTATTTTGAAGACAAAGACTTGAATTTTAGAACCAAAAATTACTTGTGCTGATGGTGTTTGGGGTTTCTAATTCCTGTGCATTTGAATTGTAATATTTTTGAATTATTTAAATTATAGGAATTATCTGATTTTTCAGATCTTCCTCAGTTTTGTTTTAGTTAACATTATGTGTTGAAGATACCATGTTTTACCAGAAGCTCAGTATTTGTTTTCTTCTTTGACATATGCAGTTTTTTACACTTGTTTGGTTCTCTCCTCACAGGAACTGATGTAATTTCTGGCCTGTGGAAGCCTCCTTTTAAAAATTAATTAAGAACTTATTTACTATCATAAAGCATTAATAATATAAGATTGATAATATCTATTATGGTGACAGTGTTATTAATATTAATGCTTAATTAATTGAATAAATTAAAAATTCCTAAGGGTTCTTGAATTATTTACTTTACTTCAAGTTTACGAGAACACCTCAATCCAGTTGGTAAAGTTTGACCTCTAAATAACCTGAGTACACCATAGGCTACAAAATAAGGTTTTAGGAAATAATGCTTCCTTGTACTTTTAACAAGGTATCTTACTTAAAAGGTAAAGCAAATTCTTACTTCATAATCCAAGGTTTGAAAATGTTACTCTTGCTACTTTGTTGTAATGAAATGTGGGAAGCCATGCAAGCCTTTCCTAACCAAGCCTTTGATAACTTTTTGTATCTCCCTCATTTGTTCAGGCTGCTGTGCCTTACATGCTGTACTCAGAGCTCACTCTTGGGTTTTCTTAAAGGTATTTTCTGAGAGGTTTTCTTTTTTCCAACACATTAATGTGTCTTACAGGGTCTTGGGAAGACACTGCAAACAATTTCNATTCATAATTTCTTGTCAAAAATTTGCTGTCTCCTTTTATGAAGGCAGGACACTGTGTAGACCAACAAAACCCCATGAAACTTAAAATAGGAAAAATGTACCAGTGCTACCGTGTTCTTTTTGCTTTAAATTTGACAAAGCCTCAGTAACTAGCTGTCACTTTGTTATCTAGGCTGCCTTTGTGAGAGATGTGTTGTTGCCTGGAGAATGGGATGTCTGTGTAACATCATATGAAATGCTTATCAAAGAGAAGTCAGTATTCAAAAAGTTCAACTGGAGATACCTTGTTATAGATGAAGCCCACAGGATTAAAAATGAAAAATCAAAGGTAATTATTTTACACTGAAAAAGAGATTTGCGTGGGTTATTAGATGGTGGTGTGGGGACTAGTAATGTTCTTATATTTGCTCATGTCTCAATGTCCTTCAGTTATCAGAAATTGTGAGGGAATTCAAGACTACCAACCGGCTGCTATTAACTGGAACTCCACTTCAGAACAACTTACATGAACTCTGGGCACTTCTCAACTTCCTTTTGCCAGATGTCTTTAACTCAGCTGAAGTAAGTCTTCATTTCTGCTAATCAAATTAATTTTGCTGGTTTTCCAGATTTGAAAATAGACCTGGATATGTATTTAGGGATGTCAGTTACTGATAAATGAGAGATTGACAGTTAGAAATGTTTGTGCTATAGAGCTTTTCATAAAAATAGGCCAAATAGGGNGTGTGGTGGTTTTTCCTGTGTATTCCTGTGTAAATCCAGCATGTGATCTTTCTGTCCTTTCCTTTTCCTTCCTTGGGAAGGATATTACTTGGATTTGTAGCAGTTTAAGACCTACAGTGCTGCCTAGTTGGGATATAACCAGGTTAGAATTCATGTGTGTGTTGCCCAGCTATTGCTATTATATTCATAATTTCTTGTCAAAAATTTGCTGTCTCCTTTTATGAAGGCAGGACACTGTGTAGNTGTCTCAATGTCCTTCAGTTATCAGAAATTGTGAGGGAATTCAAGACTACCAACCGGCTGCTATTAACTGGAACTCCACTTCAGAACAACTTACATGAACTCTGGGCACTTCTCAACTTCCTTTTGCCAGATGTCTTTAACTCAGCTGAAGTAAGTCTTCATTTCTGCTAATCAAATTAATTTTGCTGGTTTTCCAGATTTGAAAATAGACCTGGATATGTATTTAGGGATGTCAGTTACTGATAAATGAGAGATTGACAGTTAGAAATGTTTGTGCTATAGAGCTTTTCATAAAAATAGGCCAAATAGGGTAATTTGTTCTTTTGCTTACTGGCTATATAAGAGTTGTATTTGTTCACCATTGTGATACCATTGCACCTTGAAAGGAAGCCTCTGACAAACTGATGATTTTGTTGATACAGGATTTTGATTCATGGTTTGATACAAACAACTGTCTAGGGGATCAAAAACTGGTGGAGCGCCTTCATATGGTGAGTCCTTCTGCCTTTTGTACAAGTGTTACTTTTACCTAAGTTAAATCCTAAACAATTCTTGTAATGCTTCTTATGATAGACTATTAGGATAAAAGAGATTATTCCAGAAATTTTCAGCCAAGTAAAATTAAGTCAAAGGACACAGAACCATATGAAAGATGATTTTGACCTAATCTTTGAGTCCTCCAAAGAAAGCACATGTATATCCCATGTACAGCAAATAATCTCTCCATACAGGTTGCTTTTTCAGATTGTCTAATAAAAGGTCTGGTATCTGTGATAGAGAATATCTGCTCTGTGTTTTGTCTATTGACTTGCCCAGTGTTTCAGTTGCCAAAATGCATTTAATGATGAACCTCTTTCAGGTGCTACGACCATTCCTTCTCCGTCGCATCAAGGCTGATGTGGAGAAAAGCTTGCCTCCGAAGAAGGAAGTTAAAATTTATGTGGGCCTCAGCAAAATGCAGCGAGAATGGTAATTAATGCATGTGCTTGACTGGGTTATGGTTAAGGCTCAGAAGGAATGTGCTGTCTGACTTGAAGGTTGTGTGGAACTTGATTTAATTCTCTCTGATGTACTCCCAGTTTATACCTATTTCTTTGTGGCACTGCTAATGATGACAAAACCATGCATGTCAGGGAGATTTACCTGATGAAATGAGGGGAAGGGTGAGCTTTTGACAATATTTGTTGCTCAAAGACAGACCAACTTAATTTTAGAGCGACCAGAATGTTTTTTCCTTTCTTTGCTGTAGGTATACGCGAATACTGATGAAGGATATAGATATTCTGAACTCAGCTGGGAAGCTGGACAAGATGAGACTGTTGAACATCCTGATGCAGCTGCGGAAATGCTGCAATCACCCTTACCTCTTTGATGGAGCAGAACCTGGCCCACCTTACACAACAGACATGCATTTGGTCACCAATAGTGGCAAAATGGTGGTTCTGGACAAACTGCTACCTAAATTGAAAGAACAAGGTATGTGTCTCATTTCTGGGCTTTTGAGAGCTTTTTGGTTCAGTGATGTTTCTGTATATCCTGAGCAAAAACCAGCAGACTTTAGCCCGGATTATTGTTGATTTCTAGTATGATACCAGCTTGGATCAATAGTTCGTTATGGCTTTTTGTGCTGAAGTGTTTTGATTCCTTTTTTTTTTTTTTT
>WEIT01031898.1:0-20905 GCA_013389985.1 Dryoscopus gambensis
ACATCCAGGAAGAAAAACAAAACAGGTCACAGACACGAAATAAAAAATGGTTAAAAACAAATGAACTGGATTATAAATAAAATTGTTTTTTTCCCAATACAGCATCAGGCTAAGGCACCAAATCACAATCAGCATTTATTTCAATGCCTTTTATTAAGATGTAAGTATGGACAGGCCACTTATCTCCAGACCTTGTCAATCTCTGGGACATTTTTCATACACAATGTCTCCAGCACATATTCTTCAGTCTCTTGTTCTGGCAACCCTCTTCATCTGCACACACACAAGTACTTACAGAAATCATTGACACAAACTCACAGAAAGAAATTGAGTCTGCAGGCAAGAATATGTTCCTCTAAATGACAGCGTTTCTCAGTAACAGCACAGCAGCAGCAGAGGTGGGAACTAACATCTTGAGAGGGATAAGTGACATGATCTCAAGTATTCCCCAGGAGGAAAGGGGCAAAACTGAGCTGACTGGATTTGGCACATCACACAATACAATATGCTCAAAGCCAAAAGGACCATTCAGATTCTCCAAGTCCAAAATATCTCCTTACTCTGAGTCAGAAACTGGTGTGGTGTGAAGGTGAGCAGCTGGAGGTGAGGGGATGAGGCAACCACAGCACAGTACCAGGATGAGAGCATCACACAGCCACATTTGTTCACCTGGTCACCTCTGGCATTTCTAAACTAGAGAGAGATATTTTAAAGAACTCTGAGCTGGATCAGTATAAGCTGGTAAATTTGTCAATGACAATTTTTTTTGACGAAACATGGAGTGACAAGAAGTTAGGTAAGTTATCCATTGTCATTTGAACTGTTTGCTTTTTTTGGATTCAATAAAGTACCAAAAATACAGGAGGGATTCCATGAAAATGGCATAAATTGAATGGGGTTTTGCAATAAAAATTACTTCTTTGGCTTAAAAGCTCTTTTAGTTTTGCTAATTAACATGTTGATAATGAATACTTCATGCTGAGTCTAGTGGTCCAATTCAAATGAAAGAATTTAACTGGAAAGCAAGCATTTTGAGGGAGGGACATTGCAGACTTTTAATGTACCTATTGGTCTTTTTTCAGTCAACCCATAAAAAGCTCTTCTCCCTGCTGTTTGCCTTTAAAATGACTCAACAAAAACATCAGTTATCCATGCAGCTGCACCTCTAGGTAGAGCTCCCACTGATTTTAAAAAAAACAAACAACAACAAACAAAACCAAACACACATATAAACAAAACAAAACACATGCAAAAAACCCCAAAAACAAACAAACAAAAAACCCCAACCAAAAAAACCCCAACAACCCAGACAACTTCCGTATGTTCTCATGAGCCATGTCCCAGAAACTCTCTCAATCATTTCACACAGAAATTTTATATACTAATTATAAGTATGTAACAGGTTTTATTTAGGGAATTTAGTATCCCTTAAAAAGAACTCAAGAGAATGAGAGTCTGACCCTAACTGTGGACTTAACTTAGTTTTAGGTACCACAGTTTGGAAAGACTGCCCATAACACATAGATAACACAAAACATATGTGGGAAGCACCTCAGGTTGCTCAAGCAGAAAGAAGCAGTTGATTTATCTATCAGTGAAACATTTGCAACCACACTGGATGCTGCATAAAACATTACCCTGGGCACACGTAATGCACAAGTTTATTTCCCTGAATTCTGTACAACTTTACTTTATGGCAAACATAAAGAGGAAAACTTTGAAAAGGAAAAAATAATAAAAAAAAAGAGACAAATCAAACCCCACCCCCCCCCAAAAAAAAATAAAAAAGCTTGTCAGATTTCCTCAGCCTTGACACTACCAGGTGTAGTTTGAATGTTCAAAATCTGTAAGGTCACTTTATCAAGGAGAGAAAGAGGGGAAAAGCAGTAACTGGTATGCGAAAGCATTAGATCACGGCAGGATTACAACAAAGCGATCTCTGAGATACTGCAGAGCACTGCCAGAAGTAATTAGTACTCTAGCTGGAAGATGTATATTACCAGCAAGAGATCTGTGATTACTTTTAGTTGGGCTAATGAAAGACCTGTGCTTATCCCTATTCCAATTCATTTCTACTCGCTCCTACTCGGCTTTATCAGCATTGGGATTACCATCAGTAATGGGGCTGTGTGCATATTTACACATCGTAATTAAGTGCTGAGGGAAGACGGAAGGGAGCTCTTTGAGATAATTTATTAAAATGCCAGCACACTGCTAATCAGAGTCAAAATTTAGGGAGAAGTTACTACAACAGAAAAACCCACTCCAGGATGACAAAACAAGACTTCTCCAGAGCCCTCCTTGGGGCGATGAATTACTCAGGATTCACTGACAGCATCAGAGGGGCTCTGGAAAGGGCTGGAGTAACCATCTGAAAATCTGTATTACAGTTAAGGCTGGATCAAAGCTGTGTTTCAAGCAGAGGAGTGATTCACCCATTAGATGCTACCCATCACATCAAAGAAGGGTGAAGATCTTGGCCATTATGGCCTGGATTCAGCAGAGCACTTAAGCACATCCTTTACAATGAACATCTCCTTGATATCATCCCAATCCAAAAAACTGCATAAAAATATTCTCAATTCCAAGGTCAATTTCCCGTGCATTAAGCCTCTGCTTAACCTGACCTGCTGCTAAGTCTCAGTATTGCTGGTTTCAATGCCCAACTGCATCTGCAGGTTGGCTGTCAGTGGGCCCCTCACACTGAGAATTTTTCTTACCATCATGGAGCAGCTCATTCACTGCAGCATGTTCTTCACTGAGATCTCTAACTTGAGTAGATCTACATAAATTTGCTTTCTAGCAACCATTCAGAAGGCTGGAGATTTTATTGGGTACTTCTGAATTTATGTAATTGATAGAAACTAGTCTGGTAGAGATTACAGATCTTATAGAAATCCATCAAAAAAAAAAAAATCCTCTGACCATTACATATATGGGTTAAGTATTTGTTCTCTATCTATTTCTGTGATTTATAACATCTTCCACTTACTAATATACTGTAAAATAAGCATTTGAGGCTCAATCAGGATTTCAGTTTCTTCCCAGAAGTTACAGTGATTGGATTTTTCACAATTCCACAAGATTTCAGGTGAGCTACATTCAGTGTCCTAAAGAATTCTTTTCTCCAAGGGCTATCCTTGAGGTCCAGTATTTTTATGGCTCCCATTAAAAAACACCATAAGCTTTCTGCCTTGTTCTTTACCTTCTTGCTTTCCACAGAGCAGCTACATTTCAGTAGCAAAGCCAGTACCAGCTGCATTCATGCTTTAAAATCTTTAGCAATTAATTGCACTTATATAAGTGCCAAGAAATTTTATTCTTAAGACCGTATTTTACTATCCCTTCTGCTGGAGCCAACCTTTGCGCATCACATGCACACACACAAGCCAAAACCCAGAAATTACTGTACTCGGCAACACAGCTACAAACCTCATCAGGAAAACCAAGTACATTATAAACATTAATTAATTTCAGCCACATGCCCTCCTCAGTGAAGTGGGTAATTACTATCCCCATTTAGCACGAGAGGAAAAACTAAAGGAGAATGATTTGCCCAGGTCAAACAAGGTGTATGGCACAGAACAGAGCACTCGTAACTCAAGCCAGCAAGCCATCCTTTTCTTCATATAACCCACATAATTAAATTCTTACAGTCCAGTATGCAAATTACCAGAAGTCAATATGATGAAAGCAAGGCTACAGTTTCTTCCTCAAACATAAATAACACGTCCATCTCCTCACTTGCCTACTTTTAGTATTCTCATGAATATTCACATCAGAGTTTCTCCCTCAGAATACTCTGGAGAAAGAAAAAAAAGAGTAACGACCTACTTAAAAAAAAAATCTAATGACCTACTGCAACTTGAAGTCATTTATTGGCTGTAAGGTGATTAACTGTGTATGTATAGCCTGAAAGGCAAAAAGCAAGGTTTGTGGACTGGGTCCAAAGAGAGCAACCAGGTTCTGATGATAAAGAGAGATCTTTCTACAGTAAGTACGTTTGAACTGGCAACTTGACAGGAGCTTAAGAGACTCACCTAATTTACATATATATTTGGATTTTTTTTCTTTTCTGGGGCGGGGAGGGGCAGGGTACATCATAAATAAGCCCAACTTCCTTGCTAAAGCAGTAGAAGCACTTTGTTAACTGATTTCATGAGCAATATAAGCCTGCAGCTAATTGTTTCTCTCCGTACCCCGGGCTTAAGCAAAATAAGTTTGCCAATGGGTTTATTCGGTAGGAGAATTAATTCCCATAAACACATAGAATGGTTTGGGTGGAAAGGGACCTTAAGGATCACCTAGTTCCATACCATGCTTCCCACCCTGCTCCCTTCACAGTGGTGCTTCCCTTCAGCCTGTCTCAACTCCCTCATGGGTTAAAGTAGAGGGCAGTAAATTTTCTTTGATAGGGCTGGGTGGAATAAAAACTGCCCATAGCGCTCTCCAGAATCACTACAAGAAGACAGAGCCTGCAGTGCTGACTCTGCCACCAAGTTCTTTCCATCAGCTGCAGGAACCTCACATCATACTCTTTTATCACTACTTTCCATTTCCTTACCTCAGCAATTCTGTCAGACGTGACCAAGGGATGTGGTGGCCAAGCCATCTCAGCTCATCAGTCCACCACTAATGCCTTCATGTGTAAAGACATCGCTTGTTTACACAATATATCCTTG
Source organism: Dryoscopus gambensis (assembly GCA_013389985.1). Lineage (NCBI taxonomy): Eukaryota > Metazoa > Chordata > Aves > Passeriformes > Malaconotidae > Dryoscopus > Dryoscopus gambensis. The sequence continues at coordinate 4,683 of WEIT01031898.1, forward strand.
ACACCATTTCTATTTACATTAAATTAAAATTAATCAGCCAGGCACTTGCCACAGCACTCCGTGTAACTCAGCTTGGCAGCATGATATTATCAGTAGCTAAGCAATATTAGCTTTGTATGATTAGGATCTCCTGGGAACTCCTTCCATGAGAGGACTGCAGGTGTTGTAGTCATAAAACATTATGTTCCCTCCTAAGCATCTGTACAACAGCCTTTTCCAAGGACAGCATAGAAAACTGGAATGGCAGCTCAAACCAGATTTATTACTGTGGACATCACAGGTATGCAAGTCTTTAAGGTATCAACTCATTCTCCAGCAAGAAATCCTACAGTTCATTAACCCTTTCAGTAGGTGTCACAGCGCAGGCACCCTCACAGCCTACTGTCAGGCAGCAGACTGACTGTGGGTCACCAGCAGGAAGGGTTTCATTAGGTTGGCTTTTCCCTTACTTATTCTGCCCCCAAGATGTTCCAGTCTTCAAACCTTGGATGCAAATTATCCCCATGTGTTTACTCACATTTTAGTTCCTAGCTACTGTAGGAGTAACCCTGCTTTGCTGTTGTCAGGAGAGTTGCCCGTGCTGGGCTGCTGGGTGTCAGCTGGCGAGGGCTGACCACAACATCTTCTGGTGACCTGCGAGTTTACTAGAAATAAATATCTGTAAACATCTTGGAACACATGCTAGAGGATTCAAATAAACCACACGTTTCAGGACAAAACTAAACAAAAAGAGACCAGTGCATAAAAATAAATTCTTTAAAAGCTAGGCTTTCTGTCTCTACTGCTGCCTTAAGGATTGGGATGGTAATTTCAAACCCTGTTAAGGATAGCATCGGAACGGTCAGGACAAATAGTGACAGTCTTTGCACCCAGACAAGCAGATTGTCCCAGTTACAGGAAAGGTTGCCTAAAGGTACAGCTTCTGCCAGAAGAGAGAGCAGCTGTTGCACTGTAAATAGAATCAACTTCAGCATTAGATTACAGCCGATGTGACAGGGTTTTGTTTTCCCTTTACATTCTCTGTTAGCCAAAGAACATTTCTGCACTTAGGTTGCATCCCATCTAAAGGCAGGCTATTAACCAGGATGGTTTCCCAGGAAAAGGGCAAAGCACACACACAAACAAACAAACAAAATTAAAAAAAAGAAAAAGGATATTTTTCCTCCTACTAGTTTCATTGCAATGAATAACCTAAGCCAACCTATGCATTGATCATTTTCTTAGAGACAGATAATGCTTGACTCTTGACCTGCAAAATCACCAACTTTTCTAGACACTTGTGCACATGTGTACATGCATGCAAAAGCATTTATATAGATCTATACTTGTGTGTGAAAAATAACTTGTTAGATCAGTGCAAACCTCACTGACATTCCTTCTGTGTTTTTCATGTATTTTACTGAGGCAGAATGTTCACGGAAAAAAAATAATTTGCCCATCTGAAACAATTCACTTCCCTGCCAGCATTCCAGCAATCTTTTTTTTTTTTTTAGTTTTAAAGATAAAACTTTTTTGTTTTGCTGGTGTAGAGAGATTTATAACAATTTGCTGAAGCCTTAATTAACTTGAGAAACCATGGGAGTTGCCAGATAAAAACCATTCTTGGTAGAAAAAGCCAGGAAAATATGAATACTTTCTTCCAGCTTGGAAGTCTGCTGCTTCATTTTTTTAATTAGTCATATTGCAGAAGGTTGGATTAGTCATGGAATCACCTAAAAGCCGTCACAAAAAGCCTTGCAATTTTACTACTGAAATTACACATAGGTTCTAAGATTTGAAGAATTTGACATTCATATCCCATATATTATGATGCTGAGTTAAACTCGAGACAATACCTGCTACCTTTAAGAGGCTCCATACCTGAAAAAGGAGGAAAAAAAATTGTTAATTTATGCTAAACCTAGCCAAGGAAGAAGGATGTTGAAAGTGAATTTTCAGTAATATCTGAAGAGAAAAAAGGGCCAAACTCTGTGCTCATGAAAAACAAGTGGTTCACAGTCATTATTAGGCATCAAAAAATCCAGGGGATGACTTCATTGCTTTCACAAAGATCTGATTCAATCACATTCAGTAGGAGTGCAGAGGGTTTTTACTGCTGCTTGTGCCACTCTGGGTGCACAGGTGGCTGCAGGGGAACAGGCTGAGGCTGCACTCTAACCTGAGAGAGATTTGTCTAAAATCTTCCCCAGTTTTGCTGTTGTTACAACTGGACCGAGCCAGTGTGTTACAGTGCTATTAAAATAAGAGTTTAGAGAAACAAATCAAGTGTGGGATATAAATCACTCTGCTTAAAAACAAGTACTTTTATTCTCACTGTTAGAGCCCTAGCTCAATTCAGTGGATCTTTCAGACCCCCAGCAGGAATGGTCACAGCCACTTTTTCTGTGGTTTCATTGCAACACATACGATTTCAATAAATCATCTGTAAGCCTGAGCTGCCAAGAAAGAACAAAATTGTGTCAATGCACAGTGTAGTGGCCAGGAAAGGTCAATACAAGGAACCAGAGGCAGTGTGGACCATCAGCCATCATGAACCATGCTGAGAACCCTTTATTGCTCCTGGAGTACCTGTACCATGTTGGTCTTTCTTAGCGAGAATAAGAACAGATCAGAGGGATGATGAACATTAAGGCATCCTCTTCACTATGAGCTCCAGCATTCTCTCAAGTATTTTCCTACAGCAATTATCAGGACAGCATCCTCTGCTGCCAGGACACTTTGTTATATTATGGCTCTAAATACGCATTCCAAAAATAAACGTGCTAGTACAAACAAGATCTCCGTGTGAGTGGCTGTCAGGGCATGAGAGTTAAGGAATGGCAACAGGATCACCCAAAAATAAAAGGTTTCCATTTTGGAGTCTCAACCTATCCACCACAGCCTCTACCTTGTAAAAGCAATATCGACCAGTAAACTCAGTACCAGGAGGCCACGTTAATATTAAAATAACAATGCTGCAAGTACTACAGACTAGAAGAGGATGTGAAACTACCAGAAAACTGCATTTGAAGTGGAAAAGTGACTTGTCTTTGTCCTAATTACAGTGAGGGAGAAAAAAATAATATAACCAATGTAGCACATCCAAAGCAACTACATTTTATCACCCTAGGCTTCATCTTTGCAGCCAAAGAAGGATTTATGCTGATTGATTGAAAGCATTAACTAGAGTTTGTGCTATGCTTTATTTATTTATTTGCAAGGAAGGAGGCTCAGCACTCATTAGGTATTTATTGCATTGACCAGTTTTATCAAGGCCTTTGAAGTGCTATAAAACAGGCTAATCAGGTGAGCAACATTTATATTCATGCGTAGAGTGGTTACAAATGAATTGATCAAGTCCAAGGAAGCTTTCAATAGATGAGGTTTTGCAGCCCAACACTTAGAGATGCTGAGGCTCTTCTAAACATTACCTTAAGGATATTAACTGGGAACTTCCCTGTGTGAAAATAAGCTGCTCAGCAAGTTTGGTTTTCCCCAGAGAGGGCTACAAACTTGGAATAGCATGATTCCAGTTTACTCCAGTGTGGTGTAGCTGGTACATCTCTAACCCATGGATGGGAGGAGCAAACTTGATTTTCCAACAATGACAGGAAAGTCACCACTCCAGCCACTGGGCACACCTGCAAGGCCAAGTGTGGCCAGCTTCAGACATGTGATATTTAGAAATATGTCCATAAGAACAGAGTGGAGCTGCAGGAGCAAGACAGAGCAAAAGCACCATGTGTGTCCAGCTCCCAGCCTGGATGGAACAAGTCAGAAAAGGCATGGCAGTACTTCACTTGATGTTTCCTTCCAGTACTCTGTAGTGTAAGGACAGCCAGCAGAATTTTTTATTTACAAAATAACAGGGCAGAATTTTTTCATCCAATACGGAACCAAGCCATCTCATGTTGTGCTTCAGGAACTGTTACCTTTCAAATCAGATGTAAAGCCAAGCCAATGCCCTAATCCCAGGAATCATTAAAGATCCATTCTACTGCATTTTCATTAATGTTAATCCTGATGCCCTGGCCATATTCCCACCAAGATAATTGCTATTTGCCTCTGCACATTCCTCCCTTTGTTTCAACAGGGCCTGAGCAGACAAAAATCATCCCTATGTAATACCACCAGCATGTTTATTCTGTTCTTCCCTCAGGTTCTCTGCTCACTGTACTGGGATCATGGTGTACTCGTGTCTCTTTTAGCAGCAGCATTACACTGTGTCATTTCAGCAGGGGATGGTGCAGTGCCACATGCAGAGTGGAAAGAGGCGTTTTGTCAACACTAGACTGAATATCCTCTTAGTGCTAAGAATTTCCTAAGTAAGCTGAAGCAAACACACATTATTCAATGTTAAGTCAGAATCTCCCCAACTGTAAGAAGGAAAAAAAACCAACCCTGAGACCAGTGTGACTTTTATCAGACAGGGCAGGAGTGAGTGGCACTTGAGTGTGCAGACACCACACTGCACCACACAGGACTCTGGAACCAAACCCGAGCTTCAACACTCAAGGAGATGGCACACTTACATCTCCCCTCCTTCAATCTCATTTTTAATTTAAATTATTTTATGTTCAGGAAGGTTGTTATTCAGTAAGGGCAGGCTTCACCTCTTGGAAATTAAGCTAAATTTCAGGAATTTAACCTGGTCATATTGACACTTACTCTGGACAATGGTGAGGCACTCCTGGAGGGAAAAGTCTTTAAAAAACCATTTAAGACATTTTCTGGCTCATCCTTTGCAAATTGCATCATCTCCTAGCAGGAGCTCAGGCACTAGCTTTTACAGTAGAGCAGTTTGTTCTTGCCTAACTTTAAACACAGAAGAGGTGTTTTAATTTAAAAAGATATTTGTCCAGAGCAAGTGTAGCAGAGACTAATCTCTCCATTCTCCAAAGCTGACAGCACAGTCCCTCCAACAAACATGAGAGATGTGGGAACTATTTAAAGAAATCCCCAGCCAGCTGCATGCAGCACACTGCATGAAACAATATTCCTACAATCACATTATATATCATTAAGTATACAGGGTGGAACATCCTTTGCTTGACATTACTGTTTAATGGCATGAGGTAATAGCCATCAAGTTACTATATGAAATCCCAAAATATTCAAAACAGAGGGGAGGGACAAGGGGGTAAACCTACAAACTGTGACCTGTTAATGGAATGTTGGCTTCTGTTCAGGTTCCAGTAATCCATGGGCGCAGGGGGTTCTCTCTACCCCTTTAAGCTGGCACAGGTCACAGAGCCCATGCCCTCAGTCTCAGGCCACCAGGCTGCAGGTGCCAAACACTTCTCAGTTTCTGGGCAAGCAGCAGGTCTTGAATCCGCACATGGCATACTCAAGACTGCTCAATGCATAATAAACTACTTTCTTTTTGCAACCTCATCTCTCCTTTAGGTAAAACATGGCCAATTTTAAGGAGCAGTTGTAAGATTTTTTTCCTCACACTGCTGAGGTAGCACAGCCAATTCATCATCACTCCCATTTTCCTCCTTCCCATCATTGCTTGTCAGTCAGAATTAGAATCGCTGCTCAGCTCCTGGATTGCTGCTTATGAACAAAGGCAACTTTGAAAAACAAAAAAAAAGTCAACTTCAAACCATCTGATCTCTCCTTTCATCCCTAGCCAACAGCAAACAACACTAAAACACAACAAAAACCAGATGTTCATGCATTCAACAGAAATGATCTGAACATGTCAGTGTCTTAATGCAAGTATTAAAAATGCAACAATCAAAATGAGGTATTAACAAGGGACAAAATGACTTAGAGAGTACCCAGTGGTGTTCCTATCATTACCCAGAAATTATTTTTACAGTTATTGTGCTTTTTGAAAGTTTTGTAACAGATCATTAACTTGACACAGAGCAGAAACTTTCACCCAAACACAGTCCTGGTTTTTGAGTGGTATTAATCTGGCTATACAATTTGTCAAAATTTTATCAAAATGTATCAAAACAAATTCTTTACTATATTCTGGAAGATGAAAAACATTCTGCAGATAGAATGCTAGATATAATTCAGTCAGTAAAGATATTCATGTTCATCAGAAATGAAAGGTAGTAAACGAGGTTCAGCTTTGCACAGGATGTGTAGAAAAACATTCCTTGTCTAATGGGAATTGTGTAGCTATCACTCCACCTAAAAGCACTTATAATTTGAACACAACATGACAACTTGCTTTTCATCACTTCCCATGAGTGTTCTGGCTGATGAGACTCTACAGGATTTGCAGCAGAGACTGCAAATGATGGTAATACCTGGCCATGGATTAAGGTTGGCATTGGAAAGACACGTGGTTTAAAAAGAAGGTCCAAAGCTGGACTAGAGATGCTAGAGCATAACTTCTTAAGCCAAAACAGGACAAAGCTCTACCACTGATGGTGCTCACACTGCCCCTGTACTTCCACAGCAGGGACATTAATTTCAGTAGTTGGTCCTGGTGGATGTCGCATATAGGGTCGCAATCCAAGATTCAGCAGGTAGGTTGTTGTTCTCCTTCCCCTTCATCCTCACCAAAACACCAGGTCTTAGACATGGTCTCCCAGTTCAGAGAAAAATTTAGGAAAGAAACTGTCAGCAAAAAATTTTCCTCCTATCCTTAAAAAACTGGTACTAACACCTGAGTGATATAAAAGCCATGACCACGCATTAGTAATAACTGGCACATCTACTAATCTAAGATTGCGAATATTTAATATCTCAATTCAAAATATGGGAAGCACCCAACCAATGCCAAGAGAAAAGGGAAAGAAAACCCATCCACAAGTTCCCTGAGAGCAAATGGTGTCACAGGAACTAAAATTTTGGGAAGACTTCTGTGTTGATGGGCAAACAACATCAGAGGTCAGAGATGCTCTGTATGCATGTCATTACCTGCAACACCATTTCATTGCAGCTGACACGTCTACAGCAAGGACTTCCAGCTGCCAATGTTTACTGAGCTGAAAAAGGTCAAAAAAATAGAACTGACCTTTTCAGGTGGGCCTGCTGGGTAAACATGAGGCATTGCTAGGCTTGAAAATGGATTAGAGGGGGCAGAGGGGGAGGAAAGCTCTTACAAGAGTCTCTGTGGGTAAAATCCAGCAGTGACCCCACTCCATCTACTGAGATCTCAGCAGTCATTTGGGCTTCACTTTTAAGTTTTCAGAGTAGGGGCTTTTGGCCAAGTGTCATATCTGACAGCAGGAGTGGGTCTATACAAAGACTGGAAAGCTCTCCTGCTCAGTCACCTGGGAAGGCAGACCCAAAATGAGCCTGCAGGTGCATCCTGTACCTTACTGCTATCACCACTTGACAAACACAGAAACAGTGGCATTAATTTTGCATCAAATCTTGATTTCCCTATGGTCCTTCCTTTAGGGAGAAGGGAGCACTTTGTCTCTTGAGGCCAGGGACAGAAGCTGCCTTAGCTTTGCATAGTCAGGATTTCATCAGTGAGCTCCTCTCACACCCCCTCTCTTCAGCAGTAAGAATTACCCAGGCACTCACCCTCATTTCAGCGCACAGCACCATGTTACCTCTTCTGTCAGTGCTACTAAGACCTCTTTAAAAAGTGTTAATAGAACAGGATTGCAGAGAGTTGTATTTACCNAACATCAACGTGCTGCTTCTTTGCCTTTCCACAGGAAACACTGAGCAACTCCGAAAAGCTCAAATTACATGAAGGCAAGCTTAGTCCAACTCTCAGTATTTTTTAAAAAAATCTCAGACCAAAAGCTGACATCCAGGTTTTCAAGAAATGAGCATTCACAGCGTTAAAGACTGCATGCAGGATGAGAGCAGCTGCTGGGTGACGTCCTCCTTTGGAGCTCCTGACAATAGTTAGATACTGGGGGGAAAGCACAGCACCAGGAACGCCCTGCCTTTGGATACAGTTTTTCTCTGTGCTTTCAGAATCCTGTCTCACTGCTTCCAGACTGTGGAGGACATGCACAGCATAGAATTAAGGTCCTTACACAAACCCAGGAGCAGCAATAGCTCCTGTGAAGTGGCAGGTTCAGTGCTGAGCAAACACAAACCCCGCACTTTTGAAACCATAGCAAAATTTTTAGGAGTACAGCCACTCAACTTGTTGTGGCCATATCAGCACGAAGTTGCTATTGTGAAGTCACAAATAAAAATGGACAGCAACCAACAATATGAAAGCTTCATAATTCCTTTCTTTTAATTCAGCAAAACACTGACTCAAAAAGCATATTCATCATAACTGTATCATTCTTTCATATCATGTTAAAATTCAACGTTTTTGTGACTTAAAAGCCTGCTGAGGCAAGTGACTATCACCAAGTCAAATGGACATGAAAATAAACAAGCAGGAAAAGAAAAACAGACTGACCAGTAACACGTTTAGAACAGTCCTGCTATTTGAAGAGAGTATGTCATTTCACAAGCCAGAGCAATATTTCCCTTTGTGTGTTTTTTTTTTTATTTTACTTTTTTCCTAGAACATTCAAGTGCATCTTTAATGTATTATTCAAACAGAAGCAATGATTAATTAATCAAAACTCTGTTGTATAGGGAGAAGAAAACTGGGCTCTTGTGCAACACCCGGCCAGATGCTCCAACTTAAAGGGAATCATAAGGGAGGATGTGTCAGCAATAGTGCTTAATTATGCAGTAAAAAAAGATGGAATTTCAGAGACAGCTTTTAGGGGTTTAGCAGCATCTCTTTTCAGTGCATCTCTTCACCGTATATAAGCAATATGCCCCTTCCCATATCCCATCTACCAGAGACACTGCAGCAAAGAGTGTTTGATCCAATCTCAGGGAAACCAACTTCCACGGAACTGTGAGCAGATGGATTCAAAACTGACCAATGAATTGTCCCTAAAATAGACTGCTTTAAATGGCAAGTGTCCCTTGTGTGGATCTCAGCACTTTTTAGGTGAGGAAGACAGACCGTGTAACAAACGAGGAATCCACTATGGAGTTAAAAGGTTCTTCTCTGCTTTTGGCTTTGTTGAGCTACATAAGCCTGCTCAATTCTTGGTGATTCTCTTTCCTTTCCCACACTGCATCTTTTCAAAGCTGGTAATTCAGCCATCAAAAAAATTACCAAAACAAAAAGGAATTTAGAATTGTTTCAAATGCTCAAAACCATCCTAATACATTATCCTAATCCCATCTAGGACAGGTTTGAACAGGGCTTTTTCAAAAAGGGAAAAAATTTCATTCCAGGTTTGTCATGGGCAGGAGAGGAATCAAAACCTGCAATACCTACAAAGAAAATGCAAACTGGGTATTAAGAGAAAATTTCCTTACAGCAGTCACAATGATGAATGAGAACAGGTTACTGAAATTTTCTGTGGAGCTTCTATTCTCAGTATGCCAGACCTTCTGAAGAATAGGCTGGATAGACTTCTGTCCGAAATAGTTCAGATTGAGTTGCTCTTGCCACAGGGTAGAAATGAGCTATATGAGCTCTCATGATGTCTTCCAGCTCTCCTTTTCCAGAATTCCACATTTTTCAAGATCAGAAATCTAAAAGTTTTAAATTAGAGTATCTTTTTCAAAGGACTAAGCTCTTCACTGTTTCCATTCATGAAAATATTTGTATTTGTCTTAATTCAACTATACATAAGAAATACGTTCTTCAAATTTTTTTAATGTTTTGCACAACATAACATTTTTGCCTCTGGTTAATGCTCCAAATCAGAAGCTACAGGAAAACGTCACCCTGAATTACTGATTTTTTTCCCCTGTCATTTAAAACACAAGGTAAGGTTTTAAGAGATTAAAAATAAGATAACAAAAATAGGGAATGAAATAACTGTTTACTATTCATCAGTCCAAGAGCTCAAAGACCACTAATTTGGCTCCAATCAGTGTTATTTATCCTGAGAATCACTATCTGAAGCCCTTAAGTTGGGGGTGGGGGGGGGATGGAAATGTCTGGTTCAAGTATATGCAAAATCTGAGGACAGAAAATTTCTCACTTTGAAGATTCACATTTGCTTACAATTCTTTATTGTCCCCTCAACTCCATATTTCTTTCCCTAACCTATTGCATCCTTCTCAAGGTCGCACCTTTCCACTTTGACAATCACATGCATTATCACACTGCAATATCATGACATGGTAATGATGACTCAAGAAAGAGTTATCCATGAGGAACAGACCACCACAGCAATGCCTCCTCAGCTACACTGTTAAACTTTCTAATTTAACTACCTAAATAGGCAATATGGTTTTTGCTTTTCCCAAGAAAATATACACCTGTATGCAGAACCAGGACATAACCACAAAAAAAAGAAAAGAAAAGTAAAATAAACATTCAAAAATATGCAATATGAGCAAATGCAACTGCTTTCTGAATACTTTTTCTAGGTGAGAAGTAACTGGCAGATGCAGCTGTCCATCCTGAATTTAAAGATATCATTCCACTTAAGTCCCTTAGAACAACAGCCAGTAAAATCAGTCTGTAAGAAAGTGAAGCCAATTACTCATTGTTTGTTCTTTTTCTGAACGTTGACAATTGCTAAGGGCCAAGAGTAATACACAGGTATCTGAACCCATTCTACCTGAATTAGCCAGCATGTCCAAACGGCCTCAGGTGAAACCAAGGTGACTGAGGAGGCCCCTGGAAGGTGGTAGCCCTTCTGCATGACTACTCTTGAGCTAATTAGCCCTTTCAAGCAACAGAAATAATTAGTGTAATTTGAGTACCTTACTACAAAGGGCACATTACCTCCAGGCACCTCTGCCTGGTGCAGCAGTAGGCAGACTTTGAGAGCTGGACAGCTGTGTTTCCACCAGAGTCATGTCTGTAACATACTGATGCTGGCAAATCGCTAAATCCTCCTCAAAATTTTAATTTCCATGCTTATTGCTACTCCTTCTCCATTTGCTCTCTGTTTTTACAGATTAACTTTTTTTAAGACCTAAGCCGTTAGGGCTTTGGCTAGTTTCATTTTTAACACTTATGCTGATATGGAGGATGCAAAATGGGTTGTTAATGAGTATACAATGATGCAAAATGGGTTGTTACAGCATCTTTCTTTTGATCAAAGGAGATTAATTTTACTAAATACTAGTTATGACAAAAGCTAACCTACAGGTTTCTGTATAACCTGATTTTTTCATGCCACTGAATCAGGAAGGACTGGTTAGCAAGTGCCAGCAAGACTGGTCCTTTGGTTGGCTGCGAACATTAACATGTCTTAATCCAGCTAGTCGAAACTCTTCCAGTTTTTCAGAAGTTGGGCATCTTCCCTTAACTTCCCTAGGGATACAAAATCCATCAAATATGTGCATGATTGTGTCCTTTCTTCCAAGCATCCTCTCTGCTGCCCAAAAAATTGTGGACCATTAGCATGGGAGTCCAGACAACCCTCAGACTAATAAGGACAGTCCTGAGAAGCAGCTTGAGCTGATTTTCTTTCCCCTAGCCAGTATGTCCATCTCTTTTTACATTTGCTCAAGCATCTCTGTGAGGTGTATGACCAGGACGTAGCTGTCTGACTCCACTTTGTGTGCAGGTCAGGAAGGACAAAAAAAACAACTCACCCAACATGTTTCCCCCTTTCCAATAGAGCAGAGCAGTTAAAAAGAGTCAGCAAATAGTCATCACAAACCCAAGCCTTGCTTTCCACATTTGCATATCAGATGTGGTGAAGATGGTCAGAGTAACAAGAAAACAGAGTAGCAATGCTACAGATTCCCTAAGAAATTCAGTCCATGTTTGGCATCCTTTAAGGTAAATGAAAAAAAACAAACAAACAACAACAACTCTTGCTTTTTTCTTCACCTGCAATGGAACAAAGTTATTTAATTTTAGAACAAGAATCATCTCATGTCTTTCTTCTAAGAGCAGGCAAAGGAAGGTTGGAAAGTCACAAATCTAATGTCCACAGGCAAAACCATGGCTGTGTCACTGGTCATTACCAAGGAGTGGGGACAGGGGACAAGTCTGGAGCTGAATCCACCTCCACCATGCCAGATACATCCCCAGCCAGATGGCATCCTCAGGCTTGCTCCATCGGCCAATGTGGTCCTAAAACTGCCAGAACAGACAGCAAGGGGGTAGCTTTTCTCTAGTGCACTCCTGACTCCGTGTGCACACATCAATCAGTGAGGAATGACTTTGCACTTGAATTCAGATTTCAGTTGGAACTCCTGCTTTGGACACAAACCCATGTAAATGTCTCCAGTATGGATACTGCAGGGGTCCATCTCTGCACATCCAGATGCAAGGGTCACAGCTGTACAGTCACACTGCCAGGTGTCTACCATGGCCAGTTACCAACCACTGATTGATTCTCTTAATTCAAGTGCCTGATCCCTCCTATTACAGCTCTTCTTCCCCTTAATGGCTCACATCCCAGCCAGCAGATTATCCTTCATCCTGAGGACCTAGGGTGCCCTTTGCCAGCTGCATCCAATCTTGCACCTATTTCTTCATCTCAATTTCCACTTCCAAAGTACTTTGAGATAGCTCTTCATGCAGATCAAGGCTGAATGTTTAAAAGCATATCACTTGTGAGCTCTTCCTCTGGGTCTTTCCTTCCAAGAAGCCCATCTGACTTCAGTATCTGATTGCTGAATAGAGGAGGGTACCCAGTTCCCTGGGTCTGCTCCTGTTAATACAGCCCAGGATACTGTGAGCCATCCTCACTGCCATGCACGTGTTTGGCTTACCTGCAGCCCATCTCAGTGCTCCCTCTGCACACCTGCTCCCCACTCAGGCTGTTCCCTGGGGTTTCTTTCACCCCAGGCCCAGATCTCCTTAGGTGCCTCCAAATGGCAGTCCTGCCCGTGAGCTATTTACTGACTGGGACCTCAAATCTGGCATCATTTGGGAAACGTTATATCCAACAGTTTTTTGTCACAGCTCACTTCTGTTTTCCCCTACACACAGCTACTGAAAACTCCACCCTAATCATGGTTTCCTGTACTGTCTGACCCTATAAAAGAAGCCATTCACTGTTAAAATATTATGTGTCACTCACGTCGTCCAGGATTGTGAGTGAAATAAACTGCAAAACTGACTGTCACTTCTGCCTTCATGAGGCAGAAAACCAGCATTTTATACACTGCCTTTAAGAGTCCCTTTCTCTCCATGCGCCGTCCAACCTGAGCTGACAAACAAAATTGGATGTAGTCTCTTTCAAGATTTTTTTGAGCATTCCCCTCAGTTTGTGGTGGCTAAAAGCACAGCCAGGCCATGCCACATTAGAAAGTGGCTCGGACTCTCAAAAACTTCCGGGGAGGATTGTCAAAACTGCCCTCACTTTGGTTCATTAGCCTTTTGCCCTTATTTTCAGTGCACCTGACTGCTTCACCCTTTCAGCATTTAATTATTCCCTTTTCCAACCAAGCTGAAGGCAAAGGTTTGGCCTTGGGCTCCTCTGTCTGCTCCACATGAGCTCATTAAAAAAGTTGGTGTTCTATAAATGTAAGAAACAGAAAACAGAAAACAAAGATAAAGAGGTGCTAAGAGATAAAACTGAAAATTATAAAAACACTCAGTTTATGCAATTAACAAGACCAGTGTTCATTTCTAACCCTTCCAGGATAACACTTTTTTGCTCACCAGTCTTGCAATGGTTAATCGTGGACACCAAAAATGTTCTGCTACTCTGCGGCATTTCATGAGCTTCCTAACAGAGTTTAAAATAAAATAAAACCAAAGAAGGTAGACTGTTAGACTTCCTTACAAAAAAAGCCTGAGCTTTTCTCAGTTTTCCATCTATGCCCTCTCTAAAAGGGCAGCAGGAAGCACATGGATAGCTCTGAAAGACCAACACTGAGATTTCTCAACAAATGCTTGTCTGTCACAGAGAAACCAACTTCCTGAGCATAAATTATTCATGTTCAAGGATAAAAGTATCAGAGTGGATAACCCAGAAGATTAGGAAATTTCTTGCATGGCACTTTTCTCCTTCTGCAGGGCAGGCTGCTTCTGTTATTTGTAACTAAGATTTGCCAAGAAAGTTAAACTCAGCCAAGACATCTAAAGGTCTTTTTGGATCACTATTTTACTTCTCTCCCTATTGCTGTTCATCATACAAAAAAGGTTCTTTGATATTTCCACATCATTTATTCAGACCAGAGAAACAAAATATAGTTCAGGGGTTTCAGATTATCAAACACCGCAGATTCGAACGATGATTTCTACCAAATGGGAGACGGGCACCTGAACTCAGAATCTTCTTTCAATGCCAGTTATACGAGCCACGATGGAGTTATATTTGGGTTTGTCTTTTAGGGAACAGGGTGGCTGTTTTTTCATTATCTGCAGTGCTCATTGAGTAGCTTAGGAAGTTCTTAATGCTCTGTAATTGATGCTATTACCCAATAATAAAAAGTATAATTGCTCAGGGTTACACATATGGGGGGAAGTAAGAAATAACTGGAGTTGAACTAGGATAATTTTCTCTGAATTAAAAGACATTATTTGAGGGAGCAGTAAGTGACAGATTCTCCTTTTCTGTGAATTACCTCATACATTTTTAGGTAAAACAGTGACTTCTGCTGTCACTTCTATGTTCCTATTTAAGATGCAAATCCACTGAAGTAGCCACAGAGGGGAATTAGTTTCCACCCTCAGTTAGGGTGAAATTTCACTCTCAGTAGGTTAGAAATTCACCCATTTCTGCATTTTCTGTAAACCTAGAAATTTAGAACTCTGTTCTAAACCCTGTCTATTACACATTCCCAGGTATCAGCAGCAAGCCTCTGGGCTGCTTTTTTTCAGTGCTTCTCATTTTGTATTTTGATGCATGATTCATACAATATTTGATTTACCCCTTCATTAACTTCCCTCAAGTAGAGAAGGCTGAATGCTATTAGGTCAAAAGCATTTGAAAAATTTCCTTCTTTTCGGTTGATCTATTCAGTGAATCAATATTCTTCCTACTCAACCAGTTCTACTCTCAAGGGAAGTCTGATGCTCACGGCCCTGACCTTAAATATTGGCCCTTAGCACATCACTTAAAATGATAGACAGTAATTACCGAATTGGTGGACAGAACTGTAGTTGAGAAAAAAAACAGAGAGAGACAAAGATGATTGGAAAGAAAACACAGATACACTGAGATCAGGCTAACAGGATCTCACAAAAAGAGTGGTAGGTTGTAGCTTGCCTCTGATAACAAATACATTGGATCTAATATTTTTATGAAAACTGATGTATGTTTCAGGCTGGAAATTCTGATTACAAAAAAATTTGATTGAATTCCTTGTATGTCAGACAATTTATCCCTTCCCCCTTCAACTCTTCTGGTCAAACCCTTGGAATCTCAAGAGCTCTATCTTCATGTGACCAAAGAGATACTGCTGCTATCTGGTATGAATTCAGACTGTGTACTCCAAGAAGAGAGCATCCTCTGAACTGTCATTAGCACCATTGCCTCATTTGAGATGAACAGAACTGACTGAACCTTTTTAATTAAAAACAAAAAACAACAACAACAACAAACACATACACACACATCCCCTGCAGACAAAAAAAACCCCAAACCCCAGGTGCTAGAGTGATCACCTAAGCTCTTCAGTACCACAGGAGCCACATTTGCACAGCTCAAGATTCATAGATTTAGGATTCATAAGTCTTCAGTGATTCTGGTTACCCACCTCATCAAGTCCTGAAAAGAACAAGGCTTGCATAGGGCAGGTGCTCTTATTTCCTCAAAGTCACATGGCTTCAAGCTATTTGCTTCTCTGCTTCCAGTCTTTGATTTAAAAAAATTGAATTAAAGCTGAAAAATTTAAAACCACAATGGAAAAGCATTCTCCAGCAGCATTTCTCTGGCTGGTAAATATTTTGTTGGCAAAATGCATTTTGCAAAAGAGACACTCTAATCCAGCCTACAAAACAAAAGCTGTGCCTCAGTACTGACAAAAAGTGCAACACTGCTTCAGGCATTTTAATATACAGCAATTCTTTTCTGTTCCTACCTGCCTCTGAGACCAACAAAACTAATCAATAAAAATATGAAGCATATTCCAGATCTATTTCCTCCTCATCTCCAACTTAGTATGCCACAAAATGCCTCTCACACAATCCAGGTAGTTTCCTATTGGCCTCTCAGCTTATTACCACCTCAGCAAACAAGGCTTTGGAGCAGGGGTTAAACTAGTAGAAGCTTTAGAGAGGTCTGTTAAAAACATGTATGAAAAAAATCCTATTAGCAACTTAAGAGAAAAGAAAATTTTCGGTAGGAATTACAAATATCAACTTTCCCATTTTGATGATACCTTGAAAAAGAACAGCTACAATTTCTCAAAACAAT